>BQKN01000653.1:83706-150809 GCA_022839385.1 Asparagus kiusianus | reverse complement strand
TAGGATTAACCAGATCCGAACTGACCCGACCCAAAACCTAGCTCCTGAAGAGCTATCGGGTCGACTAATCCTTCTGATCAGTCGACCGACCAGAACATGGATCAAAAATTAAGGCTTATATATATATACAACCGTAAAACAAATTATTTATTATCATATAATGTCTTTTAAATTTTTGGGGTTTTACATTCATCCCTCCTTAAAGAGAATTTCGTCCCCAAAATTCTGCAATTAATCACAATGTATGTATCACATACGCAAAGTTTACACTTAACGTCTAGAATGTGAATACTCCTACTTAACCTCTAATTAAATAGAACTAGTACGTCAAGCAAAAAATACAAACAAGGAACCCCTCATGTCTATACTACATGTTCTGAATAATTAGTTATTAAGTGTTAATACTCACATTCCAACATGAAGTGTAAATGCGACTATATAGATAAGGTAAACACCAACATATTATAACTAATAATATACCTGCTCTAACAGGTGTGGATAATCACGACAAATATCCTCCTCGCGCTCCCAGGAAGCTTCCTCGGCTCCTTTCCTGTTCCACTAGATTTTGACTAATGGAATTACCTTATTCTGGGGTTTCTTTTTCTCCTTGGCAAGAATGCGAACTGGGGTCTCAATTATGGTTAAATCCACCTGAAGCTCTAAATATGGCTCATCAAACACTCTCTGATGTTCTTCATCTCGTAAATATTTCTTGAGCATCGAGACATGAAAGACATCATGCACACCCGACATCGATGCTGGAAGGTCTAATCGGTACGAGATAGCTCCAACACGGTCTACAATTCTGAATGGACCGATATATCTCGGGGTAAGCTTTCCCCATCTACCAAACTGTTTGACACCTTTTATTGATGATACCTTCAATAAGACATAGTCTCCAACATAAAATTCTAAGGGTCATCGCCTGTGATCTACGTAACTCTTTCGCTAACTTTGGGCTGCAAGAATATGCTTCTGACTTAACGCTATCTGCTCTGAAGTCCGTCTAACAAGATCTGGCCCAAGCAGTAAGCTATCATCTGGCTCTGCCCAACAAAGCGGAGATCTACAGGCCCTCCCATGTAATGTCTCATAAGGAGCCATACCTATAGTCGATTGATAATTATTGTTGTAGGCAAACTCAATCAATGGTATATGATCTTCCCAACTACCTTGGAAATCTAACACACATGCCCGAAGCATGTCCTCTAATATTTGGTTGACTCTCTCTGTTTGACCATCTATCTGCAGGTGAAAAACACTGATATAAGCTAGCTGGCTACTGAAAGAATTATGGAAGCTCTTTCAAAAATGTGATGTGAATACTGAGTCATGATCCCATACAATTGTCTCTGGAACTTCATGCAATCTTACAATCTCCTGAATGAAAATCCTTGCATAAGTCTTTTGTAGTATAAGTTGTCTTAACTGGCATGAAGTACGCTGACTTCGTTAGTCGATTGACAATCACCCAGATGGAATCATTTCCTTTGTTAGACCTTGACAATCCCATAATAAAATCTATTAAAATATATGCCCACTTCCAATCCAGAATGGGTAAGGGATGTAGGGTACCAGCTGGTCTCTGATGTTCTGCCTTACCTGCTGACAGGTAAATCATTTAGATACGTACTCTGAAACATCACTATGCATGTCATTCCACCAAAAGTGTATCTTCAAGTCCTTGTGCATTTTGGTTGTGCCTTGATGCACAGTGTATTTGGTACGGTGTGTCTCATTAAATACATCCTTCTTCAACTGTGGATTATCTGGCACTACTAACCAGCCTTTCTTTTGAAGGTCCCCATCTGATTTGATGGTCCCATATGCCTTAGATTCTTTGGAAATTTCCCCCTTTCGGGGTTGAATCTAAGGGTCCTCCGATTGAGCACTGATCACTCTTTTAACCCTTGATGGATGTACTACTAACGACCCTAAAAATGCACTGCATCCACAAACCTCTAGCTTGAAGTCAAACTGACTGTGGGTAAGAATGTCTCAGTACAACAAACATCTTAAAGCTGCAAGTTTGTGATGATGCTTCCTGCTCAAAGCATTGGCTATGACGTTTGCCTTCCTCAGATAGTACTAAAGCGTGAACTCGTAACCTTTAATGAACTCGACCCATCGCCTCTGCCTCTGGTTGAGTTCTTTCTGAAAAAAGAGGTATTTTAGGTTCTGATGATCTGTATATAACTCAAACTGAACACCATAAAGATAATGCCTCCACTTTTTAAGTGCAAAGACCACCGCTGCCAACTCTAAGTCGTGAGTAGGATAATTCTTCTTATGAGTCCTCAACTATCGTGAGATATAAGCAACCACTCTCTGAGTCTACATCAAAATTACTCAAAGGCATTCTAACACTCTGCCCCCTAAACAAACTGAACACCTTTCTTCGTAAGGCGTGTTAGTAGGGTAGCAATTTTGGAGAAATCCTGGATGAATTTCCTGTAGTAACCGACAATCCCCAAGAAACTACGAATCTCTATAACTATCTCCAGCAGCTCCCAATCAAGAACTACCTCAACTTTAGCTGGATCAACTGCAATACCCTCCTTGGAAATAATGTGACCTAAGAATCTAACCTCTGAAAGCCAAAACTTGTATTTGCTAAATTTAGCATACAACTGTTGCACCCACAAAGTCTGCAATGCCAAATGAAGATGCTGCTTATGCTCGGCCTCTGATCTCGAGTAGATGAGGATGTCATCGATGAAAACAATCATAAACTAGTCCAAATACGGATGGAAAATCTAGTTCATCAAATCCATGAATACTATGGGTGCATTACTCAGACCACATGGCATGGCACGGAATTTGAAGGACCCATACCAAGTCAAATATGTAGTTTTAGGAATATCCATCTCCCGAACGCGCAGCTGGTGATAATTGGATCGAAGATTAATCTTCGAGAAACACTATGCTCCTTACAACTGGTCGAATAAGTCATCAATCCTTGGTAACGGATATATGTTACTGATGGTGACCTTAGTCAACTCACGGTAATCGATACACAAACGAAGGCTACCGTCCTTCTTCTTCACGAAAAGGACCAGTGCTCCCCAAGGAGAATTTTCCAATGAATAAATCCCTAAGCAATGAGCTCCTCTAACTGAGTTTATAACTCTCTCATCTCAGAAGGTGTCATATGACAGGGTGCACAGGATATCGATGCAGTGCTCGGCTGCAACTCTATGCAGAAATCAACCTCTCTCACTGGAGGCAATCCATGTATGTTCTGAAAGACATCCTGATACTCTGAGTCTACTCTCATCTCACACAAAACAACACCCTGGTCCCGCTACAATACCTCCTTGATGTATGCCAGAAATGACTCTGCAAACTGGTTTCCCTGTGAGGTTGCTACAACCAACTCAGTCCTATCGGACGCTCACAAACTGACTATTTTTGCAAAATAGTCTATGCTGACATGGTAGGAAGATAACCAATCTATACCAAGAATCACATCGAACTCAGACATGCGCAAGGCAATCAAATCAAAGCGAAATCAAGCAACTAAATTATAATATTCATGTTGCCAATGATTTTGAAAAAGCTATTAATACAATGTTATCACCATTATACAATGATAACCCCTTGTTACATTTTGATAAAAGTCCTAGATACTACACCATCCAATTAAAGGATGAGTACAAAGGGAAAAACATCAGGGTTAACCCCATCGCGGCTAACCTTGAGGACTGAAGAGAGTTTGAAACTCAAATAGCTGAGCTCTTCAAACTGAATCTACTCCAAAACACAGAACCAAATAATTCTTCTTCTGCTTTCATGGTAAGAAACCATGCAGAGCAAAAGAGAGGAAAAATAAGGATGGTCATTAACTATAAAAAGGTTAAAGAAGCTCTTCATCCCTAATAGTGATTTACTATTACATAGAATCCGGGATGCTCGATGGTTCAGTAAATTTGATGCAAAATCCAGATATTGGCAAATCAAATGAAAGATGAAGAAAGCAAAAGGCTACCAACATTCAGCTGCCCTAATTGTGGACATTATGAATGTAATGTTATGCCATTTGGAATAAAAAATACTCCGCAAATATTTCATAAATTGATGAACAACATTTTTGATCATTTGCTATTTGTTGTAGTCTATATAGATGACATCCTTGCTTTTCCTCTCTTTTGCTCCACATTGTTTCTTACCATGAAAGCAGGAGAAGAATGGTTTGATTCTGTGTTTTGGATTAGATTCAGTTTGAAAAGCTTAGCTATTTGAGTTTCAAACTCTCTTATGTCCTCAAGGTTAGCCGCTATAGGGTTAACCCTGATATTTTTCCCTTTGTACTCATCCTTTAACTGGATGGTGTAGTATCTAGGGCTTTTATCAAAATGTAACAAGGGGTTATCACTGTATAATGATGATAACATTGTATGAATAGCTTTTTCGAAATCATTAGCAATAGGAATATTATAATTTAGTTGCTTGATTTTGTTTTGAAGTGGCCCACAAAGGTGCTTGCAATGTTTATTCGTGATTACAGATAGAGCACTTCAGGCGTTACATTTCATACCTTCTATATTTTTATCTGTCATTATATCATATATTTTTACCTAATCTGCGACCATACTGTCAAATAGGGACGTTACATATTCTATCGGTGTTTTCTATTCATAAAAATGGACTATCCCAAATATATGTTGGGTCCATCTATTTATATAATTTGTCCTTTCTCTTATCAGGATGTTGTCTATGTTAAAATAGAGTCCTCTCGAACCTACCTACCTATATACGTACATAGATAGATATATACATACATATATGTGTGTGTGTGTACACACACACAAACACACTAGATTTTATGCATGTGCAATGGACATGGTTAAATACTATGATTAAGTACATTTTTTATCAACATGATTAAGTATATTTGATTTATTTCCTTACTAAAATTTATTCATCGGTTCCACTTTGATGGCTTTTTCTCACTTATGTCTCTAAACCTTAATGTTGTGATTATTTATTTTCTTTAATATTCATTTAAATGAGCTACACCCAATTTAGATTTTCATGTTGATAATTGAATTGATAGAAAGCAAATGTAGTCCGAAGCCAATATGAATTATTATGTTATTGAGACCGACATGAAACTAAGCTTGACCTAAGAAAGTATAGTATTACAAAATTGAAAAACACTTAAAAATAGCATTCTAAAAGTAAGATGAATAATTAAAACTAATAGTACAAGATGACTAGTTAAAAGTGGGCTAAAATGACGCAAAAGAAAATAAGAAGGAGAGAGGAGGCTTTTGGCTTTAGAGGGTGGTCTACAATCAGGTAGCTTTTGTTTTTCGCTATTGAGATGGACGATGCTCATCACGTGCTATAGAATCCCTACCCTACTAGGGGATCGAGCAGGGCATAACTAGCGGCATAGGAGCCTACTCAGCGTCGGCAGCTTTGTGCCGCACTGGAGTGATCTAATATGTGGTATCACACATTCCACAACTTCTCCGTTCATTTCCAATACCGATCGTGAAACACCATGAGCAGCAGGATGTTGAGGAAGGGGTCCATTTAGCTACTATACCTGCCCACTAAGCAGTAGATTCGGCATCTAGTACACTTTATATATGATGAAAGCATCCACATAAGCATATAAAAGATCTAAAAAAGTTTATGAAAAACCCTTCTAAAGATTCCTAATTTACTCAAAAAAATAAACTATTCTATAAATTTTTCAGAAAACAATGTCTTTCATCCTTCTGTTTTATTTTTTATTGAGATGTCATCAATCATTCTTCACCTTTTTCTTTTTTGATAAAATTTGACTACTTTTAGATGCTGAAAAAAGATAGTAAAACCTTAAATTAGAAGTTAAGTTTATATATCTTTATAAAAGAATATCAAACAACTACCTTTTTCTTTGCTAAGTTTTGAAATTTTACTCATTTTTTTGTGATTTTGAATTTTTAAGAGTGTGTTTTGCAAATTTTATAACTTTGAGAGAGTTTTTTTAAAATATTAATTTTTTAGTTAGGTGTTTGTAATTTTCACGTTTCATGTGTTGGTGGTGAGTTTTCAAATGTCGGGATATCTCTTGTAACTCTAAAAATTTAGGGTGTTTTTTGCAATTATTAAAACTTTGAATTGTTTGTTGTAAAATTCAAAATTTTAACGGTCTACTAATAATTTCTAGATTTGATATGTAGTGGTTATAAGTTTTTAAAAATTTTAGGGTTTTTTTATGATTTTTAACTTTTGAAGGAGTTTTTTATAATTTTTATAACTTCGAGGTTATTTTTTAAATTTTAAATTTTTAGTGGTTGATGTAATCCCTTGAATTCATCTTTGTTGTTCGCAAGTTTTAAAAGTTTAAAATTTTGGGGTGCTTTTTTATTATTTGAACTTTTATGGGTTTTTTCTATTGTTTTTGAAATGTTGACGATGTTAATTGCAAATTTGTTGTAAAATTCATGTTGTTTTAAGTTTTAAAACATAAAGGTGTTTGGTATAATTTTAAAATTTTAAGAGTATTTTGTATAAATTTTAAAGTTTTTTTGGGTTTTTGGTAGTACTTCATATATTATAGCATATTAGTTCTTTACCTTAACAAACTAATATCATAGATATGCTTCATATATTTTATTAATCTTATTTTTTCTATTATTAAGATATATGTAGTTTACATGGGATTAGGATAAGATATAATTATGATTAGGATAGATTAAAATTTAAATAAAATATTCAAAATAGTCAAGAGTAATATTGACCATGAAAAACTTTTCCCGAACTCGTACTTCACACATACACACACACATATATATACGTGCATACATACATACATACATACGTACATACATACATATATATATATGTACATACATAAACACACACACACACACACACACACACACACACGTGTGTGGGGGGAGGGGGAGGGGAGAAGTGTTCCTAAGATGACGCCTTAGATAATCATCTAAGGACGCGGCCTAAAATCACATGATTGAGCGATATTGTGGATGCTCCGCTCTATTGAACTTGATCTACATATTCTAAAACCCCAACACACCAAGTTTGGGGTGAACCAGTTGTCGTTCGACCCTTCATCCACTTGTATGAATTTTAACGGTTTTGAATAAATAGAACTTTTCACATGGCACAACGGAGGGTCAAACGACAATGGGTTCACCCCAAACTTGGTGTGTTGGGGTTTTAGAATATGTAGACCAGGTTTAACAGAGCGGATCCTACAAATTTTCTCGCGATTTTGGACATCAAATCTCACTTCTTTCTTAAAAAATTCTCACAAGAAATTTGCAATCCTACAATTTTATTTCATAAAGAATTGGTGAAAATTTTCAAATTTGCTTTCTAGAATTTTTAATTTCTGTTGTATCTTGGGAAGAGAATTTGCATTAACCTGAAGCTACCTTGAATTACCAAGTGGAGCAAATTTTTTTAAGGTAAGTGTTTCATGCATTAGATATTCTGTCTCCTCCTTTATTTTACTGTCAACCTTAAAGAAATGTTTCTGCTACAATACAGTTAGAATCAATCAAGGTGATGAATCAAGATACGGTCAATTGGACTGATTAGATGAGAACAATTTCTCTCGCTGGCAAGATAAGATGATGTTCCTTCACATGGCATTGAAAATTTCCTACATCCTCAACCTTAACTTATAGCTTATAAAAGATCTAAAATCAAGTGCATATGGTAAACAACCTACTAAGGAAAAAATAGAAGAAAACAAGAAGCAAAAGGCAAAATGGGAGGAAGATAAAGTGTTGTGACGCAGTTATATTTCGAACATACTTTCGGGCCTACTGTATGATCTTTTCATCAAAACAAAGTCAGTGAGGGAAATTTGGAATGAGTTGGAGTTTAAGTACAAAGTCGAGGAGGAAGGTACAAATAAGTATTTGATTGCAAAATATTTAGAATATGAAATAGTTGATGATAAATCTATCATGGAGCAAGTTCATGAGTTAAAGGTTTTGGTTAATAAGATTTATGTCCTCAAAATTGTTCTTCCAGAATCTTTTCAAAGTGCTGTAATTATTGCAAAACTACCATCAACTTAGAAAGATTACGCGAAGAAGCTAATGCTAAAAATCAACTTAGAAAGATTAAGTACTTTATATCACTTTTGGCAATAATTTTTAAAAATTCTATTCATATTAGTATTGATTGTTAAGTGTCAAAAATAATTTTTTAAGCATACTCTGTAATGCACGCATGGCGTGCACCTCAGAACTAGTATTTATTTAAGAAAAGTATTTCAAGCCTCTAAAATTCTGTCACCACCTTTATATTACTGACATATTTGAAGGTAATTTTACAGATAACAAAGATTTAAGGGTATATATGCACAAATTCCTATTATTTTACTAATATCGACCCTTAACTTCATTAGCACTATTATATATCATCGTATTATCAGTAACTAGTATTTAAACCCGTGCAAAACACGGATCCTAAAATATTTTCTATAAATATTTAACATGTTATCAAAATAAAGTATTCTGCTTTAGATATAAAGTATAGTGGTGGAAGTGAACCAAATAATTAATAAACAGTTTGATTATTATTCGTCTAGATATTTAGACCCGTGCAAAACATGGTTTCTAAAAGATTTTTGAAAGTACCCTAGAGGGGTGTGAATAGGGTTATTGCTAATCTTATTAGATATTAATATCGATTAAAACTAATTAACAAATATATCCTTAAGATGAAGATATTCAATGAGATATATGAAAGGATATATGAACAAGAGTAAATAAACAAGTGTGATAGTATGCAAATAAATAATGCAAACACACGATATGATCACGGAGTTCAGATCTTCCATCCTACGTCTCCGCTCCCCACTCCCGGAGAGAAATCCACTATCACAACCGGGTTTTCTACGCTCACCCGAACAACGTTTACACCCCACAATTCGGTTTTTTAGTTTACCGAAAACTTTACAACACACACAATTGCACTCACACTCTACACCCTCTAAGTGTTGGTCTCTAGCCTATGTTTCCCTCAAGTGCTCGGAATTACGACCTACCTCTAGGCATTACTACCGATGCCACTCCTCTTGGGACAACCCTGTCTCTCACCACACACTCCTCTCGATGTACAAGTGTGATACAACGTGTAAGTCACAATTAAGCACAATTACAATAAAATATTCTCTACAATTGGTGAGAACTCAATGTAAGCTCAATCTCACAAATCACAATCCCACAACCCAATATATAATATATGAAATACTACAAGCTCAAATAGGGTGTGTGTGATAAAATGAGTATAAATAAAATCTAACTCAATTAACAAACTAGCAATAATAAGAATATGAAAATTAATAATAAAATTGCTAGAGAAAAGAGTTAGAAAATTTTTTCTATAATCACAAAAAGGTTGAAGAAGATTGATGATGAATTCCTCAATTGAAAATGCAAGCCTCCTCTTTGTAAACTCAAACACCAAACTTAAACTTAAGAAACAAACTTTTAAACACTTAAAACTCTTATTAAAAACCCTCTTTTGATAGATATTCTAATGAGAACAATAGGGGTTTATATAGGATGAAAAACCAAGGCACAAAACCTAAGTAAAACCAGCAAAAACAATAAAATAACAAAGGCTAGAAATATAGCTGTTGGAACTGGTCAGTCGACTGACGGGATGCATCAGTCGACTGATGAGCTGACCGTTAGAGGCATTTTCCAGCTCATCAGTCAACTGACTACCTTATCAGTCGACTGATGACCTCATGAGTCGACTGATCAGTCGACCAAAACAAAACAGAGAGCAAAATGGCAATTGCAGGCACTTTCATCAATCAACTGATCAGTCGACTGATAACCAGTTATCAGCCTGAATTGATTTTTGAAAGTGAGTTTCAAGGCTATATTAAAAATAGCAAATAAATTCTAAAAAATGTAAACCTTTGGAAAAAGGTTATAATCATGAATATGAACATGTTAGAAAAAGAATTTTTTAAATTGCTTTTACCATTTGTGAAAACTCAGAAATATTCAAAAGTGCAAGAATACATGTTTTTCAAATATGTTGATTTTGACATTTTTGCTCAAATCAAGTTCTGAAAACTTGTGTAATGTTTTTATGGACATGATAAAAGATGTAAACAAGGTTTGTATAGTCCAAAACATATTTGAATGTATTTTGCATAAAAACACCTATTTTCATGAAAATTCACAAATGTAATGTGTGTGTACATTTGAGCTTATAGAATTAACACACATAATATAATCTTATACTAAGTATACCAAGAATGATTCTCCTGAAGCTTGGACTTGAATAGATTGACTTGTTATGCATGGCTTCAATATATTGGTTTTGCTTAATTTCTTGAATATACACCTGTATATACTAAACAACACAAAACAAAATACTAAAACCAATATTAGTCGTAAATTGTTTGTTAAATCATTATCAAAACAAGAGAACCCAACAATTTTCACAACTTGATAGTAGACCTAAATGCAATTCCACAATCTAATCACTAATCAATAAAATTAAACTATAAATATGTAGTCATTTAAGAATTAATTAAGGAAGAAGTAATCATAATACACTGATAAGTTTGAAAACCAAGAAATACCTGTGAATATTCTGTTGCATACTTATTTAACAAACTTGTTCGAGTTATCATCTTTCAATCCAGAAGTTCGTGCTCCCAAGTGGCAACCTAAAATTCAAATGTGAGTAACAATCCATTAAAAATTAAGATGTTCAATAATGCATGTTACTTAGCCAATTTGTTGATTACATAACATTTGCCAGCATCTTAAATATTTAACAACACTAACATGTTTGTGGTTAAACAACTACAAACGGATTCATGAATAGATCAACAATAATAAGATAAATGGCTTCAGAGATTTTTTAATAAAAAGAGCATTATTATACGATTCAGATTCTTAAGACAAAGATGACGACTTTGCTTTTATCATTGTTATTTTCTAATATTATTATCTTTTTTTGAAGTATTTAGACCCGTGCAAAGCACGGGTTTAAAAAAATATTCTGCAAATATTGAACATGTTATTATCAATTAAGTATTTTGCTATAAATAATTTTAATATTCTCCTATAAATTAAGTATAGTGGTGGAAGTGAATCAAATAAGTAATTAAGATTTGGTTATTATGTGTTTATATATTAGATCAAGTTCGATTTGATAGTTTATTTAGTACTAAACAAATAATTTTTACATACATAAAGAACACACAATTCAATCAAAACATCCTACATACATAGAGGACACATCTTTCTCACAATTTGGATATGCCCTTTTTACCATCTATCCTCAACTAATCAACTTCATCTACAAAAGAAGTTAACATGCTTGCTTTAGGCACTTTTATTGTACATCCCTCTAGGTTTTAACTTTTAAAGCTTGTATCTATTAATGCACTTTATTCTTTGTTTACCTAAGCTGTTATTATCTTTCTTCGTCCCTGCTTTTGAGATAAAATTTGTGTAACTCAAAGGAAATACTAAAGGACATAGTCAGGAAGCATGTATCAATACACACATGCACGCCGAGCTAGGCAGGTTGAAGTGATATACAATTAGCATGGTCACATGCAAACTTGTCAATATAAGAAAAACCATTGCATAATGTGTTCCAATATTCATACTTATAAATGCCAAAATCAGAACTAAAATTGAATCCAGAGACGGTTGAACCGATCCTTTCTCTGGGTGGTGGTGAGGACACAATATGTGCAGATAAAAAATGCACCACAGCCTAATCTGCTTCCATAGATTGATGTGGAAATAAGAATTATAGATTATTCCTACAATTTCTCATAATGTGCACTGTGCAGAGAATGTGATACCGATTTGGAGGAAAAAAGCAAATCAAATAGCCAAAGAAAGGAAAATTTTTATGTAATTTCATAGACCAAGCTGTGTCAAGGCAACCAAAATGAACCAAACCGCACAGGACTAAAATATCTGACTGAAAAAGAATAATACAGAAACCTTCAAGACGCTCTTTCCAAACGCCACTCTTTAACTGAGTGATTGTATCACCAGGAATAAGGGAACCCAATTTGCTTCCAACTTCTTTTGAACTCATCTTTCCTGGCTGTAAACATTGAGAGGAGAAAAGGAAACAAATTCTTAATGCAATCAGAATCGTTATGAATCTGCATTATTAAAAAAAGACAATCCATGTTATATCATGTATAAAATAAATCCTTTCAACTAAACAATTTACTAAAACTTCTGCATAGAAATTCAAATTTTACAAATAAATATTCAATCTATTACTGAAATACCTCGACGTCTTCAAGCTCAATAGCATTGGACTGTTCGCCTCCATCAGCCTTCTTCATAGCGCCAGATTTCACTGGGCCGCCTTTTTTGTAGCAGGCTGTATGACAAAACTAGTTAATCAAACAGAGAACAGATCACATATCAGTGCTATCATTCTCAGTAAACATGCATAATATCATGAATTCAAACTCACAGCTGCTTGGGCTGGCTTTTTCCCGCTAAGCATACTTGTTGCTGATCTTCTTGTAAATGAGCTGTCAGTGACCTTTAAAGAAACAAAGAAAGGAACACCCTTAGTTTAAAGGAATGGATTAATTTTAACTTGGAATTTTGATATATCATGCAATTTCAGCTGAGCTACAACTTACTTCTCATTAGCTAATATCACCCAAATTTATAGAAACAAAAACTGTATATTTAGAGGATAGGTGTCATGACAATAACACAAAAAACCTCAAAAAAATTGACACCAATCACAAAAATATATCAAGAATATTAGCATACATAAAGTTGTATCCTACAATGATAAATATATTTCAATGGAGCTAAAGATAATTGATTTTCACAACATTGTACAACCTGTTATAATCAATCGGATATGAGGTTCAATGTATTATGAAAATTAGTGATGATGACTATTGTATCAAAATCATTATTATGCCAAACTAATCACAAAAAAAGCCATCATATCAATCAAGCCTGCAAGAAATGGCACATTAACGGGTAGTTATTTATCAAATAATATTTAATGTTAAAAAGATAATATGATTTACAAAAGAAATTACCTCAACCATTGGGCAATATATCAAAGCATGAGACAATTATTTTTATTTCTCCCCCTTGATAGAAAGAAAGAAATAATTGAAATTGACAATGGAGAAAAAAATTAATTAAAAAGTGAAATAAAAAGTGAGAGAGAAAACTTGATAGAAATGATGTTTTTCCCACAATTCTGTAGTAATTTCAAAATAAAAAATATGCACTAAGCGCAAAATAGCAAGAAACAAAGGTACACAAATATAATGACATGAGAAAAGACACAAAAAAACAAAAATTAGAGATTACATGTATGAAGTATCAAAATTACATGTTTGTAGTACTTTGGGGCATCAGAGTCAAGTTTTGATGAACTTTAGGGTATATTTTGAGCAAATAAAAATCTTTGGGGTATCAAAGTAAAAAAATGAGGCAAATTGTGTTGTATTTAAGTTCAAATAACTCCCTTTTAACCAAATTTTCATTCTTGTAAAGACATTGTTCTCCTATATCCACAAACAATTTAAGCACAATTTAGAGATGCAAATATGATGACTTAATCTGCAAGCACAATTTTAGCACATTGTAATAGAACCACAAGCATTAGAGGAGGAAAAGTTAGGGTTAGAGAAGATACCAAGAGTAAAGGGACCGATCTTGAGACCAGGACGGAGGTCGAGGGTTATGGATCCCATCGATATTTCCTCGCACCGCTTCCTCGCCGCCGCCGTTGTCGTCGCCGATGATGCCGATCTCTGCTGCATCTCTTCGTCCAATTTTGACTTTGATTTTCCCCCTTTCTCTTTTTCGTCTTTCCCTAAGGTTTCGAGATCGCTGCTCTATGTGAAAATGAGGAATGCGACAGAAAGAGAGGGAGAGAGAATGTGGGTCGGTATGAGTGAGAGAGAAAATGGGGAATATGAAAATGGTGATGAAATCCCTTATCTTATATTGATTAGGGGGTTTTTCCCTTACGAATATTTTCAAGTGTGTGCCAAATCAAGATGCTTAAATCACTTTGGTGAATTCCTACTAACTATATGCAATGCAACCCTATGAATTAAAAGCGACTTCAAAAGGATGATAAGAAGAAAATCTTTGTTTTTTAATTATGGTTAACAAACAAACAAATGTGAGAAGAAAGCTCTTGTTTGAATTTATTATCTTGTTAGTAATTGTTCAAGTGGAGGGTGAATTTTTATCATGGTTGACAAAAATAAAATCTTTTTTAGATAGTAATTGTCTTTAATTGTGAAGCTAACTAAAAAGGATGGAATTGAAAATACTAGAAAGAAGAGTTACCAAAAAGCAATTCTTCAAGTTCTTGATCTCCAATCCAAGATTTTCAAGATCCAAGTCGTTCCTTCACAAGAAAACACACAAGTTAAAGAACCAAATTAATTAAAATCCAACTTAATCACCGTTCCCCAGCAATGGCGCCAAAAACTTGACGGGGGCATAAATGATGTCCAAAAGTTGCAAGTGCACAAGTGCACAACCAATCAAGTTATAGTATAAAAAGTTATCGATCCCACGAGGAAGATGTTTGTAAGAAATAATTAGAATCGGTTCTTATGTTGTGTGTGTGACAATTAGGAGTGATGAATGTGATTATAGAGAGATGGAGAGAGTGATTGTGAATATGTGCAAAAGTTAATAAATGAGATTTTAAATGATAGAATAAAGATAAATGTGATAAAATAATAAATGAATCATAAGGAAAGAAAAATAAAGGAAATAAAAATCACAAAACAAATAAGAGAAAATCAAGAACTAAGAAAAAATCAAGAAAAAAAAATGGAGGATTCAATTAATGATATGAGAAATCTATAATTGAATCCATAAGCTAATATCAATTATAAAATATTCTCTTTTTTATCATATTTTACTTTAGATTTCTTATGCATAGACTATCAAACCATTTAAGAAAAGTATAACCTATCAAATTATCATCTAAGCAAAATTAATATTCATGACAAGAACAACAACAAGAGAGCAATTCTAGAATTCATAAGCATAACCTATCAAACCATTTAAAATAAGCATAGATTATCAAATCCTTCTTCTACCTATAAGTTCTCTAGTTGATTATCTTATACATGATCATTTTAAGCATAAGTGAATAATTCATACAATATAAAGGAAATAAAGCTAATTTCATGCAATTCTAAGATTCCTACAAGAATTAGTTCCACATCTTAAGAAATAAAAACAAAGAATGAATGAAAAGAATAAAAACTAATTACAAAGAAAAGAAATAAGAAAAAGGAACTTTACACTATGAACAAGAAATAAATCTAACTAAATTACAAAAAGAAATAAAAATCTATATTATGTAAGAAAATAAATCTACTCTATAATTTAAAAATACAAAATAAAATAAAGATAAAAAAATAAATCTACTCTACAAGACATGAATGTAAATCTAAACTAATAAGCAATAAAAAAGAAATTACTAAAAAGAAATATGAAATAAAAGAGAAAATTAACAATATAATAAAAACAAACCTTCAAATTGATCTTTATCTTCATCATTATCATCAAACAAAGAGAAGAAAATTTAAAGTGGTGAAATAAATTTCTTTTATTGGTTGTAACAAAAGTTATAAAATTGGAAGGTCTTCGCAATTAAGAGTAACCCTCATCTCCAAATAGAGTTACAAAAATTTTCACACCCTTAACCTCTTACTCTCTACCCCTATTTATAGTAAACATCCATAAATGTGAACCCTTAGATTGAATTCTTATCCATAACCCTTGAATTTCAACTCTATATTCGTAACAGACTGTCGTCGGCATCGATACCAACATCGATACCGGCATCGATGCTGGCATCGACTCAAGAATCGATGCTGGCATCGATGTCGCCATTGATGTGCAGGCTTCTCCAATTGTTGGTCGTAGTTTTTCTTCTTTCCTTTGGGCTTTTGGGCTTGGACTTTGGGCTTTTGGGCTTGGACTTTGGGCTTTTGCTTGTATTCTTCATGGGCTTTTGCTAAGAGATAGATTTTAGGATTTATTCTTGATTAACCCGCAATTAAAGATAAAAATAATTACTAGTGATATATTTATTCATATAAAATAGATAATTAGGGTATAAAATTGCAATAAAATATGATTATCAGGTATGCTGCTTTGATGTCTCTCTACGACAGAAGTACAAGAAGCCTTACGGGAAGCCCATAACGATACCTACGGAGCTCACCAACCCGGACCCAAACTCTGGGACCGCTTACGAAGAATCGGCTACTATTGGCCCAAAATGGTCAATCACGCTGTTGCTTATGGCAAGAGTTGCCATGCATGTCAAATCCATGCTAATTACATACACAAATCACCCGAAGACTTGCATTCGACAACAACTTCGTGGTCGTTTGAAATGTGGGGATGGATGTCGTCGGACCGATATCTCCTCCATTAGCCAAAGGTCATTGCTTCATCTGGAGATAACCGAGTACTTCTCCAAATGGATCGAAGTCATGCCCTTAAGAGAAGTAAAGACCAGTGATGTGATCAAGTTCATCAGGCATCGCGTCATCTACCGATACGGCGTCCCGAGGCGCATCATTCATGATAATGGATCATAATTCGTGAGTCATGCCTTCACTAGGTTCTATGACAGATTCAGAATACAGAACCTGGCGCTTACGACTTACAATCCGTCAGGAAATAGATTAGCCGAGGTTTTCAATAAGACGATCATCAAAATCTTAACCAAACTGACCTCCAATAGCAAGCGCGACTGGGCTGAGAAGCTAGGTGAAAGCTTATGGGCATAACGGATCATGGTTCGTAAACCGACCGGCACCACACCTTACTCATTGGTATATGATTGTGAAGTCGTGCTACCACCCGAAATTTAGATTTCGTCCCTATGCGTTACACTCGCAATAGGGATGGTGACTGAAGAAAGTCATCAATGACGTTTCGTAGAGTTAGAGACATTAGATGAAAATCGGCTTGAAGCTCAACATCACATTGAGTTCTATCAAGCCCGAATCTCTAAGGCCTTCGATAAGAAAGTCAAACAAAGATCCTTCAAAGAAGGAGAGCTGGTCCTCACAGTTCGATGACCTATGATTCTCAACTCCAAGAAGAAAGGCAAATTCCAACCCAAATAGGAAGGCCCATTTGTAATAGAAATAGTCTATTCAAATGGAGCTTATCGCCTCGTCAAACTGAACGGTGACAACATTCTGATGCCTATCAATAGGAAATTCCTAAAAAAAATACTACTCTTAGTCTTCTTCTAACCTCCTTACTCCAACAAGTATACGAGTATAAAGTGCTTCTCCTTACTCCGACAAGTATTCCTATATAAACTGCTTCTCCTTACTCCAACAAGTATATGAATATAAACTGCTTCTCCTTACTTCGACAAGTATATGAGTATAAACTACTTCTCCTTACTCTGACAAGTATACGAGTATAAACTACTTCTCCTTACTCCGACAAGTATACGAGTATAAACCGCTTCTCCCTACTCTAACGGGTATATGAGTATAAACTATTTCCCCCAACCTCCAACTGGTATATGAGGCTAAACTATTCTCTATCTTTTATGGGAAGTTCCTGAAGAATATTCTTAAGGATAACCTGGCAACCTCCAACCAATATATAAGGCTAAACTATTCTTTATCGTTGACGGGGAGTTCCTAGAGAATACTACATATGATATTCTTAAGGATAACCCGGAATCCTCCTGCTGTGACTGTTTAATCATTTCCAAAATAGGTAAAATCCTCCCAATGGTGCATGAGGCTAAACTACTCCGTACATCTCCTACTCGGTCAAACCTTCCTACAGTTAGGACCATCCCAAATCTCTAGCTGGGTCAAACTTCCTACAGTTTGGATCAAAGCCAAAGTCCCTCGCCAATCCTCTCTAATAGGGTGGTGGGTTCCCAAAACTATCAAGTAAACTGTCACCTCTGATAGTCATTTCTTCACCAGTCTCATTCAACTAGCCGGTGGATCTTGTAAAACTGTCAAGTTAACTATTACCTCTGATAGTCTCCTCTAAATTTCCCTCATCGATCCTCTCCAATAGGACGATGGGACCACTCTCGCTATTATGTTAATACCACACCTCTAACAAATCAGCATACCAATCCTCTTTAATAGGATTGTGAGCCCACAGAGTTGCTCAAATCGCAACAAATTCCCACTGCTATGTTAACAATCACCTCTAACAAACCCCCCCACATATCCCCTCCAATAGGATGGTGGGTCCACAGAACTATCATATTAATGATTACCTCTGATAGTTTACTCCATCATTCCCGCAAATGGCATTGTCCGATCAATCATCACACTCATACATCCCTAAACGATCTGATCCATTCCGAGCATATTAATATTCTTAGAACTATCGATGGGTAGTAGCCTACCATGAAATGGCTACTACATCAATCAATCGTTACACTCATACGTCCCTGAACGATTTGATTATCCTAACACTATCATTCCTACAAATGACGTTGTTCGTCGATAAACGGCCTACCAAGTGATGTCCCTTATCGATTCCCGGATGGCGACCTACCAAGCGATGACTCATTATTCTGATCCTCTCTCGATCGCTCACGAAAGTGATCGGTCATGTCGGACTAAGTTATTACACTTAACAACATAGCCCAACCTAATTGCAACTTAGCAGTCATAATTAACTCAACCCAACACCTCGAACGACTAAGGGTAGGAAAGAAATTTTAGCATTAAGGCGAAATAAAATTTTCTGACAACTCATCATACTGAGGGGAATAGTATGGCTAGTCCGATTCAAACGGTAATCGGCAAAGGTGAATCAAACCCGTTGACAGCTGAGGATTTACTAAAAATCCTAAGAGAAACAAGAGAAAAGGTTTATATGCGCATGACATTAGACAACAAAAGCATAAACTTCATTCATAAGATGATTTTGGAGACAATACATTCGAACAAAGTTATGACAATACATTCGAATGAAGTCATAACACTGTACGCAAGCAAAAATAACAAAGAAGTGTCCCAAGGTCAATACACTCCGCCAAACCTAGTCTAGCACACTGAAGGAGGCGAGCTCAGCTTTAATAGTAGCTATCTCCTTTGCCCGGTCTGCTCAGACATGATCCTTCGCCTCCTTCCGGATCTTGGCCTCAAAGGATGCGGCAGCGGCAGAGTCTTCTTGACGTAGCACCTGGAGGGCCTGCATCTCCCTTTCAACAGTACCGTGAACATTCGCGCTTTCAAATTGCAAGCCTTTTAGGGTCGACTCTTCCTTGATGAGCTGTGTCTTCATTCGAGCAATGGTGGAGGCTGAAGCATCAATCTCGGCCTGCAATAGGTGTTGTTGATTAAGCAGATGCACGACAAGAGTTTCTTTATCCGATAGGTCCCTCTCTCGAATCTCCTGCTCCCACGCCCCTCTAATCCGAGCATGAGTTATGAGCCGCTCCACTTCGGGTTCTGAGTCTGCATGCAATAGACCTTCCAAGTGCGGCAAATGTAGCTTGAATCCAAGAAGGCTTACCGGGCAATGTGAAGCTTGTCGGACCTCGTCCAAACACCTGAGATCGGCCGCGTAATTCATGAGGAAAGGCTTAAAATTTGCATAAGTCCCCTAACCAAGGCTAACACTAGAGATTTCTTGTTTCATAGTGTTCTCCAATTGCCTGAGGAGGACCTGCGTAGATCTAGAGCCCGGGGAGACAGATTCCTGGCCAGTAGGAATCATGGTGATAGGCTGGATTAGGGGGTTAACCCCTTCATCATCAAGAGGGGACTATGAGGAGAACTATGGGGTAAAGGCAGGAGTGGATTCTTCCTCTTCGTCATCAGAGAGGATGACAGGTTCGGGTTGAACAGGCTCAGATCCTGTAACCGGAATCCCTTCTCGAGCTGCAAAATAAAACGGAAAGAAGTCAAAAAATTTGGCTCGAAAGATCAAAAAGTTTCTAAGTCCTGAAGATAGGTGGCCTACGAAGCGTAGGCAAGCTCCACCATGTAAGTGAGCGAACAAAGCTTGCCTAACAAAGGCAGAAGCTCGCCTGACAACCGAGCTCTCCTGACAAAAGCCAAAAACTCACCTAATGAGCAGAGCTCACATGTCAAATAAGGCTTGCCTGTCAGAGGCAGGAGCTCGTCTACCAAGCAGAGCTCACCCAACAAATGACACTCGCTTAAGCGACGTTTGCCTGAGCAGCAAAACCTTGTTGTAGTCGACAAAGTTCATCACGAAAAATGAACAAAAGTTGTTCATCTTCCCAGTCTCATGGGTTCATGAACTTGGTTCAGTCCTATAGTTTTTTAAACCTACCATGGTGGGTTAAAGGCACGGAGAGGGTACCTGTGGTGGCGGAGGAAGAGGAAGCCTCCTTCTTCCCCTTCGAAGCACATGCTTTCACTCTTTGGGCCATCTCAAACTTGGGGAGCCTGACTTTTCTTTGAGAAAGCTTGAGCAAGAGAGTTCATGAGCACAATGATCTCCCTACAAAGGAGATGAGCGCTATATATGCAAGATCTCAATGGTTGAGATTCGCCAGCTCCACCGAGGTGAGCGGTTCAGATCGCCCACAGACAGTTAGATTCGGTAGTTTGCATCGAAGGACCATGAGCGAGGTGGGATGTTTAGAATTCTACATGAACGGCCAGGATCTGACAGTTCAGGCATGATCTCCTATCAAAGTGACGGTCGAGATCGAGAGTGCCGCTTAGCCAACAGCTCAGATCAAGCGTGCGGAGACGAGGCACCCTGATCAGACCACGTTTAACGTATTTTAACGTGCCCAAAATTACCTCAGCTGACGTACCCACGTCACCTTAGCTGGCGAGCAAACACGTGGCTCTCCTACCACCCTCTTGAGCTCAATTGATGCTTGAACTCGTCTACCAATCAGCTCGAGCTCATGCAATGTTTGAGCTCGCCTGCCAAGCAGCTCGAGCTCGCCTAGACCTCATTCAGCTTGCCTGAAAGGCTCAACTTGTCCAAGGAATCCAAGCTCGCTTAGACCAAGGAACAACGAGCCTGTCTCAAGCTATTCAGAAGGAATGAAAGAATATGCACAAGCCATTAAAGAACAACACTAGAGAACAAAGGCATAATTTCATTCATAAACAATAAGTTTTGAGACAACACCACAAAACAAAATCATTACAATACAAAAAGGCGTCTCAAATCAGATCCAGCAAGCTGAAGGAGGAAAGTTTAATCTTGACGATGGCCAGCTCCTTTGCCTGTTCTGATTGGATCTTCTCCTCCTCTTCCTTCTGAAGCTTGGCCTCAGCAAGAACGATGGTAGCTTCAGCAACCACTTCTTCTCGACGCAGAGTATGAAGAGTTTGCAGTTCCTTTGTAACAACGCAATGAACTCTTACGCTCTCACCTTAGAAGTCCTTCAGAGTCACCTCATCGTAGGTAGTTCTGACCCCTGTGCGATTAGCAATGTTGTTATGAGCATCCATCTTAGACTGCAGACGACGTTGCCGTTCGTGCAAATCTGCAACGATAACTTCTTTCTCCGATATGCGTCTCGCTCAGGCTTTGCGGTCATGCATCCTCTGAATCCAAGCTTCGATTATGATTGGAGTTACCTCGTTGCCCAGGTTAGAGTATACCAGCTCTTCCAAGAGGTATATAGCTTCCTCTAGGTGAATGAGTCTTTGCTTACACCGCCTAGCTAGCTGGAGGCCGCCCACACACTGAATATCCTTAAGACTATCCGCTACAAAGGGGAGCAAATCATAAAATTTTCCCCACCTAAGATAGACGATGGAAGCTGCTTATTTCTTAGCATTTCTCCAACCTTTGGATGAGGCCCTGCACGGAGCTAGGGTCCGGAGAAGCAGATTCTTGACTTGGGGCCATCATGGTAATAGGTAGCACCCGGGGGAGAGGCCCATCGTCATCAACGGGTGGCCTCCATCCAAAACCCCCTATGTTGGCCGAGTTAGGGAGGCCGGGCTTACACTTGGGCTGTGAGGAATATGTCTAAGCGAACACCGGAGTGGGCAGCTCCTCGTCATCAGATATCAGAATGGGCTCAGACTCCAATCTCGTTAGCCTCTTCTTGTGGCCAATCTCCTCGTATCGGTCCGCTTCCTCTCTGGAGAGAGGTCTCTTCCTAGAGGATCTTAGGTTGTGGTACCTAGCAACCAGGGCTTCTTCTCGAGCTGTGAAACACGACGATAGAAAATTATAAACTTTGACTCAAGAATTGAAAAATTCTCCAAGTCATTGAAAAAGCGGCTTGCAATATCTAGGCGAGGTTTATTTAAACAGGCGTACTAACAAAGCTTGCCTGACAGCTGAGCTCACCTGACAAGGTAGGAGCTCGCCTGACAAGCGGAACCTCGCTTGAGTAGGCGAAGCTCGCAAGAATATGAACAAGAATATGTCCATCTCCTCCATCTTTGATCCATGGTCATTAACTTACCATGACGAGGCTGACTCATGCCAGAGGTGACTGTAGCAGCAGCGGTGGAAGAATAGGTTGTCCTCCTCCCCTTGGAAGCAATCCTCTTGGGGGCTATATTGTTCGAGGAAAAATGAGGACAAGACCGAGTTTCTTTAAAAACTTGAGCAAAGAGTTCGATAGCACAATAACCTCCCAATGAAAGAGAAGAGCGCACTATATAGGTGAAGTCTCTACGGTTGAGATTTGCTAGCTCCGCGAAGAGAATGGTTCAGATCGCCTGCAGACCGTTCGATTTGACAGTTCAAATTGAACGGCCGCGAGTGTGGTAGGATGTTCAGAATTCCACGTGAATGGCCAAGATCTGGCGATTCAAGCATGATCTCTAGTCAAATCGATGGTTGAGATCAAGGACGCCATCAAATCCGCAGCTCAGATCGAGCGCGTGAAAATGAGGCGTCACCTTAGCTGGCAAGCTTAGGAGCCCGCCCGCGGACACGCGGTTTGCCCTCATAAACTTAGACGGATTTTTGGCAAACCCTTAGCCATCAACAGATTTGATATGTCTTTACCGACTATCGTTTGAGTCGGGCTAGCATGCTGATTACCTAAATCCATTCCACATGTAATATTGTGCTAAAAGAATAAATTCTCTTAGACTTGATGCTATGATATTAAATACGTAGACTTCATCATTCTCACGGGAATGGACTACTCGGGTACGTGTGTTAGATTTAGACTTATATCTAATAAGGGATCGACATAAAGTCCCATATGCATGAAAGGCATAGATTTAGATGCTACGATATTTAATACGTAGACTTCGTCATTATTACGAGAATAGGCTACTCAGCTATATATGTTAGATGTAGACTTATCTCTAATAAGAGATTGAGATAAAGTCCCATATGCATGATAGACATAGATTCAGGTGTTATGATATTGAATACGTAGACTTCGTCATTCTTAGGGGAATAGACTACCCGGCTACATGTGTTAGATGTAGTCTTATCTCTAATAATGGATCGAGATAAAGTTTCCTATGCATGAAAGGCATAGATTTAGATGTTACAATGTTGAATACGAAGACTTCACCATTATTACGGGAATGGCTACCCGGCTACATGTGTTAGATATAGACTTATCTCTAATAAAGGATCGAGATAAAGTCCACTATGCATAAAAGACATAGATTTAGATGTTACGATGTTGAATATGTACAACACCTTACCATTATTATGGAAATAGGCTATCCGATAACGAGTGTTAAACGAAGACTTATCTCTAATAAGGGATTGAGATAAAGTCCCCTATGCATGAAAGCCATAGATTTAGATGCTACGATGTTGAATACACGGACTTCGTCATTATTACGGGAATAAGCTACCCAGCTACATATGTTAGATATAGAGTTATCTCTAATAAGGGATCAAGATAAAGTCCCCTTATGCATAAAAGGCGTAGATTTAAGTGCTACAATATTGAATATGTAGACTTTTGTGTCTTCACTTCGGGCAAAGATGAACCCGATGTTGAAGAGAAAGAAGGTATTTTCTTATCTTTCACTTCAAAAGTTTTGTGTCTTCACTTCGGGCAAAGATGAACCCGATGTTGAAGAGAAAGAAGGTATTTTCTTATCTTTCACTTTAAAAGTTTTGTGTCTTCTCTTGTGATAAAGACGAACCCGGTGTTGAAGAGAAAGAAGATATTTTCTTATCATTCGCTTTAAAAGTTGTGTCTTCTCTTAGGGCAAAATACAAACTCGATGTTGAAGAGAAAGAAAGTATTTTCTTATCTTCCGCTTCAAAAGTTTTGTGTCTTCTCTTGGAGCAAAGATGAACCCGGTGTTGAAGAAAAAGTCCCATATTTTATTATCTTCCGCTTTAAAAGTTTTGTGTCTTCTCTTGGGGAAAAGACGAACCCAGTGTTGAAGAGAAAGAAGGTATTTTCTTATCTTCCGCTTCAAAAGTTTCGGTGCTAAAGGGAAAGAAGGTATTTTTTATCTTTAGCTTTAGAAGTTTTGTGTTAAAGGAGAAGAAAATATTTTTTATCTTTCGCTTTAACGAAGATTCCTTGTTCATGTGAACTTAGAGTTGAAGGATTCTAGAGGCAAGCACATCAGGGAATCTGAAAAGAAACTCATAGTGGGATCTTCACTCTGAGAATCTTAAAAAGGAAACTCAGAGTGGGATCTCCACTCTGAGAATCTTAAAAGGGAAACTTAGAGTGGGATCTCCACTCCGATAGTCAAATTTGAGACACGTCATGTGGCATTAACTCAGAAAAGACCTTTTAACTCACATGAGCAAAAAGGTGGAATTTGAATAACCTTAGACTATCTGAAGGTTTGATTATCCAATTTAAGTGGCCCTCTCATTCATGAAAGGAATTGAGAAGGAATTTTGGTCCTAACTATCTGAAGGATTGACCAAATGGGAGTTTGGAACGATCCTAACTGTCCGAATGTTTGATCATTGAATTTGAGTGGACATCTTGTTCATGGAAGGAATCAAGAGGGGAGCTTTGGCCCTAACTATCTAAAGGTTTAACCAAGTGGGGGTGAATGTAGTAGAAACGATGAGCACAGTTCTGTCTACCATGGTATCCTCGAAAATAAGGATAAAGTTGGAGTTTTGGTGTCAAATTATTGACGGTATTTTCTTGCAAAAACTTGACACATAGGGATTTGATAATTGTCATGGATCAGTAATTGATGCAAAGTGGAATATTGAGTACTATGTTAGGCCTTCAACAGTGGGAGTGTAAAATGCCTAGACACAGCGAGAGGATGTATGAGTTTAACCATCTGTAGGCGTCAAAAACTACCTATAGGTTCCCGCACGTAGCTCGAGACGAAAAGAAGATGATAAATGCTATTATCTGAGTCAAGGGGAATTATCTAACATCGACAAGCGCATAAAGCAAGTCAATGAAGTGTACAAATCAACGGGGTGGCATAATAACGAAAAGACGATTCGATCGGGAGTACGTTTTACCCATGAAAGACGAATCATAACTCGTGTCTTGTCCACTCCATGTGATTCACCCATGGGAGATTGTAGATCTCTTCTCTAGCTTTCCAATGCACATTGAATCGCATCATTCTAAGATCGGACTAGGAAATTAGAAGGAAAACAGTCAAGGTGCACTAAAACGGCGTTTCGACCAAAACTGTGACACATTTTGTGTCTCGCCCAAGGCTGAGACACATCTTATGTCTTGACCAAGGCCGAGAGACACTCTGTCTCTTGCCCTAAAATGTTGTTTTCGCTGCTAACCGCTGGGATTTTGGTATATTCTGATCCAAAGCCTCCCCAACTGATTTGAAGCTGTCTTGGAACGTGGTTAAGCAGTTACAACTGAGGATGAGATCAAATCGGTCGATCTTATCTGAAAACCAAGCTTCTAAAACCTATAAATATGGCCCTAGGGCCTTCATTTACGCGGATCAGGAAATCTTGAGCCTTGGTGAAGCCCTGTCGGATTAGAGAGTGAGGAGCACAAATTTCAGAGAGGAGGAAGAGATCATGGCGAGTTCTTCTGTACAAAGAGGAGAAGATTTCGAGAGATCTGCATTCCGTTCATCCATTTCCTTAGAGATTGCATCCAACTGTGATTATCAAAAAGAGTGATTGTCTCGTTGTTGCTGAAATAGTCACTTCGGTTTCTTGTTTTCTATACGAGGCAATGAAATCTTTATTCAGATCTGATCAGTTGGTGGTCCACGGATAAACCCCGGCATCATAAAGATCCCGAGCAAGCAGAAGATCGATAAATGATCTCTCTGTGTGTGTTCTTAAGAAAGTTGTAATTTTTTTATTTTTATTGTGTAAGAAGACTTATTAAAAGTCTTTTTTTTGAACTTATTGTAACGACTGAAGTTGTAATGAGTCTCGCAATGAACAAATCAACTTTTAACGCAAACACGCTGGCAACCACCATGGGATCCAATAGCCTCATCGTCGAGGCTATCGTACCCCAGCCGCTAATTAAGATCCCTATGGATGAAGAGGTCAAATATGAGTTTGACCAGCAGAAGTTCGAGGAGTGCATCTCCTCCTCCTCCAGATCTTCCTTTCCCTATAACCGCAGGAAGACCACTTCCATGAAGAAGGTTAATTGGCCTTCAGATCCAAAAATTTAGGGTGATAATCTTCGGCTAAATACTGTAGAAGACTCCTCTCCGGGCTCTAAGGAATCCGGATCTGAAACTCGTGACAAGTCCTCAAAGGTCACGGAGTTGCCCGTCGAAGGTGTACCGGTGCTGACGAAAAGGGCTCGTCAGAGGCGCCGCCAACATCTTGCCCACCAATTCACCTAATCTTTGGAATAGGTGGATAGACTCCTCTACCAAGCGGATCTAGAGTTTAGAAGGCGCCAAGTGGCTATATCGCCGCAGCAGCAAGCGTCAGGGTCCTCCCAACCGATAACTAACAAATGGGTTCGTGTTAAACCAACCTGTTCTACTCTTGAGGAGTGCATCCAGAAGTGTTACACACTTCTTGCACTTGCTCGAATCCTTGTGAAAAAAGCACAAAAACTACAAAAAGAAGAGGTGGTTAAAGAATCACCAAGATCTAAGTAGGTTTGGGTGCCAAATCCCAAGACAGTGCCTAAAACTACGCCGAAGATAGTTAAGGCGTCTCTACCTAACAAGAGACACCAGTCGTGTCTCTCACTCAGTTCTACCTCTAAGGCTGCTCCCCAGCCTTTGTCAATTTCCTTCTGCTCCCACACCTCCAGTGAATCCCTACGGTAGCGTGGATCTCTCCAAGTTTAGAATTCCGTTGAAGGATCACCTTAGTCCTCTACCTAAAGATCGGGGCAAAGCTCCTGTTAAGGAACTCTTGGGTTTGCTGAATGATTCTCGAGCTATCATCCAGACTGAGGGTCATAAGCAACCTCCTAACAAATTGATTCGCGTAACTACCCGCTTGAGGGTATGTGTGAAAAACCAAGAGCCCGTTAGGGTTTCACCCTCATGAATGTGTGATTCCGAAAGAGCGACTCCTGCGAACGCCAACAAGGCATCACCTAATCGGAAGAAGATGCGTCCGATAGATGACAACATTATACCTGAAAGAACAAACGAACAGCCATTAGATTGCTCTAGCCACAACGCCGACGAGTTATACTATCAGGCTGGGGGTAAGTCTCGAAACAGAAATACCCCAGAAATGGACTCTCATAATCCTTATGAGAGGTTAATTAAGGCAGTACTATCAGAATGTAGCTGCTCTAAGACAGCTCCACGGAGGGTCTCTGTATTCAAAAGGATCTCCACAGAAGCGTCCAAACTCAAATCAAGGCGCTTCCGTAAAATAGGATCAACCAGTTAAGCTGACAGATTCTCGGAGGTCACTATCAACATGACTGATAATAGGAACTTAACTTGGCATTCTAGTTCCGATCCTTTCCCCAGAGCATCTCAGCGTCTCACTTGGCTACGATCCGGGACTATCAGACCTAGACCGAGTAGAGGACGATCTTTAGATGATGAGACATCAGATACATACTTTGAAATTGGTTCTGATAACACCATGTCTAGTACAGGGTTATCTCGAGAAGCATTCATGACCACTACTGAGAAGATGGCTCAACTCCTTCAAGAAGCCTTGGCTAAATAGAAGGAGGATTTCAAAATAGAGATGGAGATAATCGTACAACGAGTCAAGGATTTACATGCCCCGTAGCTCCAAGAGTTGTCAAATCAGCAGGATGAATCTAGTCGTCACCACATTACCAATCAGGTAGATAACGACTCAGAAGTGGAGGAGAATATCAATGTCGATACCCCTACCGATGATAAAAATGCTGGGGGTGGACCCAACACTAAGGGTGGCCCTATCAATAATACCAATACTGGGGGTGGCCCCACAATTCCTCCTCAAAGTCGTCTGAAGAAAGACGTAGGTGAAGATCAAAAAAATAAAAGACCTTGAGAGCAAGATCAATGCTTTGATGTCTGCTCAAGAGGTAAAAAAGTCCAGCATTCCGTGTCCTTATCCGAGGGAGTGAGAATCGATTTTGTATACAGTAAAGTTCAATTTGATTAACTTCACGCCGTTCAACGGAAGGGGTTCACCCACTCAACATTTGATTTACTTCAAGTCCCACCTAGGCATCATTTTTGGCAATGAACCTCTGATAGTATGATCATTCGTTAGGACCCTTCGTGCGCCCACCTTCGACTGGTACCGCCGTCTTAAGCCAGAAAGTATCAATAGCTGGGACGACATGAAGAGCATGTTTCTCACCAATTTCTTCGATGATGACACTGAGGTGTCAATCGGAACACTGTTTGATGAGAAGCAAAAGGACGGAGAATCAGTGGAAAACTTCGTCAAGCGCTTTCGGAATAAGATAATGAACTGTCGAGATCCGGTCATGAAGGAATTCATCCTCCAAACATATCATAACAACCTTTCCTTGGATGTGCTTGAAACTATGAGCGTCGTACCATCCAAGACTTGGAAAGAGTTGAAAGTACATTGGGAGTAAGTCGAACGCTTTCTCAAAAGGAAGAAGGCTGAAACAGGTCAACCCACGACTAATGCCCCAAAACAGAACTTCACCCCTCGTAGTAAAGGGAAGGCGCAAGAAAATGCAGTGGATGCCAACCAGACTTTCCAGCTGCAATCACAACAGCAACAATAGCCACAACAACAAGCGCTAAAGCAGCAATCACCTCAGTGGCAGCAACGACCTCAAAGGCAACAGAAGGCTTTTGAGCCAAAATTTTTGTAGGAATACTCCTTCAAGGAATATGAGGTCCCCGGTATCTTCAAGTACCTGTTAGAGAACAATAAGATCAAACTACCCCCAATCACTGATCACGAGAGAGCTAAGAAGACTACGGATCCGCGTTACTGCACATTCCACAGAGTAGTTCATCATCCCACCAAGATGTGCTTGTTGGCCTCTTTGTTTTGATGATGTTTAACAAATAATTTATAACTAATATTGTTATCTAGTGTTTGTGTATTTTTATTTATTGTAGACAAACAACAAGTTGGAGGATGGATGGAATCGAGCCTTAACGATCATATCTAATGGAGGTTGGCGGAATTATGGAATGAAGCAACATTATTCAAAGTTAAAGATTCAAGTTCAAGCTTCATCCGCAAGATTACCAAGAAGAGCTTATTGAAGATCAAGATCATAGCTTGGGTAATTTAGTTTAGGATTTATATTATGGGTGTTAAGTACTCTAAGCTTAATATCATATACACACACATTTTATTAGTTTCTTTGTATATATATGTAGTCATACATATATACAACACAAGTTTTAGTTTTCATGTTTATAAATATGAAATTACATATTTCATAGTTATTATTGTGATATGAAACAAATATATTTTCATATACATACTCATTTGTTTCATTTTCTATTGTATTTATGAAAATATTGTTTTCTTGGTTTATAGACTTAACAATCCCCATATACATATTGTATTAAGTCTACAAAATCATTTTGTATTATTTCAAAACATGGTTAAGCTAAAATGTCAAAACTCATATGTTCATATTTTCATGTTTTTGGACTATTTTGCAAAAAGATGATTTTTCACAAATGGGAAATGCAATTTGGAAAATTCTTTTTGTAACATGTTCATTTACATGTTTATATATATTTCCTAAAGTTTCATTATTTTTGGACTTTATTTGTTATTTTTAACATATTTTTAAAAGTCTCAAAATTTATTTCAAAACTGTCATTTCATATATCAGTTTGCGGTCGACCACCACGATCGACCGTGTTTGGGTCAAAAGTTGATTTCTTCATTGCCATTAAACCTGTTATAATCGTTTATCGATTACAAGTTCACAAAATAGAAAAGTTGATCTTTTTATAAGATCTCCTTACACAATGAAAAATAAAGATTACAATTTTGTCAAACAACACACAGATCCTATTTATTAGTCTCTGTTTGCGTGGGATCTTTACCTCTGCCGAGGACGTTAATATCCGTGGACCACCAGGATCAGATCCGGTCGACAGATTAAATTGATCAAAGCTCTTACTTCACGAAGGAAGTAATCGCTGCAGCGATAATCCCGACCAAGCGAGATCACGACTCTTCTCGAGATTTAAGACTAAGCTTAAATCCGAAGGAAAGGAAGAACGAGCCTCAGATCCTTCGAAACGCTCATTCTTTATGCCGGAGTTCGCCAAAATCTGCTAGCCTCTCTCAAATTCGTCAGAACCTCGCCCTAGATCCTTTGAAATTCGTGACTCCCTTCAAATCTCCAATCCTGCAGGGCTTCGCTGAGGCTCGAGAATTCCAGATCTTCACCCTAGCTCCTTTGAAATCGTGACTCCCTTCAGATCTGATTTTATGAGGGTGCTAGGAGTGTATTTATAGGCTTTAGATGTCGTGTTTGTGGATAGGAATGCCGTGTTTGTGGATAGGATCAAAGAACAACCGTTATTATCCATTTAGGTGGGTTTTCGGTTGTGTAACAACTTTCACATGTTTAAAGATAACCCCACATGTTTATGGATGACCCCAAGGAGTTTTAGAAGCCAATCTTATCAGAAAACATGTCGGGAGCTGACATGGGCGCGAGTCAGTTCGACTGTCTCGCACATGTCCGAGACAGCTTGGACTATCTCGGGTATTTTAGTCTTAAATCTTTCATCTGACCTCTGACTGAGGAGATTCAAGATGCTTTGGAAACCTAACAAAGAGATATACAATTTTTATGTTTTAAGATTCTTCATATTAGAACCATATCATAGCCAAAATCTCCATTTTCTCTGAGACACAGATTGTGTCTTGCTGGTGTAAAACGGCCTGAATGGTCTTAGGTATTTTGGCTCTAACTCCCTCGTCCGATCTCAGAATGAGATGATCTAAGTTGTGTTAGAAAGCTGACGAAGAGACCTACATCTTTCATATTTTGAACTTTTTAGATTCAAATCATAGAATGGTCTAAATAACTCTTCTATTTGCGGGCCACTTTGAGGTGTTCGACACTTTCTGACTTCTCCGAACTTGTATTGTGCATTTCGTCATTCCGTTGACTTGTACACTCCAATGTCTCACTTTGTATATTCGTTAGCTTTCACAGGGCCAGATAATCCTTTCCTAACTTGGATGATGACACTTATCATCTGTATTTCGCCTCGAGTGCGTACGGGAACTCATAGGTAAATTTTGACGCCTACAGACCGCGCCTGTATCTTTTGCTGAGTGGGCTATAGAAACTTTCGCTATCGACCGTCACGATCGAGCGTCAGCTCAAAAATTCTCACGGTCGACCGTCACGGTCGACGGCGTAAGTCTCTGGAAGTTTTCTGAGTTTCAAAGCTGGCTCGAGGTCGACCGCGAGTTTTCCACGGTCGACCGCCGTTCACTCCAACGGTCAACAAATATATTTTCATATACTTACTCATTTATTTCATTTTCTATTGTATTTGTAAAAATATTGTTTTCTTGGTTTATATACTTAACAATCACAATATACATATTGTATTAAGTCTACAAAATCATTTTGTATTGTTTCAAAACATGGTTAAGCTAAAATGTCAAAACTCATATGTTCATATTTTCATGTTTTTGGACTATTTTGCAAAATGATGACTTTTCACAAATGGGAAATGCAATTTGGAAAATTCTTTTTATAACATGTTCATTTACATGTTTATATACATTTCCTAAAGTTTTATTATTTTTGGACTTTATTTGTTATTTTCAACATATTTTTAAAAGTTTCAAAATCTGTTTCAAAATTGTCATTTCATATATCAGTTTACGGTCGACCACCACGGTCGACCACGCCTGTGTCTTTTGCTCAGTGGGCTATAGAAACTTTCGCGGTCGACCGCCACGGTCGATTGTTAGCTCAAAAATTGCCACGGTCAACCGCCACGGTCGACCGCGTAAGTCTCTGGAAGTTTTCTGAGTTTCAAAGCTGGCTCGTAGTCGACCGCGAGTTTTCCACGGTCGATCGCCGTTCGCTCCAACAGTCATGTTGTACAAAATCTAATTTCTGATTCTGTTGGTTTTTTGGTCTTTTCCTTTGGGGTTTTTGCTGTTGTTTTCTCTTCCTATATAAACCCCTCAAACCTTCTTCTACCAGGAACCAAATAAAAAGTTTTAAAGAAGTTTAAAGAGTTTTAACAAGGGTTTTAGTTGGGTTTAAAGTCTGTTTGGTTTGTGAAGATTGTTTTACAAGTGGAGAAGATCATCTATATTGTTTGAGCTTCATTTTAATCCACCTCTCCATCTTGTTTTTCAGAGAAGAATTTCTAAACTCTATTTCTATCTATTTATTGTTTTGTTCATAATTTCTATATGCTAGATTTTAATTGAGTTTAGTTGAATTGATTCACTCGTTGTTTTCACACACCCACTTGAGCTTATTGTATCTTTCATACATAGTATATTTGGGTTGGTGAGAGTTGTAATAATTGAGTGTGAGCTTTCATTGTGTTCTCATCCATATTAGAGAACAAACAATTATTGTAATTGTGCCTTAGTATGAGAATCACTTTGTAATATACTTGTACACCGAGAGAAGTGTATGGCGAGAGTCGGGGATCATCCCAAGAGGAGTAGCGTCGGTTAACAAACCTAGGGAGAGGTTGTAACCGAGCACTTGAGGGTGTAGAGTGGGATTGCAAGAGTGTGTGAGTTGTAGAGTTTTTGGTAAACTAGAAAACCATATTATGTGGTGTAAACGTTATTCAGGTAAACGTAGAAAACTCGGTAGTAAAGTGGAGATCTCCTCGAGGTGAGGAGCGGAGACGTAGGTCAAGTGGTTAGACCAAACTCCGTGATCATATCGTTTTGTTTGTGATTGCATTGGCATACTTATTTTTATATTCAATCTTATTTCGCCTTTGTATATTGATTGTTGATTATATTGTCCACTATCTAGTTTAGTTGTTTACCCTTGTATTAATTATATATCCTTGTATATATCCCATAGTATACCTCATTGCTAAGATATTAACCTTTGTTCATATTGCTTATTCTTGGTTGTAACATATTGTATATCTCTCTTGCAAGAATAATTTGTTAATTAGTTTTATTTGGCATAAAATTGGATTAGATTAGCATAAGACCCTAATCACCCCCCTATAGGGTCTAACAGTGCTACGTTCTCAAGGATAAAATTCAAGACTTAATTGATGTTGGGATTATCACCGCAAAGCAACCTAAGGAGAAGAAAGTGGGTGCAAACACAATAAGCATTAGTTTCGGCTCTGTTCCCCTCACGTGATTTCAACCAGAACCTGTGATAAAGGTAGGGATGAGGATGGTTAAAGAAGATCCTCATGGATAATGCCAGAAAGGACTAGTACCACACATGGCTCTCAACGACAAAATCCTTTAGGTTCATCCCGATCTACTTCAAGATGAGCAATGGACGGGATCCTCCTCTAAGAAGAAATCCAAGTCCAATGGCAAGGGGAAATCTTACTATGCCACTATAGCTATTCCGGAGGAAAATGATGAAGGAATACCTACCTTTCCACCATCCGATGATGAGCATGAAGCAATTGCTACTAGCGAAGAACCGGCTTTTGCCACTAAAAGTGGAAATGAATATCGGTTTAACTATTCCAAGATGGCCAATCAGCCAGCTAAACAGGGGGTGATTATGATCACTCTCAATCTTTCTGAAGGAACTTCTCGGGAGCACTCAACCCCTAAACAAAAGGAGCCTGCAGCTAAGAAAAAAGATAAAGAGCCCCAACATCAAGAGGTTCAGAATCCGAAGCAGTCTCGATTCAATCGTCCGATTGGAGGAGATAAACCGGGGAATTCAAACACTCCATACTGATTCTATGTTATGGCCCAACTGGCTAACATCCTAGCGAGAATAACTCTATACAAGTTATTGCATCTATCCAAAGACACCAGAGAGGTCCTGCAAGAAGCCTTGGTCGATTCTGATGTATTCCTCACCCAGATCAAGCCGATCCCTGAAGAACCGGAGTCTTTAGCTCAACACTACAACCTAGCAGCCAAATAATTCCTTTTTCATCACCTTCACCAAGGAAGATATGCAAGTAAGAAATTTGAAGCATGACAGGTCTTTATACTTCACTGGATACATTGGCTCCAGTGTTTTTAACCGGATCTAAATCGATCGGGGTTCCGCTGTTAGAATCATGCCGCTTCGACTCATGTACAACCTCGGGATTCCGGCCAAGAAGTTGGCCTCCTCAGGTACAGTTATCTATGGGTTCAACACCAGTAAGACTAGACCATTGGGCAAAATCCGAGTAAAGTGCCAGCTTGAAGATCTAAAATCCGAAGTCACATGTTATGTGATAGACACAGAAAACTCCTATAACTTACTATTGGGTCGACCCTGAATCTATGGTAACATTATAGTTCCTTCTAGACTCTACCAGTATCTTAAGTATGTAGATGCAAATAATGAGGTCAAGATGGTGGTTGCGGATAAGCAACTGTTTAAGAGATTGAAAAACTATTTTATCGATTCCCTTCTTTACGGTGCTGAGTCCGATACTGAACCATCAGCCCAAGGCACGGATAGCGGAGAAGAAGCTAACACCGAGGCTGGGCTTGATTATAATAGAGGTTTTGTATTGAATGACATTGTACCCTTTTGTAATCAATTCTGACGGTAGAGAATCATCAGATAGTAGCTGTAATTGGCAACTTGCCAAAGAAGCAATAAATGACGATTTAGAGTACTCGCCTTCTCTTAATGAGATAATGAAGGGATTATATCACTGCTAGAATATGTGGTTTTCCCAACGGACTAATAGCGACGGAATTTTCCGTCGCTATTATTCCGTCGTTAAAATATTTTTGCCGACGGATTATTTATTTTTAGCGATGGAATTTAACCGTCGCTATAATTTTACCAACGGATTTTTAACGACGGAATTTTCCGTCGCCAAAAATCTATTTAGCGACGGAATTTTACTTTTTTAGCGACGGAAATTCCGTCGCTAAAAAAATAGATGTGAAAAAAATTTGGGCGCGGGCGTGCCCAAAAAATTTGGGCAGCCCGCGCCCGAGAGAGGGATTTATCCCAAATCCCTCTCTCATTTTCCATTTCCCATTTCCCCCATCTCTCTTCATTCCCCCCCCACCTCTCCCCCTTCTCGTTCTTCGCCGGCGACTGACCCTCGCCGCCGCCCTACCGACGAGCCGCCGCCTTGCCTACCGACTAGCCGCCGCCTCCCTGTCTCTTTCTCTCTCTCGAGGTACTCTCTCCTCCATCAATCTCTCTTTCTCTCAAGGGTTAGGGTTAGGGGGAATGTGTCTTAAGGTGCTCTCTCCTCCCTCAATCTCTCTTTCTCTCAAGGGTTAGGGTTAATTATGCCGACGAGCCGCTGCATTATTCCTTTCAATGTTGTTAATTAAGCATCGTCATCATTCTCTCATGAAAAAGACATCATCTCAGTCAACATGATTATGTGGTCACATGTCCTTTATCATTCATAAAGTATAAACTTTCTAATGTTTTGAGTTAGGAGAATCTGATTTAGCTCACTTGGGATTTAGCTTAAGGGTTAGGGTTAGGGGGAATGTGTCTCATGCTGAGTTGGCTGTCAACCCCAAAAACTGAAAATAAAAACCATAGTAACAGCTTCAATTGGGATATATATGCAATTTCTATATTCTGTGTTTTCGGATACTCTGGTGTTTTCAGGTTTTCTTTGTTGTGACACAGACAATCGTTGTATCATATATGTTTTTAGTATCAAATCTATGTGTTGAAGGTAAAAAACTTGATTATGTTTTCTTTATGAATGCTTCTTTGAGGCCTTCCTTCTACCTCTAAGTACCTTGTCAATGCAAAAATGATGACGCATCTGATACATGGTTAAATGTGTATCATGTTTAAATTTCTTCATTAATTTCGTGGGAATTATTGTTTCGGTATTCAATAATTAGGTTCCATGCATTAAACATTATATCGCACTTTTGTACTAATAACAAAATAATTCTTTGGTGCTATTTGAGCAATTTAGGGCTTTATAGCCGACTATTGAATGTGCAAACTTTGTCATTCGTCGAATTAAAATTAATAACAAAATGTAAATAGTAAGAAGAAGAAAAGAAGAAACAACACCAACTAAAGTGTTCAACAAAAGCAAACAACTGAGGAAGTGTTGGACGTAGTTATCAGTGTTGAAGAAAGAGTTTATTAGTTCTATATAATATTCTAATTTTGTTAGTATTTTGTTGTCTTAGTATTCTTATTAACTATATAATATGCGAATGACTTGTAAACTAATATCGTGTTTATTAGTGTCGAAGAAAGAGTTGGACGTAGTTTTTCGGTTCTATTTAATATATTCCTATGAACAGGATATCTCACCCTGTTTTTTCAGCTCAAAAAAAAAAAAAAAAAAAAGAGTTGGACGCCGAAACTGATGTTGGTTTCCGTTTAAGAAAGTTAATAAAATCTAATCAGTTTCGGTGGAATTTATAGTGCAAAACTATAAAGGAATAAAATAATTTACCTTCCTCAAATTGTTTAAAATATTTTCCTGCTAAAAAAGTTGTTCGCAAGAATATTTATTTTGAAAGATAACTTCTTTTATTTTTGTAATTATTAACCATCTTAAACGGATCCTATCCACTGCAGCTAAATTTTTTGGAAATGTGATATACCCACTGAAAATAATTTAATTAAGGGTCAAAAGTTCCAAAATTATTTTGTGAGTGCCACATAGATATTTCAGAACAGAATTCACGCATAACATAAGGTACTTTAACTATTAACAACTTTAGGACACAAAAGTGCAAAGTAGAATAATGCATAAGGTATTTAAGTGCTAATTAGCCATAAAGTTTTGGTTTTACCCGATATTGTTCCCTTACACATTTGTTGTTTACTAACCGCTACTTTAACTGCTTTTAACTTGAAAAAACCCATAAAAATCAAAATTGCAAACTAACCTCATCTTATCTCCTCTAGTGGTAAATTTTTTTTCCCTGGATGTTAGTAAATTTTTTCCCTTTGGTGTCCTTTCTTTTGTCTCTTAATTAGGCACCTTTCATTAGCTTAACGCGTGCATATTGTCAGAAGTTATGATTGTTAAAGATAAGTTTCACAAAACTACCTTGAGATATTTGGGATTTCTAATCTACTGGCAAAAATACATCCACAGATAATGGGGTTGCACAACCTGTTCGGCAAATAAAAACAATTATCATAGATACATGAAAGTTTTGCTTATTTAAAACAGTTACATGAAAGTTTGAAAGGAGATTTTGGCATGTACTGTGTCTCTTGTTATTCACTGTTGAAACCTATTAGAAGTTTTGCCTATTTATTTTTTATTTCTTTGTTAATTGCTATTATGGCATGTAAAGTTGAAATTATTGTTAATCTCATCTCATCTTGTTCGAAGTTTTGAGTTTTGCACTTGACATCTCTTTCTGGGTAGTTTTATGTCACTTGATCACTAGTAATTTGTTCTACTATTTCCGATCTTTTTAGTAGTTGTTTATAACCTTATTAATAATTTCTAAGATGATATTGTATGATAACAAGTCAACAAGTTATATAAGCAATTGAGGTCACCACTTGATCTTTGATTTTCTTCTAGGCTCGCACTACACGTCAATGCTGACCATCCAAATTATAGTATGATAATTAACTAAATTAATCAGAAAACTTAAAAGACTTTTAAGATGTACAGTTTGTTATTATGTTTAGCTCTTTTCTTTTAGCAAGTGCTACTTGTAGTTCTTTACAATATGATAATTTTATTTTATAAGTTTATTGCATGTTGATGTATGAGACGGTTCATATTCAGTAGACTAACGTGTTATAAACATCTATCCTCATATATGTCTGTTGTATGTTATTTGGTACCGTCTTATGCTTCGTTTCTACTACTCAAATTTGACATTTTATATGCGAATGATCCCTTGTACTATCGCAAGTTGCAGACAAACCCTAACTTCTATTTGTGATTTGTAATAGCTTATTTAGGTTCCCTCGACAGGTCAGTCCTAGAACTGATGAGAGGAAGAGCTGATATCTCACTTTGTTAAGATATTTTGCTTAAGGTTCTTGTTTCCTTTGTGAAACAGGAATTCCTATTGCGACCTGACTCTCTTGTTGTGCTGTTGAGGTGCTGTCGAAATTTTCGCTGCGCGCAACATTCTTAACCTTATTGAAGACCTTCTTCTATAGTAATTTGGGTTCTCTCCTTACAAATTTTGACGAAATGATAGTACACTTGAACACACGTAAGTACATATACACGTCACGTTTACATACCTAATGGGGTAGAAGCCTTCCTCTGACAGCCAGTCACACACATTTGTTCTAAATTAAAATGATATATGTAGGGATATGCTCACTTCCATTAATTTTTAAATTCTAGATGCGGACAATTCCTGACAAATCGTTCATGAGCATACCACGTGATCAGAGGCATCTAGACACCCGATACAAGGATGGAATAGAAGCCTTCTTAGCCTACTCTGACACCAACCCTCTACGGTCGCTGAGCGGGTCGATTTTCTGTCCTTGCAAGAATTACAGGAATGGTAAAATGCTCACTAGGAGTGACGTAAGTTTCCATATGTCAATCAATGGATTTGATAGCTCTTATGTATTTTGGAGTCATCACGGTGAAGGCGTCCCGGTGATGCAATTAGAGGAAGAGTTCACTAATGTCGAATATCCGACAGTTGACACGACTGATATGTTAGAAGATATTCTTGCAGCGCCGTCTTCGAGTGATGTCAACACTACTGATATGTTTCAAGATGTAGACCGATTGATGAGACTTGTTGAAGAAAACGAGTCATCGTTATACGAGGGGTGCAAGGAGTTCACAAGGCTTTCTTTTATGCTGCGGCTTCTTCATATCCAAACACTCAGTGGGATGGCTGTTACACATTTTGAGATGTTATTAGATTTGCTCAGGAAAGTCATTCCAGGTGGTGAGAAGAGCATCCCTACAACCTCTTACGAAGCTCACAAGATTGTTGATATGCTGGGGCTTGATTACAAGAAGATAGACGCATGTCCTAATGGCTGCATCCTGTACAATAAGGGTAATGAAGCTCTGGAGGAATGTCCGACGTGTCATGTATCACGCTGGAAAGAACATATGGGCACATCCGAAGGCGGTTCATCTAATAAGCAGAGCAGAATCCCTGTAAAGGTTCTTCGATATTTTCCAATTATTCCTAGGCTGCAGAGGTTTTTTATGTCTGTCGAGCTGGCTGAGAATATACGATGGCATTCGACCGACCGCAAAGAGGATGGGAAACTGAGACATCCTGCTGATGGTGAAGCATGGAAGCACATCAATCGTATATACCCCGACTTTGGTAAGGAGTCTCAGAATATTAGGTTGGGGCTTGCTAGTGATGGATTTAATCCGTTTGGATTAATGAGCTCCGCTTGGTCTACCTGGCCAGTGTTGCTAACACCGTACAACCTACCGTCATCGATGTGCATGAAGCAGCCGTACATGATACTATCACTCTTGATCCCTGGAAGATATTCTCCTAGAAATGACATCGACGTTTTCCTCCAACCATTAATTCATGACCTAAAGCTTCTTTGGGAAGAAGGTGTCAGCACTTATGATGCTTATGGTAAGGAGTCTTTCTGTATGCGAGCAATGGTCATGTGGACAATTAATGACTTCCCGGCATATGCTAACCTATCTGGATGGTCGACGAAGGGTCAAATTGCTTGTCCGGTTTGCATGTCAGACTATGAGGGAAAGTTTCTGAAATACAGCCGTAAGTTCTGTTATTGGCAACACAGAAGATGGTTGCCTACAGGGCATAAGTTCAAAAAGTTAATAGGAAAGTTCGACGGTAATCCAGAAAATAGACCGGCACCACCAAGGCTGACCGGGGAAGAAATATTTGAGTTTCTACATCCACTACCTAGAAAAATATTTAGAAAGAAAAGATTCAATAAAGAAAATCCATTTGGGGTTAGGAGAAAAATATTGAAGCAAAATTAGAGGGGAAAGGGAAAGGGTAAGCTATTTCTCAAAGGCAATTCGAAAGGAAATAAGCCTCGTAGAGTCAAGTCGCATGGGCGTGTCTCTAAGGGCAATGAACTTCCGCATGGATGGTTAAAATTTAGCATATTTTATCAGTTTCCATATTAGAGAAGTTTAAAAAATACGTCACAACTTGGATGTCATGCACATCGAGAAGAACATATGCGAGAATATCTTGAACACTTTGTTGCAGGACGGGAAAAAATTGAAAGATGACTTAAGGGCACGTCGAGACCTAGAAGAATTGAACATCCGTCCTGAACTGCAAGCTATAGATAAGGGTGACGGAAAGTTTGAACTCCCAGCCTCCCGTGTCACACTGTCGAAGGATGAGGTCCACAATATGTGTTTATTTCTAAAGTCTGTGAAGACACCGGATGGTTATGCTTCAAACATTTCAACAAATGTGCATATTGATGACAAAAAAATTTTGGGACTCAAGACACATGACCATCATATTCTATTACATCAACTTCTCCCAGTTGCGTTGCGACATGCTGAGAAGAAACTCGTGATGGTGGTAATAGAATTCTGTGGTTTCTTTAAGCAGTTGTGCTCCAAGGTGATTCATGTCAGGGAGTTTGAAGAATTAGAGGGACGTGTAGCCAATACATTGTGTAAAATGGAAATTCTATTTCCACCCTCGTTCTTTACGGTCATGGTGCATTTCACAATACATTTAGCATATGAAGCCCGCATCGCAGGACCAGTTCAATATCGCTGGATGTATCCTGTGGAGAGGTATTTATTATTATAATGTTCAATTAATATTTGTCAAATTCTGTTACTTAGTTTTATTTTATCACAAATCATGAAACTATATGCTTGTAGGTATTTGGGTTTCATGAAACAACTGATGCATAACCGTGCACGTCCAGAAGGGTCAATCGCAGAGAACTACATAAGTAACGAGAGTTTGAATTTCATCTCTCGTTACCTGCGAGGTGTGGAGACAAGGCTCAACCGTCCCTAACGAATAATTAACGGAACATTCCATAATGATCGTGGGGAGGACACTAGATTCCCCAGAATGGTGCTAGATCAAGCCCACACATATATCTTGAGCAATAATACTACATTTAACATATATGCGGCGTACATATTTAGCCGTTTGAATTAGATCATATTACATCATAATAAAGTTCTCTATTTAACCGTTATAAATGATTCTATTCTAGGCTTCACATCCGATATGTCCAGACTACTCTTAAATGCAGAACAAAAAATAAAAGAGTTATGGACACACACTCTCGACAATTCCCTGCATGGCTGAAGGGTAAAGTAAGATCTTTTTTACATATCTGATTAGTATATCAAATATATGTGCCTACCACCGGATATTTAAACTATTTGTTTTATTTCTTAAAGGTTGAACTTCGGATTACGAATGGGGTTAACCTGTCTGAGAAAGTATGTTTATATGCCAGAGGTCCTTATAACGTAGTTAAGCATTATGGAGGCTACTGCGTCAACGGCTTTAGGTTTAACACCATCGGTTTCGAAGAGAGACGGCAAACGCAAAACAGCGGTGTGTTCTGCTCATTTTCGCAACTGTCATACTCTAGTTCAAAAGATCTAAATCCGATACAAGGTGAATTCTATTGCTACGGTCAGGTAGAAGACATCGTGGAGATTTTCTATGGGCTTAATAAGGAAGTCAGACATGTGATGTTTAAGGTTCGTTGGTGTGAGCTGAAAAAGACGAAGGATGACTACGGTTACACATTCGTTAATCTTAACTGTAGGCGTATAAAATTGCCTATAGATCCCTTAGCACAGCTCGACATGGTGATTCAACAAAACAACGAACCGTCGAGTGATGAGGCGACGAGGTTAACGAATTACACACGAGCAACAGAATTCGCGTGCGGAACCAATCCAACGGTTCGGGAAGTCAACGAGTCGTTCAACCGTAAAACGGATTCAAACTCAAACACCAAGGCGGATTTACTGCCAAATAAAGATCCGGACTATTAAATCAAGATCCGGATAAATCTGATACAGAACCGGAAGACGGGAAATGACGGAAAACACCCCAAGGGGGCTCGGCAAAAACCGAGCCACCTCAAGGTGGCTCGGCCAAAGCCGAGCCACCCTGAGGTGGCTCGGTAGCCGAGCCACCCCGGGGTGGCTCGACCAAGGCCGAGCCACCCTGAGGTGGCCGGCCCAGATTGTGCCAAATGCACAGATCTGGTTGCCTATAAATAGGGGGGGGGGGGTGATTCATCATTTGAGAGGACTTTTGGAAGAGCTTTTGGAGAGCCGAAACTCTGCCGGATTGAGACCTCGTGCTTGAGTTTTTTGAAGGCTTGAAGACTTGGACATTCGGATCTGATTCTTGGCGAGCACCCACATCACAAAAGGCAGGAGTTTGAGAGGATCGAGATCTCAGATCTACGTTGCTACACTTCGGATCAAAGCTTGGTCTTTGATCCCGAGATTTGAGCGGTTGTTTCCTTTGTGAAATAATCCCTCCGGCTATTATTTCCTTGGTGAAATAATACCCGTAATATTACGTAGATCTGCTTGGATCCAGATCGTGCGGTGGTCAACGGATTAACCATCGGCGCAGGCAAGCAACCCACGCAAGCGAGTGACCGGACAACAGGAGCTCGTGATTTGTTCGATAAAAGAGAAAAGTTATAATTTTTATTTCTTTTTTGTTTGATTTTCATTGTAACCGGATCTTATAAAAAGACCGGATCTTTCTGTAACGCAAAAAGTTGTTATTGAAGAGTGCAATGGAATCGTCAATGAAGAAAGCATCAATTTTTCCCGCGAACAATCTAGCGACCACAGTGGGAGCCACCGATCTCGCTACCGAGATCGGAGCATCACAGCCGCGGATCTCGATCCCGGTCATGGAGGAGGTCGAGTATGAGTTCGACCAGCAAAAGTACGAGGAGTACGTGTCCTCGTCTGGATCAACCTCCCCCCGTAAGTCCAAGAAATCCCAGAAGTTCTCCTCCAGAGAAAAGTTCGTTGGTGCGAAGAAGTTGAAGCCACCAACGACAACCTCACCCCGATCGACGCCGAAGTTGCGTCAGGTGAAGTCCCACCGGCCTCTAAGCAGGTCAAATCCGCCATTGAAGGCGTGGTGACTCTCTCTAAGAGAGCTCGCCAGAGGCAGCGTCAACGCCTCGTGAAGCAATTCGCAAAGGCCATGGAATCTGTTGACGGGGTCCGCTACAACGCGGATCTGAAGAGCAAACGAGGCAAACAGCCTCAACAACAAATGAATGGTGGTTCCTCCAAGCCATCAACGATGGAGTGGGTCCGTGTCAAACGGAATCGCTCGACGCTGGAGGAGCGCATCCGCAAACGCCGCGCATTATCAGCGCAAGCACGGGCCAAAGCTGAGGAAGCCCGTAGAAGGGTGCAGAAGGAGGTGGCCAAGAAGCCGCCATCAACACGCAAGGTTTGGAAGCCAAAGTCTGAAGCGGCGGTTCAGACCAAGGTGCAACAACAGCAATCGTCGAAAGTACAACTTCCGGCGAGTTAATCCAAACTGCTGATCACTTCCACAACTGCTCCGGGAGATCCCGCAGGATCGTCCCAAAAGAGGAAGTCGGTTTTGGAGCGCCTCGGTCCACTTCCCAAGGAACGACGCAAAGCTCCAGTCCAGGAACGGTTGGGGCCAATGAAGAAGTCCCAAACGATTCAACATGCTGGGGGTCCCCGCAACCCTCAACACTTGGAGAAAATCGTGGCGCCCAAGCGCATAACTTTGCGCATCGAAGTGCAGGAACCCGTTGAAGATTCACGCCCACAAAGGCGCATTTCGAGACGCGTGACTCTCGAAAGCCCAAAGAAGGCAAGTCGCCCTCAGAAGGAAACATTCTCATCTGATGACGAAGACGTTATACCTGAGAAGTCATGTCAACACACAATAGGATACTCTGATCGTCAAGCTGACGAGTTGTACTATTGTGACGGGAGCATGAGGAAAACCAGGAAGAGAAGCCCTCGAAGGCTCGAAACTCAGTGTCCTTGTTCGAAGCTCATTCGAGCGGTACTGTGTGAGTGCAACTATGTCAAGGCAGTCCCCGAGAGAGTTTCTGTATTCGAAAGACTCAGCATTGAAATGCTAAAGCCAAGGTCTAGGCGTTTCCGAAGAAGAACGATGGTCGAAGACGGTGAACATTCAAGGGTCACCGCCAATATGACCAGCAAGGGAGCATCGGCCCAGGAAAACCCCGAGGCGATTCCAGAAATACCCCGACGAGTAACTCATCTACAATCCGGGGCTATCATTCGTGCGACGTATGGTCGGGTTCGGACAAGAGTACCTTCGGGAGACGAAGAATCATATGCCGGCTCAGCAGTTGCATCTGACAATACTGTATCCAGTGAAGGGCAACCCCGCGAATCATTCATGATAAGCGCGGAGCAAGTGGCCAAGATGCTCGAAGAGGCCATGGCCAAACAACAGGAAAATTTTAGGTTCGAAATGCAGATGGCCATGCAGAGCATGAGAGAGATGCATGATCAACAGATCCAAGTACTGACGAACCAGCAAGGCGAACCAAACCGCCGTAATCCAGTTGTTCAGGAAGTGGAGAATGCGAATGCGGATGAAGCCCGCAATGTCAATGATCCTCCCATTAATACAGGGGGTAGCAATGAGGATGCTAGTCACAACACCACGCTTCCACCTCCGAATCGTACTGATGAAAACTCGGGTGAAAGCTTGAAAATTAAGAACCTCGAGAGAAAAATCAATACATTGATTTCCGCTCAAGAGACGAAAAAGACAGGCATTCCTTGCCCATACCCAAGAGAGTGGGAATCAATCCCATATCCGGCGAAGTTCAGTCTAATTAACTTCACGCCGTTTAATGGGATGGGTTCACCCACTCAGCATTTGATTTATTTCAAATCGCACTTGGGGATAATCTCTGGTAATAAGCCTCTGATGGTGCGATCATTCATTGGCACTCTTCGCGGAGCCACCTTCGATTGGTATCGCCGCCTCAAGCCAGGTAGCATTAACAGCTGGGACGACATGGAGACTAAGTTCCTCATGAATTTCTTCGACGACGACACCGAGATCTCTATCGGATCGTTGCTCGATGAGAAGCAGAAGGATGAGGAGTTAGTTAACACCTTCGTCAAGAGGTTCCGGAACAAAGTGATGAATTGCCGGGACCCGATCACTGAGGAATTCATCCTCCAGACTTGCCATAACAACCTTTCGGTGGACGTGTTGGAGGCAATGGGCACAGCACCATCCAAGACATGGAAGGATCTGAAGGTTCGAGGGGAGCAAGCTGAGCGATTCCTCAAAAGAAAGAAGGCGGAGAGAGGCCAACCGGCAACAAATCCTCCGAAGCAGAACTTCAACCCGAAAGGAAAAGGTAAAGCTCATGCTAATGCCGTTGATGCTAACCAAACGTTTCAATTGCAACCTCAGCAACAGCAATAGCAGCAGCAACGAGCGCCGCAACAGTCGCAGCCGCATTGGCAGCAACGGTCTCAGAAGCAAAAATCTTCAGAGCCGAAGTTTCCCAAAGTCTACTCCTCCAAGGATGATGAAGTTCCCGGCATCTTTAAGTACTTGTTGGAGAACAACAAAATCCAGCTGCCGGCGATCGTGGATCAAGAGGGAGCCAGCAAAGTGACGGATCCGAAGTACTGTGCATACCACAGAGCGGTCCATCATCCTACGAGGTCATGCTACCATCTCAAGGACAAGATCCAGGCGTTAATCGACGTAGGGGTCATAACCCCGAAACTGGCCAAGAATGTGGGAGCAAACGTGGTGTCAATCAGTTTCGGATCGGTGCCTACAACATGGTTCGAGCCAAAACGCGTTACCAAAGTCGGGATGAAGACGGTGAATGATGACCCACATGGACAGCGCCAAAAGGGACTTGTCCCACACACAGCCTAAAACGGCAAAATCCTCTGGGTTCATCCAGATCTCATTGAAGATGAACAGTGGACCACGTCTTCGAAGAGAAAGGGCAAAGAAAAGGCTTGTCATGCGACTTCCGCAATCTTCGAAGAAGACGGCGATGAGACTCCTACCTTTCCGCTTTCCGACGAAGAACAGGAAGTCTTCGCGACCCGGAGTGGAAATGAGTATCACTTCAAATATCCATCTCCTGGTGATCAATTAGCTGAGCAGGGGGTGACAAAACGGGGACTAGCCAAAACTCTCGCAGAGCTGGGGGTGATTACGGTTCCTAAACCGGTTGAGGAGGCTTGACGATAGCCGGTAGATAAACAGAAAGAAAAGAGGCCCGAGGAGGTTCAAAATCCGAAGCAATCTCGTTTCAGTCGTCCGATTGGAAAAGATAAACCGGAGAGTTCGAAAACTCCGTGTGTCTTCGACATCATGGCTCAGCTAGCCAATATTCCAGCACGGATAACGCTATATGAGTTGCTACGACTATCGAAGGAGACTAGAGAAGCCTTGCAAGAAGCCTTGGCTGATTCAGAAGCGTTCCTCACTCGGATTAAGCCGGCGCCTGAAGAACTAGAACTGTTAGCTCAACAGTGCAATGTGGCAGCTAAGAACATTCCCTGCATCACCTTCACCAAAGAGGACATGCAGATGAAGAATTCAAACCATGATCGGCCCCTGTACTTCGTCGGGTACATTGGCTCCAGCGAAGTCAACCGAATCCAAGTGGATCCGGGTTCCGCTGTGAGTATTTTGCCACTTCGCCTAATGCATAACCTTGGCATTCCAGTCAGCAAATTGGCAGCCACAGGCACGGTCATTTACGGATTCAACACCAGCGGGTCAAGGCCTTTGGGGAAGATCCGAATAAAGTGCCAAATGGGCGATTTGAAGACGGAGGTCACGTGCTACGTGATTGATGCTGAGACATCCTATAACTTACTATTGGGTCGGCCTTGGATCCATGGTAATGTTATAGTTCCCTCCACTCTACATCAGTGTTTGAAATATGTCGACACTGATGGAAGGGTTAGGACGGTGGTCGCGGATAAGCAACCATTCAAAGGGTATGAGAATTACTTCACAGATTCTCTCCTTTATGGTAATGAATCCGATACGAAACCATTGATCCAGGGCACGGACAACGGAGAAGAAGCTAATTCCGAGGCCGAATTCGATTACAATGGCGGTTTTGTTTTAAATGACATTGTACCCTTTGTAATCAATCTTGACGATGAACAATCGTCAGATGGCGGTTGTAATTGGCAACTTGCCGATATTAAAATAAATCATGATTTAGAGTACTCCTTGTCTCTTGATGATGCGATAAAAGGATTAGACGATAATCCTGATTTATGTATGCCGCTCCGATCATCTTATGTAACAAAGAAACGCCTCCAGCATTCTTTCGGAACAACCCAGATTGTTCCTGCCAAAAGAGGGGGATAAAAAGAAGTGATTTATGGTAAAGGAGAGAATTTTCCGTTGCCAGATCATTTCCTAAGAGAAGATGAAGATGATGACAAATCTGGTCTTCATTTATCTAAATATAGTCCGGAAGCGCGCAAGCTCATGGAAAGACAGGGATATGATTTCACACTCGGAGAAGGTTTGTACTTCGATCGAGGTTCTCGTATCCCAGTCAAAGCAGCGTATGTACCAAAAGAGAAACCAGATGACTATTACCGTCACAAGAGAGGCTTAGGCTACGTTTCCTCGTCCGATGATGAATGTGGTTGGCAAATTATCGATCAAATTGCTAAAGCCAAGGATGGGTACTCGGCAGATTCCTCAGGATGGGATTCCGACACAAGTCTGGGAGAAATGTTCAAGACCTTAATGTCGAACATGACTACAGCTGATCCATCTACGTTGGAGGACGACGATCAAATGCCAACGTGGGAGGACCCATGGGTTCATCACCTAAACATGCAATATGGTGATAGGTTCGAATAGAGAGAACCACCCACCGAAGATGAAGTAGTCCAAATTAATATGAGCGATGAGGCCAATCCAAAGCCCATATTCATCAGCGGTAGTCTTCCCCCAGATGAGAAGGAGGAATTAATTGCCCTTATCAGGGAATATATCGACGTCTTCGCTTGGAACTATGAAGACATGCCAGGGCTCAACCCCAATGTGGCAATGCACCGCCTCGACATCAAGCCGGATGCCAAACCTGTCAAACAACAGCAAAGACGGTTTCATCCGTAGATTATGGAAGCCATCGAGGCAGAGGTTAAGAAGTTGATCGACTCAGGATTCATCCGAGAGGAACAACATCCGGACTGGTTAACCAACATCGTTCCCGTCATGAAGAAAAATGGCAAAATCAGGATTTGCATCGACTTCAGGAACCTGAATGAAGCATGTCTAAAAGACGATTTCCCTCTCCCAATCACGGATGTTATTATCGACAATACATGCGGATTCGAGAGAATGTCCTTCATGGACGGCTTTTCGGGGTATAATCAAATTAAGATGCACCCGGATGACGAGAAACATACGGCATTCAGAACGCCCCTCGGTGTCTTCTGCTACACGGTGATGCCTTTCGGTCTGAAGAACGCAGGCGCCACATACCAACGAACGATGACTAAGATTTTCCAGAAACACCTTAGGAAAACGGTTGAATGCTACGTTGATGATTTGGTGGTAAAAAGCCGCAACAAAGAAGATCACATCAAGGACTTGAGAACGATGTTTGATCTCATGCGGAGTCATCAATTGAAGATGAACCCTACCAAATCCTTCCTCGGAATGTCCAGCGGAAAATTCCTGGGATTCGTCGTCACCACTAAAGGTATACACCTCGACCCTGATAAGGTGAAGGCGATAAATAAATTGCAACCCCCGAGAAATCTAAGAGAACTCAGAGGATTGCAAGGGCGTTTAGCTTACATCCGGAGGTTCATCTCAAATCTTTCTGGGAAGTGCCAACCATTTTCTAAGCTAAACAAGAAGGGCGTATCATTTATTTGGGACGATGCTTGCCAAAAAGTATTCGAAGATATCAAGACATATCTGATGAATCCCCCTGTTCTTGTTGCACCAAAATCAGGTAAACCGTTCTTGATTTACATCAAGGCGATGAACCATTCGATAAGTGCTTTATTAGCATAAGACGATGATAATGGTCACGAACAGGCAGTCTATTACCTAAGTCGGACCTTGATAGGCGCCGAGTCTCGATACCCGATGATTGAGAAAGAATGTCTCGCGTTGGTATTCGCAGTACAGAAGATGCGATATTACTTGGTTGGCCAGACGATTTACGTCATTGCTAATGTTAATCCGGTACGGGTATTCATGACTCAACCGGGTTTGATGAATTGGCGGTTAGCAAAGTGGGCCCTTCTCTTGTCCCAGTATGATTTGCACTTCAAACAGCAGAAGTCGGTCAAAGGACAAGCGATTTGTGATCTTTTGGCGGCAAGTCCAACAACAGATACGGTTGAAGTATATGATGACTTGCCAGATGAAACCCATGAGGTTAACACCACATCACACCAACAAGTATGGCAATTGTACTTTAATGGTGCTTCGAGAGTAGTTAATAAGGCAATAACCCCTGGATGTTCTAGAGTCTCCTCCGGAGTTGGAGTTGTATTAGTTTCCCCAGGGAAGCACGTGATGCCTTGAGCTTATTCAGTGACGAATCCATGTTCCAATAACGTAGCCGAGTACAACGCGCTCCTCATTGAACTCAGTTTCGCCAAAGAGCTGGGGGTCGAATATCTCGAAGCTTTTGGGGATTCTCAATTGATAGTCAACCAAGTTCGTGGAGAGTATGAAGTCAGGAACCCAGATCTGATTCCGTACCACCAGGAGGCCATCAGAATGGCAGATTCTTTTGAAGAATTTTATATCGAATACATCCCGTGTCTCCAGAATGCTTATGCAGATGTACTGGCAGCACTAGCAGTATCACTCACGCAACCGCCCGAAGCTGAACTGCTAGTCACAGTAAGGTCACACCAACTCTGCATACCCATATACGATATGGATATCGAAGAGGAGGATGATAGAAACGTAAACGCCAAAGAGGTGAACTCAACCCAAATCGGGTCTGAGTCCCGAGATTGGCGCTTTCCCATTATTGATTACGTCCAATATGGCATTTTGCCGGAGGATATAAAAGAAAGAGAATCTATTCGCCGAAGAGCACCACGGTTCTTTTACAATACCGAGACCCGCACATTATACCGTCGAGGGTATGATGATTTGCTTCTCCGATGCCTTTCGAACGAAGAAGCAAAAGAAGTTCTTAAGGAAGCACACGAAGGAGAATGTGGCGCACATCAGCCCGGTCCCAAACTTTATGATCGAATCAGAAGAATGGGATATTTCTGGCCAACAATGGTACGTGATGCGATCGAGTACGCTCGAGAATGTCACGCCTGTCAAGTGCATGCGAATTATATGCATCAACCACCGGAGCGGTTACACACGTCAACCACGTCCTGGCCCTTCGAGACATGGGGTATGGACATTGTCGGTCTTATTTTTCCTCCTTCAGTCAAAGGTGATCGATTTATCCTCGCTATCACCGACTATTTTTCAAAGTGGGCTGAAGCCATTCCGCTTAAAGAAGTGAAGACGAACAATGTTATCAACTTCATCAAGCATCATGTCATATATCGACACGGCGTGCCGAGGCGGATCATTCATGACAACGGTCCGTAATTCATAAGCAACGCTTTCATCAGGTTCTGTGACAAATTCAAGATTCAAGATGTTTCGTCAACGGCTTATTATCCCGCTGCTAATGGTTTAGCTGAGGCTTTCAACAAGACGATCATCAAGATCCTGTCAAAACTCGTAAAAACCAATAAGCGAGATTGGGACGATAAACTCGGCGAAGCGCTTTGGGCTTATCGCACCACCATACGTACACCTACGGGAGCCACCCCGTATTCGTTAGTATATGGATGCGAAGCAGTGCTACCGTTGGAGATTCAAATCCCGTCCCTTCGGATCGCTCTCGCAACGGAGATGACGACCGAAGAGCAACATCAAAAACGTCTCGAAGAACTCGAGAGGTTGGATGAAAGGTGCTTGGAAGCTCAACAACACATTGAGTTCTATCAAGCCAGGATATCTAGGGCTTTTGACAAAAGAGTCCGCTAAAGAAGCTTTAAGGAAGGAGATCTGGTCCTCGCTGCTCGCCGACCAATAATCCTCAACTCCAAGAAGAAAGGTAAATTCGAACCCAAGTGGGAAGGACCGTTTGTAATAGACACAGTTGTTCGCGGGAAAAATCAGATTCTTCTTCATTGACGAACTCATTGCACTCAATGTTAACAACTTTTTGCGTTTACAAAGATACGGTCTTTGTATAAGAGCCGGTTACAACGAAATTCAAAACAAATAAAGAAAAATTACAACTTTCCTTATTTAACGAACAGATCGCGAGCTCCTGTTTTGCGGTCACTCGCTTTGTGGGTTGTTTGCCTGTGCCGGGGTTGATTACCGTGGACCACCGCGAGATCTAGATCCGGTTGGATCTATGCAGTATAACGGGTATTATCCCACCAAGGAGATAATAGCCGGGAGGGATTGTTTCACCAAGGAAACAACCGCTCGAATCTCGGGATCTAAGAACCAAGCTTAGATCCGGAGTGTACCTACGTAGATCTGAGGATTTAAGATCCGGTTCTCTCGAACACCTACCTTATTTGGCGTTGATGATCGCCGAGCACCAGATCTGAATGAGGGAGTCCCCGAAGTCCTAAAGTTTGAGTCTTTTTAGATCTGAATCTCCAATCCAGCAGGGCTTCGCCTCCTCCAAAATCCAACCTTTGAACCAAATGAGCACAAGGCCTATTTATAGGCACTCAGAACTGTGCATTTGCACAGTTCTGTGCCTAGCCACCCTAGGGTGGCTCGGCCTTGGCCGAGCCACCTTGGGGTGGTTCGGTTTCGGCCGAGTTCCCCAGGTGTTGTCCGTTTCGTCCGTCGTTCGGGTTCCGTCGTTCGGGTTCCGATTCGTTGTTAATTTGGACTTTGATTCGGTTGTGTGGTTGACTTGTTCGGATTTAATTTGTTGATCCGATTCCCAATTTGGCAGTAATTCCACTTCTGAGTATGAGTCCGAAACTGATCTTGATTTGATCGCGATTCATCCGAGTCCGTTCTTGGTTGGACGACTCGTTGGCTCCCCGAACCGTTGGCTTCATTCCGCATGTGAATGGATTGTTGGCGTGCGGTTCGTTAGCCTCGTTAATCCACTTCGTCGCATATCGCTTGGCTTCGGCGTTGTGGGCTAACAGCTTTGTTTGGATACGTCGCCCGATGATCCGTTTGTTGAATTGGTGTCGTCGAGCTGTGATAAGGGACCTATAGGCAATTTTATACGCCTACAGATACCCCCTCCAAAGTATTTCAGCCTCGTTCTTTTATAGAAGAGTCTGGAATACTTTGGATGTGATTGTCCCAACCTTCAGTCGGTGTAACGGGACTTTGGAATGGCTTCTGTTCTTGATTCCTTCAGCCCTCCAGGTTATTCGGTGCTTTGTCGAACGTCTGTAAGGGTTCCGGTGCTGCATTTATTGTCTGACCGTTTGTTGGAATTTTGAACTTGAAGTCGATTCTTGATTTCTTGATTTTTTAGCTCGAGTTGGTTGCTTCAACATAGTACTGATCATCAATTGACGGTGTCGTCCGGCGTTTGAGCTTCATTGCGACGCGTTGTCCGGCGTCCAGGCTTCATTATAATGCGCTGTTCGACGTTTGACACAGTTTATACTCGTACGTCTACTGGAGTATACACAGTTTAAGCTCTTAAGGTATTGGAGCATGGCGGATACTCGAGTCACGAGACCAATCCATAGAATTGATGCGTCAATGACTCGAACTTATAGAATTTTTGGCAAATTCCCAGCCATCAACAGATTTGATGAGCCTTTACCGACTACCGTTTGAGTCGGGCTAGCATGCAGATTGTCTAAATCCGTTCCACATGTAACGTTAAGCTAAAAGAGTTAACCCTTTTAGTGCTACGATATTGAATACGTAGACTTCGTCTTTCTCCTGTGAAAAGACTAAACAGCAACGTGTATGAGACGTTGACTTAGGATTTTTGGCAAATCCTCAGCCTTTAACGGATTTGACATGCTCTTATCGATTACCATTTGAATCAGGCTTACATACGGATTGTTTAAATCCGTTCCGCACGTGACGTTGTGCTAAAGGAATGAACTCCTTTAGACTTTGTGCTATGATGTTGAATACATAGACTTTACCATTTGTTATGGGAATAGGTTACCCGGCGACGCGTGTTAGGCATTGACTTTAGGATTTTTGGCTAACCCTCAGCCTTAAACGGATTTGATTAGCCTTTACCGACTATCGTTTGAGTCGGACTAGCATGCGAATTATTTAAATCCGTTCGCATGTAACGTTGTGCTCAGAAATTGAATTCTCTGAGACTTTGTGCTATGATATCGAATACATAGACTTCGCCATTGTTACGGGAATAGGCTACCCGGCGACACGTGTGAGGCGCTAACTTATCCCTACTTAGGCTTCGGGATAAAATTCCCCAGAATCGAACTCTGGTATCTTTTTCAATCGGAAAAAGACTAAACCGGCGACGCGTGTTAGGCGTCGGCATATCCTTTCTTAGGATTCAGGATGAAATTCCCCACGCGTGTGAGACATGGATTTCGGTGTTATTAATAACAACCTGCCACAATGTTGAATGTGTGGACGAGTGTTCTTTTCAACGGCTAAGAACTAACCGGCCGCGCGTGTAAGGCATGGACTTATCCTTGCTTAGGTTTCAGGATAAAATACCCCAGAATCAAACTCTGGTGTCTTTTTCAATCGAAAAAAGACTAAACCGGCAGCGCGTGTTAGGCGCAGACTTATCCCTGCTTAGGATTCGGGATAAACTTCCTAGGATGAATCCTAAATTCTTGGAAAAGGAGTTGGTGTGGGAAGGAAGAATTTTATATTCTGTTCCCTGAACAAGGAAGGAAGAATTTCATATTCTATTCCTTGTTTCTGGAAAGGAAGAATTTTATATTCTATTCCCAGTGCAAGAAAAAAACTAGGAGTGGGATCTCCACTCCGAGAATCCGAAAAATCTAAATAAGCTTACCTTTTATAGGATCGGTTATCTAGATGAGTTTTTCATTCATCGAAATGAAATTTCAACCTTGGTTATAACCATGACGAGGTTTAACCAAAGAGAAAAGAAGGGAGCTCTTTCGTTTATCGAAAGGAGACTCTGAATTGAAAGTGGGCCTCTTGTTCGTGGAAAGAATCAAGAGGGGAATTTGTTGGTGGTTTGGACCAGGAAGACAGCTTTTGGTAGACTCACTGTCAATTAAAATTGATCAGTGAGGGATCTTGGTGGTCCCACCGTCAATTGATTCGATCGGTGGGGGATTATGTGGTGGAGACTATGAGTCGTCAAACACCAATGAGAGTTTTGTGAGAGAAAATTAATCCAATGAAGTGATCGGATTTCATCTCAGCAAAAGAGTGTTCGGAAATTAGGAGCTTAGTGTTTATCACTTTATTCATCATGATCGGGTTATCCCTAAGAATATTACATTTAACATTCTTCCGGGAACTTCCCATTACATGAATTATCCACCCCCAGCTTTCTTTGCAAAACTGGGTTTATTGTTGCATTAACCGCATGATCGGGTTATCCTTAAGAATACCACGCATGACACTCTCCAGGAACTTCCCGTGGAAGAAAGGAAATAGTTTAGACTCTTATACCTATTGGAGTATCAGGGAGCAGTTTAACCTCTTATACCGGTCGGAGGATTGAGAAGCAGTTTATACTCATATACTCTTCGGAGTGTCAGGAAGCAGTTTATACTCTTATACCGGTCGGAGTTTCGCCGTTCTTGACTGGCTTACTCTAGCGTTATGACGCCGGCTTCAACCAAGGTTTGGATGCTATTTTTGAGTGTAAAGCACGCCTTGGTTGGGTGAAGGATCCTCCTGTGGTATGCGCAATACTTCGGATCCGCAGTATTGTCAGCTTCCTCCTGATTCGTGATCGGTGGCAGCTTGATCTTGTTGTTTTTAAGGAGCGATTCGAAGATGGCTGGAACATCCTCATCTTTGAAGGAGTACTCTTTTTGAGGCCTCTGATCCGAAGTCTTCTGCTGTCTCCGGGACTGCTGTTGTGACGTTTGATTAGCGTCAACAGCGGCTGTAGGTGTTTTGCCCTTACCGCGGGAGACGAAGTTTGAGTTTGGAGGATTAGTCGTCGATTGACTCCTCTTGGCCTTCTTCCTTCGGAGGAAGCGTTCAGCTTGTTCCCCTCTGACCTTCAAGTCTTTCCATGTGTTGGACGGCGCTGTTCCCATTGCTTCCAACACATCCAACGAAAGATTGTTGTGGCAGGTCTGGAGAATGAACTCCTCCGTGATCGGGTCCCGGCAATTTAACGCTTTGTTCCGGAACCTTTTGACGAAGGTTTCGACTAACTCCCCATCCTTTTGTTTCTCGTCGAGCAACGTTCCGATGGATATCTCGGTGTCGTCGTCGAAAAAGTTAGCGAGGAACTTTGTCTCCATGTCGTCCCAGCTATTCACGCTTCCTGGCTTGAGGTGGCGATACCAATCGAAGGCGGCTCCACGAAGAGTGCCAACGAATGACCGCACCATCAGAGGCTCATTGCCGGAGATAACACCCAGGTGCGATTTGAAATAAATCAAATGCTGAGTGGGGGAACCTTTCCCATCGAACGGCGTGAAGTTGATTAGACTAAACTTCGCCGGATAGGGGATTGATTCCCACTCCCTTGGGTATGGACAAGGAATGCCCGTTTTCTTCACCTCTTGAGCGGACATCAAGGTATTGATTTTGCTCTCGAGGCTTTTGATCTTCAAGTTTTCACTTGTATCTTCGTTGGCATCCTCATTACCACCCCCTGCGTTGATGGGAGGGTCATTGGCATTATGAGTTTCATTTGCACCTGTGTCCTCATCTTCCAGATTATTCTGGTTATGACGACTTGGTTCGCCTTGTTGGTTCCTCAGTGCCTGGAGTTATTGGTCATGCATCTCTTTCATAGTCTGCATGGCCATCTGCATCTCGAGCCTGAAGCTCTCCTGTTGTTTGGCCATGGCTTCTTCGAGCATCTTGGCCACTTGTTCCGCGCTTATCATGAACGACTCGCGGGGTTCTCCTTCGCTGGATACAGTGTTGTCAGATGCAACCGCAGAGCAAGCATCCGATTCCTCATCTTCTGAAGGTGGTCTTATCTGAATCCTACCATAAGTTCCTCGTGCGATGGCTCCAGACTGCAGACGGGTTAGACGCCGCGATGCTTTCAAAATCGACTCGAAATCATCCCGTGTCGATGTCCTTTTGCTGGTCACGTTAGCGGTGACCCTTGGAAATTCTCCATCTTCAACCACCGCTCTCCTTCGTCGGGAACGCGTAGGCCTTGGCTTTGGCGTTTTAGTGCTGAGACTTTCAAACACAGAGACTCTCTCGGGGACTGCTTTGATGCAGTTGCATTCAGACAGTACTACCCGAATGAGCTTGGCACATGGGCACTGAGTTTCGAGCCTTCGAGGGCTTCTCTTTCTTGTCTTGCTCGTACCCCCAGCACGATAGTACAACTCGTCAATTTGATCGGAGTAACCTATCGTGTGTTGGCACGATTTCTCAGATATAACGTTATCAACATCGGATGACAACGTTTCCTTCTGAGAGCGAATTACCTTATTTGGACTTTCGAGAGTCACTCGCCTCGAAACGTGCCTTTGTGGGCGTGAATTCTCAACGGGCTCCCGAACTTCGATGCGCAAGGTAGTGCGCTTGGGTGCCGTGAACTCCTTGTCATGTTGAGGGTTGTGTCGACCCCCAGCATGTTGATTAGTTCGGAGCTGTCTCAGTAGGCCCAAACGTTCTTGGATTGGAGCTTTGCTTCGCTCCTCGGGAAGTGGACCGAGGCGCTCCAAGACTGACTTCCTTTTCTGGGATGGTCTTGCGGGATCTCCCGGAGCAGTTGTGGAAGTCATTGGCGATTTGGATTGATTCGCCGGGAGTTGAATTTTCGAAGGCTGCAGTTGTTGCTCCTTAGTCTGAATCGCCGCTTCAGACTTAGGCCTCCATACTTTGTGAGTTGGTGGCGATTTCTTGGCCACTCCATTCTGCAACTTCCTACGGGCTTCCTCGACTCGAGCCCATGCTTGCGCTGATAATACACGGAGCTTGCGAATGCGTTCTTCCAGCGTTGAGCAGTTCCGTTTGACACGGACCCATTCTGTTGTTGGCGGCTTGGAAGAGGCGCTATTCATCTGCTGTTGAGGCTGTTTGCCTCTTTTGCTCTTCAGATCCGCCTTGTAACAGACTCCGTCCACGGATTCCATCGCCTTTGTGAATTGTTTCGCAAGCCGTTGACGTTGCCTTTGGCGGGCTCTCTTCGAGAGAGTCATCACGCCTTCTACAGCAGAAGAGTTGGCCAGAGCAGATCCGACCTGGTTGGAGGATGGGGAGATCTCACCCAATGCAGCTTTGGCATCAAACGGGGCGAGATCTTCGTTGGTAGCTTCAACATCTTCGTACCAACGAAGTTTCCTCTTGGAGGAGAACTTTGGAGACTTGGACTTGCGGGAGGAGGTAGATCCGGACAAGGACGACAGGTACGCCTCGAACTTCTGTTGGTCGAACTCGTATTCGACCTCCTCCAAGACCGGGATCGGGATCCGCGGCTGCGACGCGCCGATCTCGTCGGCGAGATCGGTGGCTCCCACTGTGGTCGCCAGATTGTTCGCGGGAAAAATCAGATTCTTCTTCATTGACGAACTCATTGCACTCAATGTTAACAACTTTTTGCGTTTACAAAGATCCGGTCTTTGTATAAGAGCCGGTTACAACGAAATTCAAAACAAATAAAGAAAAATTACAACTTTCCTTATTTAACGAACAGATCGCAAGCTCCTGTTTTACGGTCACTCGCTTTGTGGGTTGTTTGCCTATGCCGGGGTTGATTACCGTGGACCACCGCGAGATCTAGATCCGGTCGGATCTACGCAGTATAACGGGTATTATCCCACCAAGGAGATAATAGCCGGAAGGGATTGTTTCACCAAGGAAACAACCGCTCGAATCTCGGGATCTAAGAACCAAGCTTAGATCCGGAGTGTACCTACGTAGATCTGAGGATTTGAGATCCGGTTCTCTTGAACACCTGCCTTATTTGGCGTTGATGATCGCCGAGCACCAGATCTGAATGAGGGAGTCCCCGAAGTCCTAAAGTTTGAGTCTTTTTAGATCTGAATCTCCAATCTAGCAGGGCTTCGTCTCCTCCAAAATCCAACCTTTGAACCAAATGAGCACAAGGCCTATTTATAGGCACTCAGAACTGTGCATTTGCACAGTTCTGTGCCTAGCCACCCCTGGGTGGCTCGGCCATGGCCGAGCCACCTTGGGGTAGTTCGGTTTCGGCCGAGTCGTGTTGTCCGTTTCGTCCGTCGTTCGGGTTCCGTCGTTCGGGTTCCGATTCGTTGTTGATTTGGACTTTGATTCGGTTGTGTGGTTGACTTGTTCGGATTTGATTTGTTGATCCGATTCCCAATTTGGCAGTAATTCCACTTCTGAGTATGAGTTCGAAACTGATCTTGATTTGATCGCGATTCATCCGAGTCCGTTCTTGGTTGGACGACTCTATGACTCCCCGAACCGTTGGCTTCATTCCGCATGCGAATGGATTGTTGGCGTGTGGTTCGTTAGCCTCGTTAATCCACTTCGTCGCATATCGCTTGGCTTCGGCGTTGTGGGCTAACAGCTTTGTTTGGATACGTCGCCCGATGATCCGTTTGTTGAATTGGCGTCGTCGAGCTGTGATAAGGGACCTATAGGTAATTTTATACGCCTACAACAGTCTATTCAAACGGCGATTACCGCCTAATTTCTTTAGAGGGCGTCAGGCAATTAATGCCAATAAATGGGAAGTTCCTGAAAAAGTACTATCCCTAGTACATTCAGAATAACTCATTTATCGGGAAGTTCCTTGAAGAATATTACACTTAATATTCTAGAGGATAACCCAAATTCATTTTCACCACTAAAATCCCTCACTGATCAAGTCCAATTGACAGTGAGTCCACAAAAAAATGTTCTTCTGGGCCTCTTGACTCTTTTCATGAACAAGAGGTCCACTTTCAGTTCGGAGTCCCCTTTCGATAAACGAAAGAACTCCCTTTCTTTTCTCTTTGGTTAAACCTTCTCATGGTCATGACTGAAGTTGAAATTTCACTTCGATAAACGAAGGACTCGTCTTTCGATCAGATAACCAATCCTATAAAAGGTAAGTTTATCTAGGTCTTCCAGATTCTCGGAGTGGAGATCCCACTTCTAGTTTCTTTCTTGCACTGGAAATAGAATATAAAATTATTCCTTTCCAGAATCAAGGAACAGAATATAAAATTCTTCCTTCCTTGTTTGGGGAATAGAATATAAAATTCTTCCTTCCCATATCGATCCTTTTTCCAAAATTTATCAATTTAGGATTCATCCTAGCTATTTTGTCCCGAAACCTAAGTAGGGATAAGTCTGCGCCTAACACGCGCTGCCGGTTTAGTCTTTCTCCGAAGAAGAAGACACCAGAGTTCGATTCTGGGGTATTTTATCCTAAAACCTAAGTAAGGATAAGTCTGCGCTTAACATGCGCTGCCGGTTAGTTCTTAACCGTTAAAAAGAACACCCGCCCACATATTCAACATTGTGGCAGGTTGTTATTAATAACACCAGAATCCATGCCTTACACGTATGGGGAATTTCATCCTGAATCCTAAGAAAGGATATGCCGACGCCTAACACGCGTCGCCGGTTTGGTCTTTATCCGTAGAAAAAGATACCAGAGCCTGACTCTGGGGACCTTTGTCCTGAAGCCTAAGTAGGGATAAGCCAACGTCTAATACACGTTACTGGGTAGCCTATTCCCATGATAATGGCAAAGTCTACATATTCCAAGTTGTAGCTAAAAGTCTAAGGGAGTTCATTCCTTTAGCACAACGTCACATGCAGAACGGATTAAGACAATCTGCATGTAAGCCCGACTCAAACGGTAGTCGGTAAGAGCACATCAAATCCGTTAAAGGCTGAGGATTTGCCAAAAATCCTAAGTCAACGTCTCATACACGTTGCTGTTTAGTCTTTTCACAAGAGAAAGACGAAGTCTACGTATTCAATGTCGTAGCACTAAAAGAGTTAACTCTTTTAGCTTAACGTCATGTGCAGAACGGATTTAGACAATCCGCATGCTAGCCCGACTCAAACGGTAGCCGGTGAAGGCTAATCAAATCCGTTGAAGGCTGGGGGTTAGCCAAAAATCCTAAAGCCAACACCTAACACGTGTCGCCGGGTAGCCTATTCCCGTAACAATGGTGAAGTCTATGTATTCGACATCATAGCACAAAGTCTCAGAGAATTTAATCTCTGAGCGTAACGTTACATGCAAACGGATGTAAATAATTTGCATGCTAGCCCGACTCAAACGGTAGTCGGTAAAGGCTTATCAAAACCGTTGATGGCTGAGGGTTTGCCAAAAATCCTATGAGTATTATGGTCAATCATTTCAAACGAAATGACGAATCATAATAAAAATAAAGATGAGAACCAGTTTCACTAAAGGAATCAAAGGTCAAAGTACTCAGCAAACAAAATCATACATCAAAACTATGACCAAAAATCTGCTGACTGATCTTAGACAGCTTCTCATCATAAGCTTGCCTAAGTTCAGTTCTGATGGACTCCTCGGTGGTGGCTGAAGTCCTCGCAGCAATCTCCTCTGTCTCGGCTAGCTTCTGCTCCAAGGATCTCAACTCATCAGATAAAGCAGTGTGGGTTTGCTGATCCTGTACTTTTGTCATCTGAAGAATATCCAAAGACTCCTCTTTTTTCACGGAGTGTTCTTCTGAGCTGGTCTATCTCGGTCGCACAGGAGGTAATAGAAAGATCGAGCTCGGCAAGCGAAGATGATCTAGTAGCAAGGCTGGTCTTAACTCGATCTACTCGGCCCCGCTGCATCTGAATCTCGAGCTCAACAAGAATCCGAGTCTTACGTGATGACTGTAAGCGGGTATCCAGCTCTGTAGCAATAAATGAAGAAGCGCCTGCATCTCGGAGCTCACGAAACATCTGAAGCCATGATCTAGGCAATCAAGGTCATCAACTATAGCCTGTGCCAAATCTGGATATCCTGCTTCCCTTATCAAATTGACTTTGGAATCAAGAAAAGGCTTGAATTGGCGAAGGAAGAGTCCACCGTGGAAGAGCTTGCCAATCATAGCATTCACGAAGGAGAAGAAGGAGCGAAGTTCTATGCAGAGAACGATCTTCTCAGGATCGTCGTCTGATAGCAACTCTTTCACAAGGATATGAAGCCGAGAAGTAGACCCTACACAAAGAAGGAGAAATCCGTCAAAAATGTTTTGAGGAGGAAATAAATAATATTCTCAGTTGTCTAATTCATACCCTCTTGAGTCACTAGAGGTACTGGGGGTGTAACCGCTGCAGAGGTATCAACTGGTGTAGTTGGTCTCGCAGTCGGCTCAACAGGATCGGTCTCAACAAAAGCTCCTGTCAAATTCAAAACAGAATTCTCAGAGACATCATATTATAGCTGCATTAGTCAAGAATTGGCTAGTCCTATAATTAACTTGGGAGGAGGCACGTACCTTCAAAAGAACCACCCTCAAGGTTCTCAGGGAATGTGGACTCAGGAAACATATCTCCAGGCAACTGGTCATCAATCTGAGGAGAGCCACACATGAAGTGAATCATAGGAGTGTCCACAAGCAAGCCTTCTTCGTCAAAATCATCAATCGAGAAGTCTGACACAAGAGAATATAAATACCAAAGAAGAATGAAGAGACTACAACCAATTGAAATGAGTTACCTTTTACGGATGCATTAGCCTCTTTATCTCCAAAATCCACGTTCGCCTCCTGCAAGTTATCTGAAGAAGCGAGAAGTACAGAGACAATTAGAGGATGCGCAAATTCCGAATCATTCGACTCCTTTGCGTGTCATCTAAAAGATATATTGTCAATGGTAGATGTACCTGGATTCGCTGGGTCGGGTCCTACATTGATGTCCTCCCTAACGTCGGCAGCTACTACAGGCCTCTCCACCTGGCACGGTGAGTCAGGCTCGCCAGGAGATACAGGAACAGGATCAGGATTCATCTCGCTCTCTCCACGCTCTCCTATATAGAGATGGAAAAGCATGAGTCAATGTTCTGAATAATCAAGAGGATGGTTTACAGGATAGATGTTACCTCCGTCACTAGCAGGATCATCACCAGCCAAATCCATATCAGATGCTTGTGAAGCTGCGCGTGGCTTGCGAGCCAATCTCTTCCGCCTAGCAGCAGGGACAATAATCGAAGGTCTCGCCTGGGGAGGATGACGGAGCTCTTCTTCCTGGTCACCAGTGGTCCCTGAAACATCAAACCATTGTCAGCTTTAATAATTCTGGAAAGCAGAAGAAAAAGATGAATGATTAACCTCGCTCGGAAAAGTCATCGTAATCTTCAGGATCTCCGCCTGAAGCCTCATCTGCAGAATGGAAGGTCCTCTTTCCCTCTCCATCAATCCGACGAGTCTTGTTCCGTGTCGTCTGTGACCGAGCGTTTTCCCAAATCCTACGGGAATCAACCTGAGAAGCTTCCTCGGCCTCTAGCTCTGCGATCGGCTTCACAGGGATAGTCTTATTAGCTGCTAACAACCACTTGCAGCTTAAGAAAGTGAGGTTCAACTGCCGATCAGCACTCGGGAGACTGAACTTAGCACCAGTACAGCCAGTCACGGTCCACAACCAAGCACGGAGACCATCCACCAAACCGCCGTGGGCCCGAAGCTGCTGACGAGGATTCCCGACGTAAAGCTGATCATAGCCAAACTGACGAGCGAATCGACAGGGTAGATATGACTCTATGAAACACTGATCCCTCACCCGAAAAGTCAGATAACCTGGCCTAATGTTCACCAGCCAGTTAAAGCAGCCGATGTCTAGGTGAGTTCGATACTCCCTCGGCCTCTCCTCATCTATCAAACAATCGCCGTATCGGCCGGAGAACTGCGAGAAGCAAGTGGAAAATGTCCAACACTTATGGACCTGCAGCTGTTGTCTGATGTCAGGAAATCCGTGCCCCTCCCACTTGCCATTCTCAAGCAACTGTAGTAGGGGAACGGAGTGGTCGGTGGCATTCGGTACCGACATCATATCCGAACGGTGAAGGACGAACCAGGCCATCAAATAAGTGTACGGGAGCTCCGTCTTAATGGTGGGAATCTGACCCGGCAAATCACTTTCCTTCCGTGTAAAGGCACCAGAAAGCTGTCGAAGTCCTCGATGAATGTTGGCCACCATCACCGGAAGAAGTGAAAGTTCTTTCTTGTAGGCGAGCTGAACTGCTGGATAGAGCACTTCCAAGGGCAAGGCGTCGCCAGACTGATATGGAACCACGCACTTCTTCAACCAAATAGCGAGATAACCGGCAAGAAGAGTCATCGGTCGAATCGGTGCGGTCGCATGCAATAAGAATGATTTGAACTTGGTCCCTACAGGAAAGCCACCCTCAGGACTACTAGTGGTATAAGAATGAGCGTCAATCTTCTTCAGTAGACTGTTCACCCCTGAGGGAGTAAGTGGGGCTAACTCACAAATAGCCTCGCCAGAATTACCCTCCAGATTCTTGAACAAATAATTGGCAAACTGCTTCAGACTCACGAATACCTTAGTCCTCTTTGCTAAAGGCTCAGACTGCGCCAAAGCTATATGATAGTGACAAGTGAGGTCCCATAGAGTCTCATGGCGATCGGGCATACGATCCTTCAGCTGACTCAATTCATGGTTGGAGGGAAAGTATTCCTGATATAACATCTGTCCCATGGGTAAGCCAGAAATCCTGTGCATCTCGTGAAGAGCCAAGCCCAACTCCCCTTGCCGGGTCAGAAAAGTATTCGAATCTGGATTATAAAGCTCGAACAAAGCACAGAAATGCCTCGCGCTGACAGGCAAGCCATACATGGTGGCACGAACGGCTGCATATAAACCACAGGCGTGCAACTCCTCACCCCATCGGCTCAAGACGTACGTCATCATGCGAGTCCACCAAAGCTTGTCCAAAGAATGGACCCAACCATAAATCCTGTGACGCGTCGCAGGCATCTCTCGTCCTAGAGCAGCGAGGCGATTCCTCAAGGTAGAAGCGGTGGCAAGGAACTCGTTACGTGGTGGTGCATCCAGCCCCAATACCCCAGGACGCAATCCTGTGACATGACTCCTACTCGAGCCAGGAAATGCCTGATGAGTGATGTAGCCGCAGTGGACGCTCTCATGCTCCTCCGTCAAGTACGACATCTCCCGTGTCACAGCCTGACGCCTGAACTCAGTCAATGAACGATGCCGAGGAATCTTCGGCAAATATATGAAGCCACTGCCAGTTTTATGAAGCCACTGCTCCGCCTCAATAAACACGGCATCCGGGTCTTCGACAGAGTCGCCAAATAAGAAATCGCTCTTCCGAAGAGGCTGAATAGAACTGGCATCCTTCACGAAAGGTGCATCAGTAATCAGCTGTCGAAGAGCTCGGTGCCCACCTTCCTTCACCACCTGGACAACATCAGTCGACGTGCCCGAAACGAACTGAGGGGTAACTGGAATAGGGGAAAAGTCGTCGGAAGTCGAATAGTACTCGCCACGACGCCCGTACACTGCGTGAGATGAGAACGCTCCAGAAGGATATCCCACTGAAAATAAACAGTTAAACATCTGTTAGTCTCAATTATAAAAGGAAGTTGAACTCATCTTACAAATGGGTAAGATAGAGTCATTGCCTTATAAAGGGTGAGACGATTTGGCCACATTGTGCAATCACAAGATAGGGTATATTGACAATATATCCCTGCCTTATAAAGCACAATGCAGCGTCAAATCGCCCCCTTTATTTTGAGATATGGTTTTGACCAAGCAAAACTTATCTTTAAAGCGTCGATCCTCACCAAGGAGAATCAAGGCTCTTCCCGATTGCCTCACCAAGGAGAACAACGTGGGGTAAAAGGACCAATTTGCAAATTTCTAAGAAGAAAAAAAGGGGCTAATTTATAAAAAAATAGCTCACCAGCGTAAGAGGGAGGCGCGCCATCAGCCGACGCAGCAGGGGAACGACCTCTCGGGGCACGGGACATGATGACCTACAAAATAACTCAAGGGGTTAAATTCAAAAAATAATTTCAGCCCCTAATTTTTGCATAAAAACCCTCAAAATTTCAATTTTTACCCCCTGAAGGATTAGCTCGGGGCATCAAATCACACCCTCAACCCTTACATACAATCCCACAACTCCATACATTAGATCGAACATGAAATAGACCAAGATCATAGAGGATTTACCTGAAGAAAAGCTCGAGATCCAATAAAGATGAGATCTTTAAGGAAACTTGAACCACGCGCTCGAGGGGCCTAAGAGAAATTCTAAATATGGAAGTTTTGAGAGACTTCTCAGTCAAAGATCCAAAGGAAGACTAGATCTAATGCAACTATGAAGTTTTGAGGGAGAACGGATGCTCGAAGGAAGAGAAATCAAAAAATAAGGGAGAGAGGGGGGCCGGCCCTAAGAGAGAGAAAGGGAGGGTTTTATAAAGGTGAACCAGCCTTGAACCAGACCTAAACCAGCCCTGAACCGGACCAGAATTGACTGAACCAGACCAGATCAAGCCAAATCAGTCCAAATAAGGCTGAACCAGACCAGACCAGTCTGAACCAGACCAGACCAGTCTGAACCAGACCAGACCAGTCTGAACCAGTCTTGAACCAGTCCGAACTAGTCTTGAACCAGTCCTAAACCAGTTTGAACCAGGTTGAACCAGTCTTGAACCAGGTTGAACCAGTTTGAACCAGAATTGAGCCAGAATTCAAATTGAAGCTGAATTGAGCGTCGAAATGACTTCAAGTCGACTGAGGGTTCAATCCCTTATTTATTTTGGTCTCTCCCGCGCATTCGGAAGGATCGGAAGAATTTTCAAGCTAAATTACTGCCTTTTTTGGGTCGTTATCAGACCGGTTCAGATAATTATACCAGGTTCCGCTCATTCAGATATGAGAAATACTCCAATAAGGTATACGAGTATAAACTATTCCCTATTTTTGTTGAGAAGTTCCTGGAGGATATTTTTCTAAAAATATTCTTAAGGATAACTCAATAACACTACGCTGGACAACGCGTCGCAAATAAAGACTCAACGCCGCCAATCGAGGGTCAGTTATATGTTGAACCAACAAGCACGAGCTAAAGTTTAAAAAATCAAGAATCGACTTCAAGTTCAAATTCCGACAACGGTCAGACAATAAATGCAGCACCAGAACCCTTACAGACGTTCGACAAAGCACCGAATAGCCTGAAGGATTGAAGGAATACAGAACAAAGGTCATTTCCAGGTCCCATTACACCGACTGAGGGTGAGGGCAATCATATCCAAAGCATTCCAGACCCTTCAATAAAAGAACGAGGCTGAAATACTTTGGAGGGGGTATCTGTAGGCGTACAAAATTGCCTATAGGTCCCTTAGCACAGCTCGACACGGTGATTCAACAAAACAACGAACCGTCGAGTTACGAGGCGACGAGGTTAACGAATTGCACATGAGCAACGGAATTCGCGTGCGGAACCAATCCAACGGTTCGGGAAGTCAACGAGTCGTTCAACCGTAAAACGGATTCGAACTCAAACACCAAGGCGGATTTACTACCAAATAAAGATCCGGACTATCAAATCAAGATCCGGATAAATCCGAT
>BQKN01000653.1:52182-78706 GCA_022839385.1 Asparagus kiusianus | reverse complement strand
TTTGATTCGGTTGTGTGGTTGACTTGTTCGGATTTGATTTGTTGATCCGATTCCCAATTTGGCAGTAATTCCACTTCTGAGTATGAGTTCGAAACTGATCTTGATTTGATCGCGATTCATCCGAGTCCGTTCTTGGTTGGACGACTCTATGACTCCCCGAACCGTTGGCTTCATTCCGCATGCGAATGGATTGTTGGCGTGTGGTTCGTTAGCCTCGTTAATCCACTTCGTCGCATATCGCTTGGCTTCGGCGTTGTGGGCTAACAGCTTTGTTTGGATACGTCGCCCGATGATCCGTTTGTTGAATTGGCGTCGTCGAGCTGTGATAAGGGACCTATAGGTAATTTTATACGCCTACAACAGTCTATTCAAACGGCGATTACCGCCTAATTTCTTTAGAGGGCGTCAGGCAATTAATGCCAATAAATGGGAAGTTCCTGAAAAAGTACTATCCCTAGTACATTCAGAATAACTCATTTATCGGGAAGTTCCTTGAAGAATATTACACTTAATATTCTAGAGGATAACCCAAATTCATTTTCACCACTAAAATCCCTCACTGATCAAGTCCAATTGACAGTGAGTCCACAAAAAAATGTTCTTCTGGGCCTCTTGACTCTTTTCATGAACAAGAGGTCCACTTTCAGTTCGGAGTCCCCTTTCGATAAACGAAAGAACTCCCTTTCTTTTCTCTTTGGTTAAACCTTCTCATGGTCATGACTGAAGTTGAAATTTCACTTCGATAAACGAAGGACTCGTCTTTCGATCAGATAACCAATCCTATAAAAGGTAAGTTTATCTAGGTCTTCCAGATTCTCGGAGTGGAGATCCCACTTCTAGTTTCTTTCTTGCACTGGAAATAGAATATAAAATTATTCCTTTCCAGAATCAAGGAACAGAATATAAAATTCTTCCTTCCTTGTTTGGGGAATAGAATATAAAATTCTTCCTTCCCATATCGATCCTTTTTCCAAAATTTATCAATTTAGGATTCATCCTAGCTATTTTGTCCCGAAACCTAAGTAGGGATAAGTCTGCGCCTAACACGCGCTGCCGGTTTAGTCTTTCTCCGAAGAAGAAGACACCAGAGTTCGATTCTGGGGTATTTTATCCTAAAACCTAAGTAAGGATAAGTCTGCGCTTAACATGCGCTGCCGGTTAGTTCTTAACCGTTAAAAAGAACACCCGCCCACATATTCAACATTGTGGCAGGTTGTTATTAATAACACCAGAATCCATGCCTTACACGTATGGGGAATTTCATCCTGAATCCTAAGAAAGGATATGCCGACGCCTAACACGCGTCGCCGGTTTGGTCTTTATCCGTAGAAAAAGATACCAGAGCCTGACTCTGGGGACCTTTGTCCTGAAGCCTAAGTAGGGATAAGCCAACGTCTAATACACGTTACTGGGTAGCCTATTCCCATGATAATGGCAAAGTCTACATATTCCAAGTTGTAGCTAAAAGTCTAAGGGAGTTCATTCCTTTAGCACAACGTCACATGCAGAACGGATTAAGACAATCTGCATGTAAGCCCGACTCAAACGGTAGTCGGTAAGAGCACATCAAATCCGTTAAAGGCTGAGGATTTGCCAAAAATCCTAAGTCAACGTCTCATACACGTTGCTGTTTAGTCTTTTCACAAGAGAAAGACGAAGTCTACGTATTCAATGTCGTAGCACTAAAAGAGTTAACTCTTTTAGCTTAACGTCATGTGCAGAACGGATTTAGACAATCCGCATGCTAGCCCGACTCAAACGGTAGCCGGTGAAGGCTAATCAAATCCGTTGAAGGCTGGGGGTTAGCCAAAAATCCTAAAGCCAACACCTAACACGTGTCGCCGGGTAGCCTATTCCCGTAACAATGGTGAAGTCTATGTATTCGACATCATAGCACAAAGTCTCAGAGAATTTAATCTCTGAGCGTAACGTTACATGCAAACGGATGTAAATAATTTGCATGCTAGCCCGACTCAAACGGTAGTCGGTAAAGGCTTATCAAAACCGTTGATGGCTGAGGGTTTGCCAAAAATCCTATGAGTATTATGGTCAATCATTTCAAACGAAATGACGAATCATAATAAAAATAAAGATGAGAACCAGTTTCACTAAAGGAATCAAAGGTCAAAGTACTCAGCAAACAAAATCATACATCAAAACTATGACCAAAAATCTGCTGACTGATCTTAGACAGCTTCTCATCATAAGCTTGCCTAAGTTCAGTTCTGATGGACTCCTCGGTGGTGGCTGAAGTCCTCGCAGCAATCTCCTCTGTCTCGGCTAGCTTCTGCTCCAAGGATCTCAACTCATCAGATAAAGCAGTGTGGGTTTGCTGATCCTGTACTTTTGTCATCTGAAGAATATCCAAAGACTCCTCTTTTTTCACGGAGTGTTCTTCTGAGCTGGTCTATCTCGGTCGCACAGGAGGTAATAGAAAGATCGAGCTCGGCAAGCGAAGATGATCTAGTAGCAAGGCTGGTCTTAACTCGATCTACTCGGCCCCGCTGCATCTGAATCTCGAGCTCAGCAAGAATCCGAGTCTTACGTGATGACTGTAAGCGGGTATCCAGCTCTGTAGCAATAAATGAAGAAGCGCCTGCATCTCGGAGCTCACGAAACATCTGAAGCCATGATCTAGGCAATCAAGGTCATCAACTATAGCCTGTGCCAAATCTGGATATCCTGCTTCCCTTATCAAATTGACTTTGGAATCAAGAAAAGGCTTGAATTGGCGAAGGAAGAGTCCACCGTGGAAGAGCTTGCCAATCATAGCATTCACGAAGGAGAAGAAGGAGAGAAGTTCTATGCAGAGAACGATCTTCTCAGGATCGTCGTCTGATAGCAACTCTTTCACAAGGATATGAAGCCGAGAAGTAGACCCTACACAAAGAAGGAGAAATCCGTCAAAAATGTTTTGAGGAGGAAATAAATAATATTCTCAGTTGTCTAATTCATACCCTCTTGAGTCACTAGAGGTACTGGGGGTGTAACCGCTAGCAGAGGTATCAACTGGTGTAGTTGGTCTCGCAGTCGGCTCAACAGGATCGGTCTCAACAAAAGCTCCTGTCAAATTCAAAACAGAATTCTCAGAGACATCATATTATAGCTGCATTAGTCAAGAATTGGCTAGTCCTATAATTAACTTGGGAGGAGGCACGTACCTTCAAAAGAACCACCCTCAAGGTTCTCAGGGAATGTGGACTCAGGAAACATATCTCCAGGCAACTGGTCATCAATCTGAGGAGAGCCACACATGAAGTGAATCATAGGAGTGTCCACAAGCAAGCCTTCTTCGTCAAAATCATCAATCGAGAAGTCTGACACAAGAGAATATAAATACCAAAGAAGAATGAAGAGACTACAACCAATTGAAATGAGTTACCTTTTACGGATGCATTAGCCTCTTTATCTCCAAAATCCACGTTCGCCTCCTGCAAGTTATCTGAAGAAGCGAGAAGTACAGAGACAATTAGAGGATGCGCAAATTCCGAATCATTCGACTCCTTTGCGTGTCATCTAAAAGATATATTGTCAATGGTAGATGTACCTGGATTCGCTGGGTCGGGTCCTACATTGATGTCCTCCCTAACGTCGGCAGCTACTACAGGCCTCTCCACCTGGCACGGTGAGTCAGGCTCGCCAGGAGATACAGGAACAGGATCAGGATTCATCTCGCTCTCTCCACGCTCTCCTATATAGAGATGGAAAAGCATGAGTCAATGTTCTGAATAATCAAGAGGATGGTTTACAGGATAGATGTTACCTCCGTCACTAGCAGGATCATCACCAGCCAAATCCATATCAGATGCTTGTGAAGCTGCGCGTGGCTTGCGAGCCAATCTCTTCCGCCTAGCAGCAGGGACAATAATCGAAGGTCTCGCCTGGGGAGGATGACGGAGCTCTTCTTCCTGGTCACCAGTGGTCCCTGAAACATCAAACCATTGTCAGCTTTAATAATTCTGGAAAGCAGAAGAAAAAGATGAATGATTAACCTCGCTCGGAAAAGTCATCGTAATCTTCAGGATCTCCGCCTGAAGCCTCATCTGCAGAATGGAAGGTCCTCTTTCCCTCTCCATCAATCCGACGAGTCTTGTTCCGTGTCGTCTGTGACCGAGCGTTTTCCCAAATCCTACGGGAATCAACCTGAGAAGCTTCCTCGGCCTCTAGCTCTGCGATCGGCTTCACAGGGATAGTCTTATTAGCTGCTAACAACCACTTGCAGCTTAAGAAAGTGAGGTTCAACTGCCGATCAGCACTCGGGAGACTGAACTTAGCACCAGTACAGCCAGTCACGGTCCACAACCAAGCACGGAGACCATCCACCAAACCGCCGTGGGCCCGAAGCTGCTGACGAGGATTCCCGACGTAAAGCTGATCATAGCCAAACTGACGAGCGAATCGACAGGGTAGATATGACTCTATGAAACACTGATCCCTCACCCGAAAAGTCAGATAACCTGGCCTAATGTTCACCAGCCAGTTAAAGCAGCCGATGTCTAGGTGAGTTCGATACTCCCTCGGCCTCTCCTCATCTATCAAACAATCGCCGTATCGGCCGGAGAACTGCGAGAAGCAAGTGGAAAATGTCCAACACTTATGGACCTGCAGCTGTTGTCTGATGTCAGGAAATCCGTGCCCCTCCCACTTGCCATTCTCAAGCAACTGTAGTAGGGGAACGGAGTGGTCGGTGGCATTCGGTACCGACATCATATCCGAACGGTGAAGGACGAACCAGGCCATCAAATAAGTGTACGGGAGCTCCGTCTTAATGGTGGGAATCTGACCCGGCAAATCACTTTCCTTCCGTGTAAAGGCACCAGAAAGCTGTCGAAGTCCTCGATGAATGTTGGCCACCATCACCGGAAGAAGTGAAAGTTCTTTCTTGTAGGCGAGCTGAACTGCTGGATAGAGCACTTCCAAGGGCAAGGCGTCGCCAGACTGATATGGAACCACGCACTTCTTCAACCAAATAGCGAGATAACCGGCAAGAAGAGTCATCGGTCGAATCGGTGCGGTCGCATGCAATAAGAATGATTTGAACTTGGTCCCTACAGGAAAGCCACCCTCAGGACTACTAGTGGTATAAGAATGAGCGTCAATCTTCTTCAGTAGACTGTTCACCCCTGAGGGAGTAAGTGGGGCTAACTCACAAATAGCCTCGCCAGAATTACCCTCCAGATTCTTGAACAAATAATTGGCAAACTGCTTCAGACTCACGAATACCTTAGTCCTCTTTGCTAAAGGCTCAGACTGCGCCAAAGCTATATGATAGTGACAAGTGAGGTCCCATAGAGTCTCATGGCGATCGGGCATACGATCCTTCAGCTGACTCAATTCATGGTTGGAGGGAAAGTATTCCTGATATAACATCTGTCCCATGGGTAAGCCAGAAATCCTGTGCATCTCGTGAAGAGCCAAGCCCAACTCCCCTTGCCGGGTCAGAAAAGTATTCGAATCTGGATTATAAAGCTCGAACAAAGCACAGAAATGCCTCGCGCTGACAGGCAAGCCATACATGGTGGCACGAACGGCTGCATATAAACCACAGGCGTGCAACTCCTCACCCCATCGGCTCAAGACGTACGTCATCATGCGAGTCCACCAAAGCTTGTCCAAAGAATGGACCCAACCATAAATCCTGTGACGCGTCGCAGGCATCTCTCGTCCTAGAGCAGCGAGGCGATTCCTCAAGGTAGAAGCGGTGGCAAGGAACTCGTTACGTGGTGGTGCATCCAGCCCCAATACCCCAGGACGCAATCCTGTGACATGACTCCTACTCGAGCCAGGAAATGCCTGATGAGTGATGTAGCCGCAGTGGACGCTCTCATGCTCCTCCGTCAAGTACGACATCTCCCGTGTCACAGCCTGACGCCTGAACTCAGTCAATGAACGATGCCGAGGAATCTTCGGCAAATATATGAAGCCACTGCCAGTTTTATGAAGCCACTGCTCCGCCTCAATAAACACGGCATCCGGGTCTTCGACAGAGTCGCCAAATAAGAAATCGCTCTTCCGAAGAGGCTGAATAGAACTGGCATCCTTCACGAAAGGTGCATCAGTAATCAGCTGTCGAAGAGCTCGGTGCCCACCTTCCTTCACCACCTGGACAACATCAGTCGACGTGCCCGAAACGAACTGAGGGGTAACTGGAATAGGGGAAAAGTCGTCGGAAGTCGAATAGTACTCGCCACGACGCCCGTACACTGCGTGAGATGAGAACGCTCCAGAAGGATATCCCACTAAAAATAAACAGTTAAACATCTGTTAGTCTCAATTATAAAAGGAAGTTGAACTCATCTTACAAATGGGTAAGATAGAGTCATTGCCTTATAAAGGGTGAGACGATTTGGCCACATTGTGCAATCACAAGATAGGGTATATTGACAATATATCCCTGCCTTATAAAGCACAATGCAGCGTCAAATCGCCCCCTTTATTTTGAGATATGGTTTTGACCAAGCAAAACTTATCTTTAAAGCGTCGATCCTCACCAAGGAGAATCAAGGCTCTTCCCGATTGCCTCACCAAGGAGAACAACGTGGGGTAAAAGGACTAATTTGCAAATTTCTAAGAAGAAAAAAAGGGGCTAATTTATAAAAAAATAGCTCACCAGCGTAAGAGGGAGGCGCGCCATCAGCCGACGCAGCAGGGGAACGACCTCTCGGGGCACGGGACATGATGACCTACAAAATAACTCAAGGGGTTAAATTCAAAAAATAATTTCAGCCCCTAATTTTTGCATAAAAACCCTCAAAATTTCAATTTTTACCCCCTGAAGGATTAGCTCGGGGCATCAAATCACACCCTCAACCCTTACATACAATCCCACAACTCCATACATTAGATCGAACATGAAATAGACCAAGATCATAGAGGATTTACCTGAAGAAAAGCTCGAGATCCAATAAAGATGAGATCTTTAAGGAAACTTGAACCACGCGCTCGAGGGGCCTAAGAGAAATTCTAAATATGGAAGTTTTGAGAGACTTCTCAGTCAAAGATCCAAAGGAAGACTAGATCTAATGCAACTATGAAGTTTTGAGGGAGAACGGATGCTCGAAGGAAGAGAAATCAAAAAATAAGGGAGAGAGGGGGGCCGGCCCTAAGAGAGAGAAAGGGAGGGTTTTATAAAGGTGAACCAGCCTTGAACCAGACCTAAACCAGCCCTGAACCGGACCAGAATTGACTGAACCAGACCAGATCAAGCCAAATCAGTCCAAATAAGGCTGAACCAGACCAGACCAGTCTGAACCAGACCAGACCAGTCTGAACCAGACCAGACCAGTCTGAACCAGTCTTGAACCAGTCCGAACTAGTCTTGAACCAGTCCTAAACCAGTTTGAACCAGGTTGAACCAGTCTTGAACCAGGTTGAACCAGTTTGAACCAGAATTGAGCCAGAATTCAAATTGAAGCTGAATTGAGCGTCGAAATGACTTCAAGTCGACTGAGGGTTCAATCCCTTATTTATTTTGGTCTCTCCCGCGCATTCGGAAGGATCGGAAGAATTTTCAAGCTAAATTACTGCCTTTTTTGGGTCGTTATCAGACCGGTTCAGATAATTATACCAGGTTCCGCTCATTCAGATATGAGAAATACTCCAATAAGGTATACGAGTATAAACTATTCCCTATTTTTGTTGAGAAGTTCCTGGAGGATATTTTTCTAAAAATATTCTTAAGGATAACTCAATAACACTACGCCGGACAACGCGTCGCAAATAAAGACTCAACGCCACCAATCGAGGGTCAGTTATATGTTGAACCAACAAGCACGAGCTAAAGTTTAAAAAATCAAGAATCGACTTCAAGTTCAAATTCCGACAACGGTCAGACAATAAATGCAGCACCAGAACCCTTACAGACGTTCGACAAAGCACCGAATAGCCTGAAGGATTGAAGGAATACAGAACAAAGGTCATTTCCAGGTCCCATTACACCGACTGAGGGTGAGGGCAATCATATCCAAAGCATTCCAGACCCTTCAATAAAAGAACGAGGCTGAAATACTTTGGAGGGGGTATCTGTAGGCGTACAAAATTGCCTATAGGTCCCTTAGCACAGCTCGACACGGTGATTCAACAAAACAACGAACCGTCGAGTTACGAGGCGACGAGGTTAACGAATTGCACATGAGCAACGGAATTCGCGTGCGGAACCAATCCAACGGTTCGGGAAGTCAACGAGTCGTTCAACCGTAAAACGGATTCGAACTCAAACACCAAGGCGGATTTACTACCAAATAAAGATCCGGACTATCAAATCAAGATCCGGATAAATCCGATACAGAACCGGAAGACGGGAAATGACGGAAAACACCCCAAGGGGGCTCGGCAAAAACCGAGCCACCTCAAGGTGGCTCGGCCAAGGCCGAGCCACCCTGAGGTGGCTCGGTGGACTAGCCACCCCGAGGTGGCTCGGCCAAGGCCGAGCCACCTCAGGGTGGCTCGGCCCAGTGCCGAGCCACCCTGAGGTGGCCGGCCCAGATCTGTGCCAAATGCACAGATCTGGTTGCCTATAAATAGGGGGGTGATTCATCATTTGAGAGGACTTTTGGAAGAGCTTTTGGAGAGCCGAAACTCTGCCGGATTGAGACCTCGTGCTTGAGTTTTTTGAAGGCTTGAAGACTTGGACATTCGGATCTGATTCTTGGCGAGCACCAGCATCACAAAAGGTAGGAGTTTGAGAGGATCGAGATCTCAGATCTACGTTGCTACACTCCGGATCAAAGCTTGGTCTTTGATCCCGAGATTTGAGCTGTTGTTTCCTTTGTGAAACAATCCCTCCGGCTATTATTTCCTTGGTGAAATAATACCCGTAATATTACGTAGATCTGCTTGGATCCAGATCGTGCGGTGGTCAACGGATTAACCATCGGCGCAGGCAAGCAACCCACGCAAGCGAGTGACCGGACAACAAGAGCTCGTGATTTGTTCGATAAAAGAGAAAAGTTATAATTTTTATTTCTTTTTTTTGATTTTCATTGTAACCAGATCTTATAAAAAGACCGGATCTTTCTGTAACGCAAAAAAGTTGTTATTGAAGAGTGCAATGGAATCGTCAATGAAGAAAGCATCAATTTTTCCCACGAACATTAACAAGGAAATATATCAGAATGAAAAGTACATGTTAGCTGCTCACCCCAAACAGTGCTTTTATGTCAAAGATATAATAAAAAATGACGAATGGGTTGTCCTTAAGAATCCGCCTAGAGCCTACATTCATGAAGCTGTGTCTGACGAAGATCACAATGAAGAGGTTATCTTGGCCGACGAAACAGTTGTTGAGTTTTCCTTGACACAAACTAATAATCAGATGGATGAAATTGAACTAGCACGCCCTGATGTACCTGCGATTATATATGAGCCAAGGCGTAAAGGTAAAAAACCAGTCCGCAGCGGAGTCGATAAAACTATAAGAACAGTCATTTTGTCGGCACGCACACGGTCTCAGGCTAATCGCACACGGTCGCAGAGTAGAGCCTCAACATTGTTATAATAATGTATCAGTTTGTGTCATGTATTATAGTATTGCTTTTATATTATCTGTTTGACTGGTTATCGTGTATCAGTTTGTGTCATGTATTATAGTATTACCTTTATATTATCTGTTTGACTGGTTATCATGTATCAGTTTGTGTCATGTATTATAGTATTGCCTTTATATCATATGTTTGACTGGTTATCATGTGCCAGTTTGTGTTATGTATTATAGTATTACTTTTACATTATCTGTTTGACTGGTTACCATGTGTTATTTATTAATTATTTGCATTATATGCTTTTGTTGGATGCTCATTATATTTTCAAAGTATAGATGACAAAAGGACTACATAAGAGAGCGCTTGAGAGACTTTTTGGTAGACATTCTAGAGGCGACGCACATGCCTCTATGTCAGGTATTTTTATTTATTTGTTATATATGTACATTTCTATAAACTATCAATGTGAGCCTAACATTATTTTTTAACATTTCCTACACAGAACGCAGAGATGCTACACATGACTCGCCGCCACAGGACACAGGCAGCGGAGATGCTTCACATGATGCGGAGGCACAGGCTGATCCTACACAGCATGTTGAGACACCGTCGCCCCCGCCGCCTCTGCATGCAGATGTATTGGAGGAGCGGAGATATGAGCCGTATAGTGCAGCTGTGGCTACTGCGCCACTACTACCAGATTCTATTCCAGATCAGCGAGTCCACGACCCAGCCAAGGTGAAGGAGGATTGGGAATCTTATCATGCTTTGCGACCTATCGCGCAGCGTAGGTACGAACAAGCAAGGCGTAGATCCATCGAACTGAAAGGTGTGAATAGATTTTTATAGTTTATCGGTTATTATTTTACTTTTTATTATGGGTATGGATTGATTTATATGCCACCCGATTTTCATTGTTTCGCAGGTACCGACCGACCTCCTAGGCGCGGCCGTAGTGCTACCAAGACACAGAACCTCATCCCTGATATTCATTGGAGGGCTGTGATCCGATGGGAGCACGGAGTGCCTGTCGGGGCATTTGCCAATGCTTTTAATAATTTTTTCGCTGCTTTAGCCAGGAGACATGATTTCTTTAATCTTTTTTTGACGTGGAAATCACAACGAATTGATGCGCTGGTGGCTTGTTGGAGATATATATGTGTGAGTTATTAGTTTATTATTTTTTGCCAAGAGTCATTTATTTGGATTTTCATCATTTGGAGTTATTAGTTTATTATTATGTTTAATACACTGATTTGTATATCTTTTTTTTATATGCTGAAGCGATTTTTCTTCCTTGACGATAACATTTGTGCCTGGACTTACTGCTTCACGCAAATCAATCTATCGGTCAAGAGGTGGCGATCAAAAGTGAAGAAAAAATATTTCATTCAAATAACAAATGATTGGGAGCGCTTCTGGCATCTTGACGAGCGCGAAGATGGAGTAGAAATTTTTGCACTTTATGATTACTGGGACACGGCTGAAATCCAGGTATTATTGTCGTACATTTTTTCATTTTATATGTTGAATTTCTATATTTTCCTGATTTGACATTGTTTTCTAGGCTCAAGCTGAAATAGCAAGGAGGAACCGTAACGCTCCCCGCAGTTACGAGCATCACGGGGGTTCTAGGTCCTTTAGCCAGCATTATCATCAATTGGAGCTTGAGGTATATAATATATTAGCTTATAAATTGTTAATTTGAGTATACTTTATGTGTTATAGGTTAATAATATATTTGAATAAAATAGGGAAGGGGAGATCTCAGACATTTTGCAGATCGTATTCTGACTTCTTGGAGCCCGAATTACGCCGATGAAGAGAAGAAGGTGAAGAACAAGGATTTGGCTATAAGTAGCAGTTCATTTGTATATTTAATTTCATAACAATGCATCATTAAAAAGTTGACTTTCCCGGGTTGTTTTGATATATCGCAGGAGAAATTACATGCCAAGGTACAGGAGCAAATATCTCAGTCTCAGGTCGGTTCTAGCACTCCGGCCCGGATAAGTAGAGAGGAGGAGGACTCCATCATCGAGACGGTCATTGGACCGAGTAGGAAGAACAGATACCGATGGAGAGGATCCGAACAGAAGCCGCACGAGTCTAGTAGCACATACGAGTCTGCAGCACCACCAGGAACACCAGGAATCGGTTCATATCAAGACTCGATGGAGCAGCGGATGAAAGCGATTGAAGATTGGCAGTCACAGCAAACAACATAACAGCGGATTACGGAGGAAGAACGAAGGCGCTGGGAGCATCAACAATTAGAGTTCATACAGTTCATGTCGACTCAGTCTCAGGAGGCTCAGGAGGCATATAGGAGACGATTTATGGCGGATCAGGTAATATATATATTTACTTTTTTAAATTAAATGAATTAAATATATTTAATTCTTACTTAGCTATGAATATGCCTTGTGACTAAATGATATCACACACATCGATACACACTTTTACATACAAACCCTAACTCTAACCCTAACACAAAGCTCAAAATATATACGTATAATATTTTTATGTGATGGTGGTGTTGGAGGTGCGTACGTGCATAGTGATGGTAGTATTGGTTAGTGAATTGGTTAGTTGTGTTGTTGTGGTCCGTGCGTGCGTATGGTTGGTTATGTGATCTCTTAGTGGGTGGTTTGGTCGTGGTGGGGAAGGGGAAGGAGTGGGGATTTGGTGGTGGTGGTGATGTAGGGGGAGGGGGAGGGGGGTGTGGAGTGTGGTGCATGCGTGCACACGTTCACGCGTGCGTGCATGCACGCGTGTATGCGTGCGTGTATGCGTGCGTGCGTGCACACGTGTATGCGTGCATGCATGAGGACACGCGTTTACGTGTGCGTGCGTATACGCGTATGTGCATGTGGACGTATGAGCATGTACGCGTACATACACGTATGGTGAGAAAATTGTGTGTGTATGTATATTGTATGTGTACGCGTATGTGTATGTACGCGTATTGGGCTAAGACATCTCTCTATCTTGCTATTAGGTAGGAGTAGCTTTCCTTGCGGGGTTAGGGTGTGTGCATGCGTTGTTGTAAAAATTGTGCGTGCGTGCGTATAATACATAAGAATATGCCATGATACTCTCTCTTATTGTTATACTTGAATGTCATGCCATGTTTTTAACGTTTGATTTATATTTGCAGGCCGGGACTTCTAGACAATGTGGAGCTGATGATGAGGAGGATGATGATGATGATTAGGAGGACTGATTTGTTTTTTTACCTTTGAAAACAATGAATGAGTGTGTTGTATAAATAATATTTATCATGGTGTGTGCTTTACAAACAACGTTTATTATGTTGGGATATTTTAATTAAATTATATGTGTTATATATGCATGAGAATGAATATTATACTGCTGATTGAATAGGTTTTTAAATTTATTATATTATTTTACAGGTTTTTTGATTTTTAATTATTTTTAAAAATATATTAGAAATATTTAGCGACGGATATTCCGTCGCTAAATAGACTTTTAGCGACAGAAAACAGATACGAGGGATAAATATTAGCGACGGAAAATCCATCGCTAATGTTAATGGCGACGGAAAATACGACGTATTTATTTTTTAATTTTTTTAAAAGCTAGTTGTAGCGACGGATTTGCCGTCGCTAATTTTTTTTGGCGACAGAATTCCCGTAGCTAAAAGTTATTTTAGCTACGGAAAATCCGTCACTAATGTTTTTTTATTTTTTTAAAAAAATAAGTACGACGGATTATTCGTCGCTAATTTTTCGTCACTGAAATTTAGCGATGGAATATCCGTCGCTAAAAACAATTTTAGCTACCCTCACTGTACTGACGGTTTTTTGGCGACGGAATTTTATTTTTTCCGTCGCTAAAGATTTTAGCGACGGATTTTTGACTTTTAACGACGGATTTGTCCGTAGCTAAAAGTCCTGTTTCTAGGAGTTATATGATGATCCCGATTTACACATGCCGCTCCTATCATCTTGCGTGACAAAGAAGCGTATCCAAGACTCCTTTGGGATGATCCTTGTCATTCCTGCTAAGAAAAAGGGTCAAAAGGAGATAATTTACGAGAAAGGCGAGATGTCTCCAATGCTGAACCATTTTTTGAGAGATGATAGTGATGATGAGAAGCCTTCTCCTCACTTATCTAAGTACAGTTTAAAAGTCCGTAACCTCATGTAAAAGTTGGGATACAATTTAACACTTGGAGAAGGACTTTGCTTCGGTCGAGATCCTCGAGTTCCGATTAAGGTTGCTTATGTACCAAAGGGGAAACCTGATAATTACTACGCATACAGAAGAGGTCTAGGCTATGTCTCTTCATCCGAAGACGAATGCTGCTGGCAAGTCATTGATTAGTTAGAGAATAAAGACAGGTACTCGTCTGATTCTTCAAATTGGGACTCTGACGTCAGCATTAGAAAGATGTTCAAAGGCTTGATGTCAAACATGGCCACTGTCGACCCCACCACAATGGGGGAAAATGATCAACTACCAACTTGGGAAGACCCATGGATCCACCACCTAAACATCTAATATGGTGACTAGTTCAAACAAAAAGAACCTCCCACTGAGGATAAAGTGGTCCAGATAAACATGGGTGACGAAGCTAACCCGAAGCCCATATTCGTCAGCGACAGCCTCCCACCAGAAGAGAAGGAGGAGTTGATTGCCCTCATCAGGAAGTACATCTACGTTTTCACCTAGAACTATGAAGACATGCTAGGACTTGATCCAAATGTCGTGATGCATCGCCTCAACATCAAATCGGATGCCAAACTCGTTAAGCAATAGCAAAGATGGTTTCGCCCACAAATTATGGAGGCGGTTGAGGCTGAAGTTAAAAAGCTAATCAATTCAGGCTTCATCCGGGAAGAGCAATATCCTGATTGGCTCGTGAACATCGTTTCGATTCTGAAGAAGAATAGGAAAATCATGATATGCATTGATTTTAGAGACCTAAACATCGCCTGCCCGAAAGATGACTTTCCTCTCCCTATCACGGATGCCATCATCGACAACACGTGTGGGTTCGAGAGAATGTCATTTATGGACAAATTCTCAGGATACAATCAAATCAAGATATATCCAGATTATGAGAAACATAGCGCCTTCAGGACATCTCTCGGCGTCTTCTGTTACACAGTCATGCCCTTCAGCTTGAAGAACGCAGGCGCTACGTACCAATGAGCAATGATGAAGATTTTCCAACAACACCTCTAAAAAATCGTTGAGTGTTATGTTGATGATTTGGTTGTTAATAGGTGCAACAAAGATGGCCACATTAAAGACTTGAGGACAATGTTCGATCTTATGCGAAGTCATCAATTGAAGATGAACCCTACCAAGTCTTTCCTCGGAATGTCCAGTGGCAAATTCCTCGGGTTCGTCGTCACTACGAAGGGCATCCATATTAACCCCGACAAAGTGAATGTGATAAATGAATTGCAACCCCCGAGAAACCTCAAGGAACTCAGGGGACTACAAGGAAGACTGGCTTATATCCGGAGATTCATTTCCAAACTCTACGGAAAATGAAAACTACTTTCTAAGCTTACAAGAGTGTCTTTTATTTTGGACGATGCCTATCAGAAGGCATTCGAAGATATCAAAGCATATCTGGTGAATCCTCCAGTCCTCGTTGCACCAAAGTCGGGTAAACCGTTCTTGATTTACATCAAGGCGATGAACTACTCGTTAAGTACTTTGCTTGCACAAGACGATGACAACGGTCACAAACAGGCTGTCTATTACTTAAGTCAAACTTTGGTAGGTGCCGAATCTTGGTACCCAATGATCAAAAATGAATGTCTTGCGTTGGTGTTCGCCATCCAGAAGATGCGACACTACCTTATTAGGCAGACAATTTACATCATCTCGAAAGTTAATCTAATTCGGGTTTTCATGACGCAACCAGCCTCCATGAATTGGCGGTTAGCAAAATGGGCCCTTCTCCTATCCTAATACGACTTGCATTTTAAGCAACAAAAGTCGGTTAAAGAATAGGCAATTTGTGATCTTCTAGCGGCTAACCCTACAATGGATACAGCCGAATTATATGAAGATTTTCCCGATAAAACCCACGAAGTCAACACTACCTTGTATCAATAGGTGTGGTAATTGTACTTCGAGGGGGCTTCCAGAGCAACTAATACGGTAAGCGCTCGTGGTAAGTCTAGAATTTTTGCGGGGCTCGGAGTTGTCATAGTTTCCCCGGAGAAGCATGTGATACCCCGAGCCCACTCATTGATAGGGAAATATTTCAACGCCGTTGCCAAATACAGTGCGTTGCTCATGGGACTCGGTTTCACCAAAGAGCTAGGGTCGAATATTTTGAAGCTTTTAGTGATTCTTAACTAATAGTCAACCAAATATGTGGAGAGTATGAAGTGAGAAACCAGAGCTTGATTTCATACTATAAGGCGGCCATTAAGATGACAGACTCTTTTGAAAGGTTTTTCATTGAGTACATCCTGCGTCTCCAAAATGCATATGCAGATGCACTGGAAACATTAATAGTATCTCTCGTACAGCCTTCCGAAACGGAACAATTGGTCACCGTGAGAACTTACATGTTCTTCATACTAGAGTGCGCCTTGGATGCCAAAGAAGTGCACGCAATCAGAATTGAACTCGAACCCTGAGACTGGCATTTTCCTATCATCGATTATGTCTTGCTCGGTATTTTACCAGAAGATATAAAATAAAGAGACTCGGTTCGGCGAAGAGCAATGAGGTTTTATTATAATAAGATAACTCAGATGCTGTATCGTTGAGCATATGATGGTTTGTTACACCGATGTCTTTCAACCAAAGAGGCGGAGGAGGCTCTTAAGGAAGCACATGACGGAATCTTCGATGCACATCAGCCCAGTCGTACGCTCTGCGATCGTCTTAGAATAATAGGATATTATTGGCTAACCATGGTCAAGGACACAGATGACCATGCCCGGTGGTGTCATGTGTGCCAAGTACATGTAAATTACATGCACCAACCCCCGGAGCACTTGCACCCTTCGTCCACTTCATGACCATTTGAGACATGGGGAATGAACATTGTTGGTCCTATCTTCCCACCAACGATTAAAGGTGACCGTTTCATCCTGGAGACTACTAACTACTTCTTCAAGTGGGCCGAAGCTATTCCACTCAGAGAAGTAAAGACGAGCAACGTTATCGCGTTCATCAAACACCACATCATTTATTGATATGGTGTGCTGAAGTGAATCGTGCATGACAACGGCCCTCAGTTTCTCACTAACACATTCATCAAATTTTGTGGGAAGTTCAGGATTAAAGATGTTTCATTAATAGCATATAATCCCACTACAAACGGATTGGCTAAAGCTTTCAACAAGACAATCATAAAGATTGTCGAAACTCATGAGAACCAACAAACGAGGCTGGGACGATAAACTTCGTGAAGTTCTCTGGGCCAATCACATGACAGTCCTCACACCTACTGGTGAAATCCTATATTGCTTGGTATACGGATGTGAAGCCATCCTTCCATTAGAGATTCAAATTCCCTCACTGCGTATTGCTCTCACAACGGGAATGACGATTGATGAACAACATCATAAATGTCTTGAATAACTCGAGACATTAGATGAAAAGCGCTTAGAAGCCTAGCAACAAATTCAATTTTATCAAGCCAGAATCATCAGGGCTTTTGATAAGAAAGTCCGACAGTGAAGCTTTAAGGAAGGAGACTTGGTCCTTGTCGTTCGACGACCGATGATTCTCAATTCCAAGAAGAAGGAAAAATTCTAACCCAAATGAGAAGGACTGTTCGTGGTATAAATAGTTTACTCAAATGGCGCATATCGTCTAGTCACCCAAAACAGTGACAAACTCATGATGCTAATAAATGAGAAGTTCTTAAAGAAGTACTATCCCTAGTATGTTCGGGATAACCTATTTAATGGGAAGTTCCTGGAGAATGCTACGCAGAGTATTTTTAAGGATAACCCAAAACCTATTGATTCTTAATCATAACAATCAAACGATTAAGAACCTCCCACTGTGGCTATTTAATCATTTCTAAGATGATTAAAATCCTTCCAGTGTGATTTTTGAAACGCCTTTCGTTGAGATGAGATTCAATGACTTCATCAAGTCAATTTTCCCTCATGAAACTTCTACTGTGACTCTGAGGTCCTTCAAGGATAAAGTACATCTTTCTACATGCCAAACCCTTTCTCGGTCATCGGCTTTTTCATGATAACCAAGACTTTCTTGCAAAGTGAAAGGTAACAAGAATCTTCTTTCCTTCGTCCATAATCCTTGGTTGATTTCAATCGCCAGGATCTATTCCATCCACTCCCACTGTGTTTTGGTACCTTCTTTCGTCGAGATGAGATTTGATAGCCCCATTTGATCAATCTTTCCTTGTGAAACTCCCACAACGTAGTTGTGGAGTACTTAATGATTCATGGTCCTCCACCACAAAATCACTTACTGATCAAATCAATTAACAGTGAGTCCACAAAATTCTTTCGGCTGACTCCATCCAAATTCCCACCGTGTCTGTGTACTTAACACTCCTACTGTTAAAGTCCTGACACAATACTTGAAATCTCAATCTGATGATCTATGGTGATCATCGAACCCCCTTCGTGTCAAGATCTTGTCACTTGGCACTGAAATCCCCACTGAGTTATCTATACAAGTCAATATTACCACTATTATTTGTATCTTCACTCCCACTGTTTCTTGGTCAAACCTTCCTATAATCAGGACAAAGCATAAATCCCCTCTTAATTCTTTCAATGAACGAGAGGTCACTTTCAAAGCCGGATTTTCTTTCGATAAACAAAAGGCCTCCGCCTAATTTGAACGATCAAACCTATAAAAGTTAGGGTCGTCTCAATCCTCCACTTGGTCAGACCTTTCCAAGATTTTGATCAAAGTTGAAATTCCATCTCGATAAATGAGAAAGTTATCTTTCGATTGGGTAACCAATTCTATAAAAGTTAGGGTTATCCAGATCTCTTCGATTCTTCGAATGGAGATCCCATTCTTAGTTTCACCATTTAGGAGTCTCAAAGTGGAGATCCCACTTTGAGTTTCTTTCACAGGAGATAGAATATAAAATTCTTTCTCTCCAGCATCATCTTGATATATGAGAAATCTGTCTTCGGATTGGGTAACCAATCCTATAAAAGTTAGGGTTATCCAAATCATTTCGATTCTCAGAGCGGAAATTTCACTCTAAGTTTCTTTTGCAGGAGATAGAATATATAATTCTTCCTCTCTGGCACTGGGTTTGTCTTTACCTCCAAAAGAAGACATGGAGATAGAATATAAAATTCTTCCTCTTCATAGTCAGGTTCGTCTTTGCCCCATGAAAAGACACATATTTCCACCAAAATCCATGCCTTTCATGCATGGAGGACTTTATCTTAATCCCTAAATAGAGATAAGTCTACGCCTAACATGCGTTGCCGAGTAATCTTTCGCCATAAAAAAGATACCAGGATTCATGCCTGGGGGAGTTTATCTCGGCCCTTAAACAGAGGTAAGTCTATGCCTAACAAGCATTGTTGGGTGGTCCGTTCCCGCGAAAATGACAAAGTCTACGTATTCGACATCGTAGCACCAAAATCCATGTCTTTCATGCATAGGGGACTTTATCTCAATCCCTAAATAGAGATAAGTCTACGTCTAACACGCGTTGTCGGTTAATCTTTCATAGTGAAAAAGACACCAGGATTCATGTATGTGGGAATTTGTCTCGATCCTTAATCAGAGATAAGTTTATGCCTAACACGCGTTGCTCGGTGGTCCATTCCCGTGGGAATGACGAAGTCTATGTATTCAAAATCATAGCACCCTATCTAATTGAGTTTATTCTCTTAGCACAACGTTACATGTGAAACGAGTTTTAACAATTCACATGCTAGGCCGATTCAAATGGTAATTGGTAAAGACACGCCAAATCTGTTGATGACAGAGGGTTTGCCAAAAATCCTATGAACACCCCACAAGGGATGATCAAGTCTATATATTCAAAATCAAAGTACTAAGTCTAAAAGAAAATTCATTCTTTTACCACAATGTTACATGTGAAACGGATTTTAACAATTCATATGCTAGTCCGATTCAAACGGTAATCGGTAAAGACACATCAAATCTGTTAAAGACTGAGAATTTGTCAAAAATCCTATAAGTATTATGATTATTTGTCCTAGATTGGATAAAAAAATCATAACAAGAAGGAGAACGCGCTAAGTAAAAGACTTTGTTTCATTAATAATGTCAAGTTAAATAAAGATATAAAAGTGGAAGCTATCTGTCCGAATATAATCCGCGACTGAGTATCCGAAGTTCCAACATAGAGAGCTCATCTACATAACTCTGCTCGAGTTTAGCCTACGACTCAACCCAGATGGAATCTTTGGATGTATCCAGTATCTTTGCAGCTTCACTTCTCAACTTGGCCAATTTCTCCTCTGCAGGCTCTAACTTCGCCAGTGTCTGTCTTTGAGAGTTTTTAGCATCTACTGATTCATCTTCAAGAACGGTATGAGATTCTTTGGCATACTTCAGGACCTTTTTAAAATCTTCTATCTTCTCGTCAGCCAAGGCTTAAAGAGCTAAGTAATTCAGCCATAGCCTTGTCCCTCTTCGAGAGGTTAGCCTTCATCTGCATAACAAAGCCCTCTTGTGCCTGAAGATTGTCTCTGATGGATGCTCTGGTGTCATGCCACTGCTTCAGTTCAGACTCCAACCGAGTAGCAACAAATGAGAAAACACCTCTAGTCTTCGACTCCCCTAACTCTTGGGATTCATGCTCCAGTACGGCGAGATCTACGGTGAGAGAATCAGTTAGTTCTAAGTACCCCTCCTCTCTAATCATTGCCATATGGTAGTTAAGAGATCGCCTGAACTAATCAAAACAGTATCCATGATGAACAATCCTCTTCACCATTTTGCCCAAGAAGGTAATGAAACTCTCAAGATCTATACGAAATATGTCCCTATCCGGATCATTATCAGATAATAAGGTCATAATGCACTCGTATGGAGACGGTAGAAGCCCTGCAAGTAATTGTACAGTAGAATAAGAAATTCTAGAATATTGTAGGGGAAACTCAGAGCAAGTTATGAGTTTACCAGCGCTAGTAGAAGTTCCTTCAGTTTGGTGTACATTGGTACCCTCGACTCAACATTGGTACCCTGGCCAACTCTTTCGCCAACATCGGCAGACATGGGTCCATCATCAATAGCATCACACATTTGCTGCACGAAGCTCGAGCCCTCGAAATGGTTAAAGTTGGAGAAGATAGAGTCATGCAGAAATTCACCTTCATCATGACCTCCTGAAACAAGAAACATGATTAAGTTCGAAGAATCCATAAGAGAACTAATTAAAGGCTACATGGTGGTGGGGGATTACCTCCTCTGCTAATGGGTACGTAGCCAAGTAACTCTACCTGGCGAGCGTGCGGATCAACATAGGACTTACTCGTTGTCTTCTTCCGCTTAGGGAAGCGAGCCTCCATGTGGGTACTAGGTCTCTCATGGTTAGATTTGGCACGCACCTCAACACGTGCAACAGACTCAACGGTGGACCGTAATTTCATGCGACGGGAGATAAGAGGCTCGTCTTCTTCAACCTTCCTACCTGGGGTAACAAGAGTCATCTTGTTAGGATAAGTAATCAAAACCTCTCGCCTCGGCTTTGATGGAACCGGTGAAGGTTTAGGGAAAATAAAGCGCTGAGCCCGATGAGCAAATGCCAAACTTAGTAATTCTGAGAAGAAAGAGTCTGACAAACCTGTCTCAAGTTCTTCCTCAACGCTTCCAAATCTGATGTCTGTAACTCCAAGGTCTTCTTTGGAAATCTCCTCATCATCATCAGTAGGAAGGAACCCTTCCTCATCCACCACTCTACCTCTGCCTCTGCAGAAGGGTTTGACAGGCTTCTTCCCCTGCTTCTTCAAAAGCTCAACATCACGAGCGGCCTTAACAGTAGCTCGAACTAAATATTTAGCCTTCAACTCTGCGATGTCCTTCACGTTCATAAACTCATTCATAGAAATGAGTCACTTGCAGCTGAGGAAGGTAAGTTGTGGTATACGCCTGGATGTATGGAGAGTGAAGGTGGCACTTGTACAACCTATCATACTCCAAAGCCATGCTTGAACATCGTCTATAAGACCTCCCTCGGTTCTCATGCCTCGGTTTGGGTTCCCAACATACAGTTGGTCGTAACCGAACTGATGAGCAAATCGACTAGGCAAATAAGGCTCTATATAGCAACGACTCTTCACCCAAAGGACGAGATATCCGGGGTGGATATTCACCAACCAATGGAAATAACCCATATCAAGAGAAGTCCGACTAGTCCCTGTCTTCTCTTCATCAATTAATACTTCATCATAGTGGCCTGAGAAACAAGGAAAACATTTGAAGAACTCCCAACACTTGTGGATTTGAAGCTCTTGTTTCACCTCGGTGAAAGTCTTCAAAAACCACTTTCTCTCCTCTAATGATTACAGGAGAAGGACGGAGGTATCAGCAGTGCTCAACGCTGACATCAAATCGGGTCGATGAAGGATGAGCCATGTCATCAGATATGTATATGGGAACTCGACTTTCACGGGAAGGATCTCGGTCGACGGTTCAGGCCCCATTTGCGTAAGACCATCGACCATGTATCTAAGCCTATAATGAATATCAGCATCCATCACCAGAAGTAGAGAAAGATCCTTCCCATGAGCTAACTAGATAGTCGGGAAGAGAACCTCAATCGGCAAAGCAATAGAAAATTGATATGGAACAAAACACTTCTTAAACCAAATGGTGAGATACCCTGCCAGAAGAGTCATAGGCCGAATACGCTTCTGCGCATGTCATAGGAACATTTGAAACTTGGTCCTCACCGAAAAAGGGCCCTCAATAGCAACATGAGTGAATGATTGAGCACCGGTCTTCTCGATCAGATCATTAATCGCAGAAGGAGTCAGAGGAGCTAACTCACAAATAGCTTCGTCAGAATTACTCTCCAAGTGCTGAAACAAATAATCAGCAAACTGCTTCAAGCTTATTTATTTTTTATTCTTCGCCATGGGGTTCATACTGACTAGAGCAGTCTGATAGTGACATGTAAGATCCCAGAACGTATCATACATGTCGGAGAAAGCTCTCTTCAACTACCTTAGTTGACGATTAGTAGGAAAATACTCCTGGTACAGGTAATCTCTCATCGAAAGTCTAGAAACCTTCTACATCTCATGAAGAGCCAACCCTAACTCTCCATTGTGAGTCAAGAAAGTGTTGGTGTCAGGGTTATAAAGCTCCAACAACACTAAGAAATGATGTTTACTGATCGGTAATCCATACATAGTGACGCGTAGCGATGCATACAACCCGCTGTGCTTTAGTTCACTCTCCCAGCGCCCAAGAACATAACTCGTCATACGAGTCCACCACCTCTTTGGTGGAAAATGCACCCAACCGTAGCACTTGTAGTCCTTCATAGGGAGTTTCCTCCTAAGTCTGGCGAGATAGTTCCTCACTATTTTTGTAGCTATCAACACTTTATCTGGCGGTGCTGTATCAAGTCCCAGAATCCCTGGTCGAAGGCCACAAATATAGTCATACCCATCCGAACCCGAGGTCTTATGCTGGGTAATAAATCCATAGTGGACTCGCTCGTGATCATCTGTAAGAGGCCAAGACATCTCCCGTCCCATGGCTTGCGCCTCTAAATGTGCAATTGAATACTAGCGAGGAATAGGAGGGATATACAGTGGACTTCTACCATCATCATTTAGCCATTGCTCATCATCAAGAGTCAGCACATATGGATCATCAACATGATCACCTAACAAATAATCCGGCTTCTTCAAAGCCTGAGTAGAGCTGGAATCTTTAGTAAGGAGAGCATCTGTGATCAACTGTCGTAATGTATGGCGACCCCCATCTCGTACTAGCTGAGGGACCTCCTTAGGTATAGCCGGATCAAACTGAGGAGTCGAACCAATAAGTAGCTTATCAACACTACTGGTAAAAGTCTCTCTGCAACAACCGCTCGTGGCGCAAGGTGGGAATCCATCTGCAGAAAACTCAACTGAAACAGATAGCGCACAGTTAGAAAAATGTTTCTAAAGTGAAAACAAGGAGTTGAACTCATCTCACAATTCGGCGAGATGGAGTCACTACTTGGTCAATTGGTGAGACCATTTCAACTGTTCTACACGAGAGGGACAATGTACATTATAATGCAAATAATGTGACAATATACCCCGCCCTACAGAGTGTAATATAGCATGAAATCGCCCCATCAACCTGAAGACGTGTATTGGCCAAGCAAAATACATCCTTTAAAGCTTCAATCCCCGCAAAGGAGGACATCAACTCTTCCTGAATGACTCGCCAAGGAGACAAACGAGGGTGCAATACACGATATATCAAATTTACAAAATCTATAAAAGCTCACCCCCATATAACTAAGATGTAGGAGCCTCCCTCTCACTGTGCTGAGAAGTCGAGCGACTCCTGTAAAAACGCGATCATCGTGGAGACATTGCTAATCTACAATGAAGATTAGCGGGTCAGGTACAATCATAAATTCAAGAACCCAAAATTAAAAAAGGAAAATTGTGAACTTTAACCAAAATCCTACAAATAAAATAAGATTTTACAGTTAAAGTCTAATTAAACCTACATACAAACAACGGGTTCGATTTACATCCAAAACCCCTCAAAATCATTTTTAGCCGAAGTACCCAAAATACCCCTCACCAAGAGTTCGGCCATGGGTATGCAACCCAAGCCCCCAACGTTTTGGCCACTTTTGCAATATAACCCCTCACAAAATTTTAACCATGGGAATGTAACCTGAGCCCTCAAATTTTGGCCTCTTTTGCGCTTAACCCCCTCAAAGTTTCGGCCACCAATGAGTCCCTCAAAGCTCATCAAAATTCAACCATGGGTATGTAACCCAAGTTTATCAAATTTGGCCATGAACAAGCCCTTCAAATACCTCAAAATTTCATCCATATTCCCATACGCACAATCAAAGTTTCAATCTTTCCTCCAAAACCTGTGAGTTCTTGAAATAAAATCAAGCATATAAGTTGTGGAGGAAGTTTACCCAAATCAAGAGCTTGAGAGTAAATTTCGGCCAAGAACAATAGGAGGGGAAGATGAGGCTTCAAATCCTTTTATAAGAAGAGTTTAAGAGTCCTTAAAGAGGGGATTAAGATTTTTTAAAGAGAAAGATTTATGGGTTATGAAGAAGTGGGTTTTGGGATGAATAGTTTTGAGGAAGAAGATAAGAAAATAAGAGGGAATTCAAACTTTAAGGGGGAACACAGGATTCCTGTTTAAAACCCTACACCCATGCCCTAGGCTGGCCTATCTCTCTCTCCTCTATCTTTCATGATGTCTCTCTCTCTCCTTGACCGAGACACTCATTGTGTCTCGGACCTAAAATAGAGCCGCACTAGTTTAATGATGCTGTTTTTGTTCCGTATTCGCCCGTTATCGGCTGTTTTAGTGTGTTTGATACTCGTATTCACACTCTAATGAGTATATGAGTATAAACTATATCTCCTTGAACCTCTGATGGGTACATGAGGTTAAACTGATTCCCAAAACTCCCAAGAGTATACGAGTATAAATTGGTCCTCCCTCTCCAACGTCTTAAGAGCCCAAACTGTGTAGACTCCAGTTGACGTATGAGTATAAACTGTGTTTACATTGGTTGTTGATGTTAAATATCACACAGCCAATTGGATCCAGGTTAGGATTGGTTCTAGTGCGTAACTTGATCGGTCTCCCTTGAGTCCATACCGGGACGTGGTAATGGAGAGTGATGGAGGGGTCGCTTCCTTCTTCGACTTTATGCCTAGTTTTTGAACGGGGGATTGATGTCCATGCTGCACAGACAAGAAGAACCCATGAGAGGGTGGGGACTGGTTCCCTTGTGGTTCCTCCGACGGTCAAGTTAGTAAAACTTGAGTGGGGAAAGGGAAGGTCAGGAACCAATGTGGTTCTTGAAGTGGCAATGTCTCTGCCCAAAGGATCTACGTGAGCTCCTCTGTCTAGACGAAGAACTGTGTGTTCTTCTTTTTGTGTCATGTATGCTTTTGGGGTTTTTGATCGCATCATTGAATTTATAAAAGAAAAGGGGACCTCCATGGCAGATTGGTCACTTCGGCCATGTAAATAGCGGTGACAAAGTGTGAGTTGGAAGACGAAGCCTGACCAGATGAGTCGACACCTCCTCTGTTGACTGGAAAGGCGAAGCCAGTCGATATGAAGCCAGTCAACACGAAGCCCGACCAGACAAGTCGACACCTACTGTGTCGACTCGAAAGACAAAGCCAGTCGACACGAAGCCAATCGACACAAAGCTCAACTGGACGCGTCGACACCCCCTGTGTCGACTTGACTTCCCGACTAACCAGATGAGACGATGCCTCTTGTGTCAACACAAAAAGCGGTCTTAGTCGACACGTCCTGCGGTATCAATCGATACGCCCTCTGATTCTTTAAGATTGTATGATAATCCTAGGGAGTTCAATTATAATTTAGATATGAATCCCCGATAAAGATAGTTAGTTCAGTGTTGATTCAACGACACGAGCTAAAATCAGAAATCTACACATCAGCTTTAATTCGAGACTTCGACAACGGTCAGATGATAAACGTAGAGCCGGAAGAATTTTAGCTATTCGACAAAAAATTTGTTCACCTTTTTGTTTTGATGATGTTTTAACAAACAATTTATAACTAATATTGTTTGTCTAGTGTTTGTCTTTTTGTATTTATTCTAGGTAAACATTGAGTTAGAGGTTGGATGGACTTGAGCCTACACGATCATATCCATTGGAGGATGGAAGGAATATTGGAATGAAGCAATGCAATTCAAAGTCAAATACAAGATCAAGCTTCATCCGCATCTAAGACAATCTATATTGAAGACCTTCTAGCTTGGGTGATTTAGTTTTAGGTTATATTATGTGTGTTGGTACTTCAAGCTAATCACATATACACATACACGTTTATATATATATATATATATATATATATATATA
>BQKN01000653.1:0-51782 GCA_022839385.1 Asparagus kiusianus | reverse complement strand
ATATATATATATATATATATGTTTTGGTTTTATAGTTTTCAAGTTTAAATATGAAACAAATGAATATAATTGGAAAATACATACTTGTTTCATGTTTATACGCTTATATATAATTTCATCAATATCAAGTTTATTTAGTTCAATGAAATCATATTTATTATTTTGAAAGTTTGCAAAACATGCATTTTTGTGAAAATATTGAGTTATTGATTTATGGACTTAATAATTATTATATACATATTTTAGTAAGTCTATATAATCATTTTATAAAGTTTTAAAACATGATTTAGCTAAAATGTTAAAAACAAGTATTATTCATTTTCATGTTTTGAACTATTTTGAAAAATGATGAGTTTTCACTATTTAGAAGTGCATTTTTGTAATTTATTATCATGTTTACAATCATTTTCCAAAGTTTTACATTTTTTGGAATTTATTTACTATTTTTAAAAGCACTTCAAAAATTAGATTTACTGTTTTAATGAGGTTGATAACTTGTTATCAGTCGACTGATAGAGTTTATCAGTCGACTAATGAACTCGCCTGAAATTATCAAAAGTTTTTGTTTTTGCGACTGATAATCTATCAGTCGACTGATGAGGTCATTAGTCGACTGACGAGATCTTCAGTCGACTGATAAGTTGTTAGCTGCCTGTAACGGCCAGCTCATCAGTCGATTGATACTGTTCATCAGTCACCGGCGGCTTCAATGGCTAGTTTTTCTAGCTTTTTCCTGTTTTGGGTTTTTGGTCTTTTTTTCTTTGTTGTTCTTTTGTTTTAGGGTCTCTATAAATACCCCTCATACCTTAGACCTAAAACCAACGAAGAGAAAAGTTTTAAAGAGCTTTTACAAGTTTGTTTAAGGGTTTTAAAGTGTGTTTAAAAGTTTGGTTTGTGAAAAAAATTTCACAAGAGCTTGAGGAAATCATCAATTGTGTTTTGGGCTTCAACTTCATCTCTCCTACTCTTGTTATATAGAGAAGTTTTTTCTTAAACTCAATTCTAGCAATTTATATGTTTGATCTTAATTTCCATAAGCTAGATTTCAATTGAGTTTATATTTGTTTTATCTTTTTATTACACACACCCACATTGAGCTTTTAGTATTCTCATACATAGTATATTTGGGGTTGTAAGATTGTTACATAGAGTTGGGCTTAATTGAGTTCTCACCTTGTATAGAGAACATTCATTTGTTATTGAGCGTTATTTGTGAGAACACTTTATAATATACTTATACACCGAGAGTAGTGTGTGATGAGAGACGGGGTCGTCCCAAGAGGAGTGGCGTCAGTAGTAAAGCCTAGGGAGAAGTTATAAATCCGAGCTCTTGAGGGAGACGCGAGCTAGAGACTAACACTAAGAAGGTGTAGAGTGGGATTGTAAGAGTGTTGATTGTATAGTTTTTAGTGAGCTAGAAAACCGAGTGTAAGGTGTAAACGTTATTGGGGTAAGCGTTGAAAACATAGTTGTGTAGTGGATTTCTCCCCGGGAGTGGGCAGCAGAGACGTAGGACGGAAGGGGTCTGAACTCCATGATCATTTGCTTGTGTTTGAGTTTATCATTGACGCATTTTCTTTTGTGTTTATCTTATATCACTATAGTCTATTACTCTTTGTGTTATTGCCCTATCACATTTATAGTTTGTTTATTTTACCCTTGTTTATATTGCTTATCCTTGCATATAATTGTTGACTATCTTATTTGCTAGGATAACTTGTTAATAAGTTTTTAATTAGCATTAAATCGTAATTAGATTAGCATAAACCCTATTCACCTCCCTCTAGGGTTCTTTCCTAGTGGTATTAGGGTCTAACAATATTAAATAGACTAAAAATTGAAAAAGTCAAGAACTGAAGCCAATTGTAGATCCTTTTATACTGATAGAAGGTTGGGCCTATCACATCTAAAGTATTTCAGGCTCTTCTATAAAAAAAAACTAAAACACTTTGGAGGGGGTATCTATAGGCGTCAAAAATTATCTATAAGTTCCCGTATGCAGCTCAAGATGAAGAGAAGATGAAGAATGTTATTATCTGAGTCAAGAGGAATTATCTAACATCGATAAGTGCATAAAACAAGTCGACGAAGCGTACGAATCAACGGGGAGGTAGAATAACGAATAGACGATTCGATCGAGAGTTACGGTTCACCTACGAACGACGAAGCGTAACTCATGTCTTGTCTACTCCATGTGTGATTCACCTATAGGAGATTGTAGATCTCTTCTCCGAATTTCCAACGCATGTTGAATTGCATCATTCCGAGATCGGACTGGGAAATTAGATGGAAAACAGTCAAGGCACGCTAAAACGATGTTTCGATCAAAACTGAGACACGTTTTGTGTCTCGGCCAAGGCCGAGACACATCTTGTGTCTCAGCCAAGGGCAAGACACATAGTGCTGAGACATACTCTGTGTCTCGGCTAAGGTCGAGACACGAAGTTTGTCTCGTGCCCTGAAATGCTGTTTTCGCTGCTAATCGCTGAGATTTTAGTATATTCTAATCCAAAACCTCCCCAACTGATTTGAAGCTATCTTGGAACATGGTTAAGTAGTTATAACTAAGGATGAGATCAAATTGGTCATTCTTATCTGAAAACCGAGCTTCTGAAGCCTATAAATATGGCCCTAGGGCCTTCATTTGCACGGATCCGAAATTCTCGAGCCTTGGCGAACCCCTGTCGGATTGGAGAGTGAGGAGTACAAATTTCAGAGAGGAGGTAGAGATCTTGGTGAGTTCTTCAGCATAAAGATTTTGAGAGTTTTACATTCCGTTCATCCATTTCCCTTGAGATCGCACCTAGCTGTGATTCTCGAGAAGAGTGATTGTCTCATTATTGCCGAGATAGTTACTTCAATTTCTTATCTCCTTTGCGAGGCAACAAAATCTTTATTTGGATCTGATCAGTTAGTGGTCCATAGATAAACCCTAGCACCGGCAAAGATCCCACGTAAGCAGAAGACCGATAAACAATCTATTTGCGTGTGTTCTCAAGAAAGTTGTAATCTTTTTATTTTCATTGTGTAAGGAGACTTATACAAAGTCTTTCTTTTTTTTGAACTTATTATAACGACGGAAGTTATAATGAGTCCCACAATGAACAAATCAACTTTTGACGAGAACACCATCGAAGAAGGAAAGAAAGTATTTTTTTATCTCTTGTTTTCTTTAATGGTTAATGATTTTAATTTGGTGGACCCATCGTCTATTGATTAATCAGTAAGGGATTTTACAGTGGAAGAAAATTGTCAAATCCTCGACAGTAGATCGATCAAATAAGATCATCAGATTTTTGTCCTAATGAAAGAGTGATCAAAAATCACAGTGAGAGGATTGATGAAGTAATCCTGGACATTGAAAATAACCAAGGATCATGGATGAAGAAAAGAAGGTATTTTGTTATCTTTTATCACAAAAGGATTCAAAATATTTGTTCCAACTGGATTGAAGCTAATGGAATGTGCTTCATCTCTAAAGGAACTTAGAGCCACAATGGGAGAATTTTAATCATTTCAATAATGATTAATAAAAACTATTAAGATGTTTGGTTTTCATCTTAAATAGTTTTGATGTCGGGTTATCCTTAAGAATACTATGCGTAATATTCTCTAGGAACTTCACGTTGGTAGGCATTGCCGATATCATTGATACGGAATCATGTCTTGATTCCCGACTTCGTATTCTCCTCGAACTTGGTTGATTATTAACTGGAAATCACCAAAGGCTTCAAGGTACTCCACCTCCCCCCCAACTCTTTGGAGAAACTGAGTCCAATGAGGAGTGCATTGTATTCAGCCACATTATTGAAACATGGCCCAATAAGTGAATAGGCTCGAGGTATCACATGTTTCTATGGGGAAACTAGAACAACCCCCACTCCTAAAAAAATCTTTAAGCATCCAGGAGTGCTTGCCACATGAGTTATGATGTTAGTTTTTTTGATGTTATAATGTCAGTGTCGACCAAGGCTTGGATTCTGTCTTTAAGGATAAAACAGGCCTTGGTAGGGTGATGAACCTTCCTATGATAAGCATAGTACTTTAGGTTTGAAGTCTTGCTAACTTCCTCCTGATTTGTAATAGGTGGCAGCTTCACTTTGTTGTTGTGAAGGAGGTACTTGAAGATAATCAAAACTTCATCATCCTTGAAAGTATAAGTCCTCTGGAATCTTGGATCAGGATTCCTTTGTTGCCTCTAGGGTTGCTATTGTGACATTTGATGAGCATCAACAGTAGTCACAGTTGCTTTTCCCCTACTACTAGGAGCGAAATTAGGCTTCAAAGAATTAACCATTGATTGACCTCTCGCAGCCTTCTTTTTATTGAGAAAACGCTCAGCTTGTTCTCCATGCATTTTCAACTCCTTCTAGGTTTTTGATGGTACCACCCCCATGTCCTCCAACATGTCAAGAGAAAGATTGTTATGGCAGGTTTGGAGTATGAACTGTTAGCCCTCTTGTTTTGATGATGTTTTACAACATCCATTATCGGTACTAATTGCTTTTTGAGTGATAATATAGTTAATATATATATATATCAATCATGTTAGTGTCATACATGGAGGATTGGATGGAATATGCGCTACAACGATGATATCCAAAGGAGGAAGAGACATAGTGATGAAGCAACGTTTATTCAAGAACACCAAACGCAATAAGAAGCTTCATCAAACTCAAACTATATCAAGACTCAAAGAATTGTATTCTATGTGAGAATATTAGCTAGTTTTTATTTTCTCTCTAGTACTAGAATGTAGGAAAGTTGTTTAGATTTCATTTGAAGCTATTGGGATATCACACACACGTTTTCATACTTGTAGTTTTGAGCGTTTTTCACAAAATATTATTTTTTACAAGTATGAGGACCTATTCGCAAAATTCATTTTCCAAACAATTTGTTTTTAGTGTTAAAAATATCTTACAAAGTTTCATAATTTTTGGAAGTCATTTAAATATTTTACAGGATTTTTAAAAAAGTCAAAATCAGTTTTCTGTATGTATCAGTTTGCGGTCGACCGCCACGGTCGATCGCGCCTGAGTTCATTTTGTCTGTGGGTAGTAGAAACTTTCACGGTCGACCGTGGCGGTCGATCGTGAGCTCGAGATTTCCCACGGTCAACCGCAGAACTATCTGGAAATTTTCTAAGTTTCTGGGCTGGCTCGCGGTCGACCGCGAGAATGGTACGGTAGATCGCCGCTCATTTTCAACGGTCTTTTGGTACAGATTTCTGCACTGATTTTTCCTGGATTTAGGGGATTTGGGTATGGGTTTAAGCTGCTGTGTTTTCTCCTATTTAAACCCCCTTATACCCTTCTTCTTCCTTGTCCCAAGCCATTGAAAAACCAGATATTTTCTTTTACTGAGAGCCAAAATTTCAAACCTGTTTTTCTGTGTTCACATCCCAGCTTCAGTGTAATCTTTCTCCTTGCCATAGGAATGATGTAAAGAAAGAGTTTTTACACCATTACTACTGTTGAGAGCTTGATCTTGTGAAGATCAACTGTGTGGGAGTGTGATCTTATGGTGATCAACTGTGTAGTTATGAGATCTTGTGGAGATTGTTGTATAGAATAAGTTTCGGCTTCCAAACCGGGTTGTGTAGTGGATTTCTCCTTGAGAGTGGGGAGCAGGAACGTAGGTCAGCGGACTGAACCTCGTTAACACATCGCGCGTCACTTGGATAACGGTTTCTCACTCTATCTCCTTTATATTTGTTATTCATTATTGTGGTGTTTTGCTTGCCTTATTTTTATTACACAATTATAGCCTTAAGACCCTAATCACCCCCCTCTAGGGTCCAACAATTGGTATCAGAGCTTGGTCTCTATATTAGTTTTTGGTCTAATCACCTTAGAGAAAAGATCTTATGGAGGCTTCAATGAATGTGCATATGTTAGAGGGACAATCCACTACTAGACCATCACTTTTCACCGGTAGTAATTTTGCTTATTGGAAGGCTAGGATGAGGATTTACCTTAGTTGCATTGATCTTGACATCCTAGAACTCATAGAGAAGAAATAATAAAAAAGCCCAAAGTCGGGACTATGACCGATGGAGAAAGGCACCAAGCCAATCTCAATGCAGAGGCCATGAACGCCTTAATTTGCGGTCTTCCCCCAATGAGTATAATAGGGTTTTCACGTGTGCAACCGCATACGAAATATGGGTGAACTTGTGTATTACACATGAAGGAAGCCCCCAAGTTAATGAATCAAATTAGTGGGCTTATGCATGAATATGAGTTATTTAAGATGCTTTCTAATGAATCCATTGATGCTATGTTTTCTCACTTCACTAACATAATCAATGAATTGCATGGTCTTGACAAGAAGTTAACTATCCAAGAGACGAACTACAAGATCCTCCGTTCATTGACTCTAATATGGGAACCTAAAGCTACGGCCATAGAGGAAGCTCATGATCTCACCACTCTAGCTCTCGATGGCCTCATCGGCAAGCTTAAGGTTCATGAGAAAAAGCTCAAGGGTAAGGAGGAGGAAGTGCCCCCACGAGAAGTTGAGGAGCCATCACCAAAGATGAAGACTATAGATCTCAAAGGAGCTAGTGACAACTCCTCATCATCATCGTTGGAGAGTGAAGTTGATTTTTCTAGAGAAGTGGCTCACCTCTCTAGAAGAATTTCTAGACTCATTAAAATGAACAAGAAGTTTAATCCCTGATCTAACAACAAATTTTCTTCACGTGTAGGAAAATGTTTTGAATGCAATGAATCGGGCCATATCGCCAAAGATTGTCCCAAGCTCAAGGAGAAATACATGAAGTATAAGAAGAAGAAAGCCATGTATGCCGGATGGGAAGAATCCAAACCAAGTGATTTGGATAGTAATGAAGAAGGAGCTAAACTTGCTCTTCATGATCCCAACATTTACTTCATGGCCTATGAAAAGGAGGTAGTTTCCGACACTGAAAGTGAATCCTTTTATATGCAATATGATCTAGCTACGGCTTTAGAGGAATTGAACGTTGAGTTCAAAAGGATGTCAAAAGAATTTTCTTCCTTTAAAAAGTTGCATGCTTCTTGTGATGCTAAACTAGAACAACTACAAACCTCTCTTGCATTAAAAGATAAATTGCTAGGGGATCTTGATTTTGAAAACAAACAATTAAGATCCAAGGTTAAAAGACTAGAAATTGAGAGTGATAGGATTAGACCCACTCATGCTTATGCTAATCATCATCACCATAGTAGAAATAGATTTTATAGATCTTATGCTCCTACACACAAGAGAAATTTTTGGTGCACATATTGCATGAAACGTGGTCATATTGCTACTCATTATAGGACCAAAGATAATCATGATTTTTATGGCATGACATGGGTACCCAAAGGTACCAAGCTTACTAACCACCAAGGACCCAAGATTTGGGTACCTAAAGTTACTACACCTTCATCTCTTGTAGGGAACTTCACGGCAACAATGTAGAGAGATGTGGCACCTTGATAGTGGTTGCTCACATCATATGACCGGTAACAAAGAGCTATTTGCAACCCTATCAAGGTTTGAAGGAGGTAGCGTCTCCTTTGGTGGTGGAGAGAAAGGTAAAATCATTGGTATTGGGTGTATTGGTAAGACACCCTCCCCCGTTATAGAAGATGTTTATTTGATTAATGGTTTGAATCATAATCTTCTTAGCATTAGCCAATTGAGTGATAAAGGTTTTGATATTTCCTTTAAACCAGACAAATGCATTATTAGTATGAATGGAAAAATTGTGTTTGTTGCTAATAGGAAATCTAATGTGTACATTTTTGAGATGAATGAATTAGTGAATCAAGATGTGAAGTGCCTTGTGGCAATTGATGAAAACCCTTGGATTTGGCATAAAAGGCTTGAACATGCAAACATGGAATTGATATACAAATTGTCCAAGAGGAATCTTGTTAAAGGATTACCAAACTTGCATTTCATCAAAGATACCATATGCGAAGAATGTGTTAAAGGTAAACAAACTAAGTCTACCTTCAAATCCATTAATGAGATATCAACTTCTAAACCTTTGCAATTACTTCATCTTGATTTATTTGGTCCTATACGTGTTACCTCTCTTGGAGGCAAACACTATGTTTTTGTTATCATTGATGATTTTTCTCGTTTTACATGGACAATCTTTCTTGCTAGTAAAGATGAATGTTTTGATAAATTTTCAAATCATGTTAAAAGAATTAAAAATGAAAAAGATTTGAAAGTTGTTAAAATAAGAAGTGATCATGGTGGTGAATTTTAAAATATCTCTTTTTATGATTTTTGTGCGCATCGTGGTATAACTCATGTGTTTTCCGCTCAAAGAACACCACAACAAAATGATGTTGTTGAACAGAAAAATCGAACCATTCAAGAGATGGCACGAACTATGTTAAACTCTTTTGTTTTGCCTAAATATTTTTGGGCAGAAGCCTTCAATACGGTTTGCCATGTTTTAAATCGTGTGTTGATTAGACCAACGCTTAAGAAAACTCTTTACAAACTATTTTATGACAAAACTCCTTTTATTGGATATTTTCGTATCTTTGGTTGCAAATGTTTTATTTAAAATATAAAAGATCACCATGATAAATTTGATTCTAAAATTGATGTTGGTATTTTCTTAGGGTATGCACTTCGAAGTAAGGCTTATAAGATCTTCAACAAACGAACTCTTATTATTAAAGAATCTATAAACGTTACTTTCGATGAGACTAATATTGATTCACAAGTTATTTTGCCTCGGAGAAATGATGATGATGTTGAGGGAGGATTGGAATTTTTGCAACTTAATAATACACCCTCAATAGAAGCACAAAAAGAAGCGGAAAGCACTAATACTCATGAACAAGAAGAACTCCCCAAAGCATGGAAATTCACATCAAATCATCCAAAGGAGCAAATTATTAGGAGTCCTTCACAAGGGGTTGTTACTCGCTCAAAGGCTTTGAGTGAGTATGGTAATGTTGCTTTTCTATCTCAATTAGAACCTAAGAAGATAAATGATGCTTTACATGATGAATTTTGGGTTTTAGCTATGCATGATGAACTAAACAATTTTTGAATAAATGATGTTTGGAAACTAGTTCCTAGACCTAACAATGTTAGTATAATTGGAACAAAATGGGTTTTTAGAAACAAACTTGATGAACATGGCATTGTTACTAGAAATAAAGCTTGTTTGGTTGTCCAAGGATACAATCAAGAGGAGGGCATAGACTATGATAAAACCTTTGCACCGGTTGTAAGGTTGGAATCTATTAGGCTGTTTTTGGTATTTGCTAGCTTTAAAGATTTCAAATTGTTTCAAATGGATGTTAAAAATACCTTTTTAAATGGTTTTATAGAAGAGGAAGTATATGTTGAGCAACCCCCCGGTTTTATAGATCATGTTTTTCCTAATCATGTTTACCGGGTTCAAAAAGCTTTATATGGGTTGAAACAAGCTCGTAGAGCTTGGTATGCTCGCCTCTCTAGTTTTCTTCTTGGACATGGTTTCTCTAAAGGAAAAATTGATAATACTCTTTTTGTGAGAAAAAGGAAAAATGATTTCATTTTAGTTCAAATATATATTAATGATATCATTTTTGGTGCTACTAATGAATCTCTTTGCAAAGATTTTTCTAAAGTTATGCAAGATCACTTTGAGATGAGCATGATGGGAGAGCTCACATTCTTTCTCGGGCTCCAAGTCAAGCAAACTAAGGATGGGATATTCATTTCTCAAAGCAAGTATGCTAGAGAATTGGTAAAGAAATTCAATTTGGAGAACTCCAAGCATGCACCAACTCCCATGAGTACAAGTGCCAAGCTTGATGCGGATGATAGTGGTGAGGATATGGACCAAAAACTATACCGAGGTATGATAGGTAGTCTTTTTTATCTCACCGCTAGTAGACCTGATATCATTTTTAGTGTGTGTGCATGTGCACGTTTTCAAGCTTCTCCTAAAGCATCTCATTTGATTGCTGTTAAGAGAATTATTAAATATGTTCATGGAACAATTGATCTTGGTTTGTTTTATCCAAAGAGCACCTCTTTTGATTTATATGATTTTTGTGATGCTAACTTTGCCGGATGTAAGGTAGATCGCAAGAGTACGAGTGGAACATGCCAATTCTTGGGAAATTTTCTTGTTTCTTGGGCTTCCAAAAAACAAAATTGTGTTGCATTGTCCACTACGGAAGCGGAATACATTACCGCCGGTTTATGTTGTGCCCAAGTTTTATGGATGAAACAAAGCTTAGTTGACTATGATTTGAATTTTCAAAATATAAAAATCTTTTATGATAACACTAGTGCTATCAATATTTCAAAAAATTTGGTTTTGCATTCTAGAACCAAGCATATTGATGTGCGCCATTATTTTTTACGTGATCATGTAGAGAGACAAGATGTATCCCTTGTGTTTGTTGACACAAAATCTTAATTAGCGGATATATTTGCCAAGCCTCTTGGTGAAGATGATTTTTGTCGTATAAGAAATGGTTTGGGCTTATGCACTATGTGAAAGTTCTATTTGCCTACTTGATTAGTTACATTTCACATGCATTTTCGCTTATTTTTTACCCCATTTTGATGGTGACAAAGGGGGAGAGAAATCTCCTTATTTGTGCACATAGTAAGGGGGAGCTCATAGATAGGGGGAGCTACTATCTATAAGCTATATTTATTTTGCTCCTACATAATGGTTGGTTGTCATCATCAAAAAGGAGGAGATTGTTAGCCCTTTTGTTTTGATGATGTTTTACAACCACCATTATCGGTACTAATTGCTTGTTGAGTGATAATATAGTTAATATATATATCAAGCATGTTAGTGCCATACATGGACGATTGGATGGAATATGCGCTACAACGATGATATCCAAAGGAGGAGGAGGCATAGTGATGAAGCAACGTTTATTCAAGAACACCAAACGCAATAAGAAGCTTCATCAAACTCAAGCTATATCAAGACTCAAAGAATTGTATTCTATGTGAGGATATTAGCTAGTTTTTATTTTCTCTCTAGTGCTAGAATGTAGGCAAGTTGTTTAGATTTTATTTGAAGCTATTGGGATATCACACACACGTTTTCATACTTATAGTTTTGAGCGTTTTTCACAAAATATTATTTGCTTGCGGTCAACCGCGAGAATGGTACGGTCGACCGCCGCTCATTTTCAACAGCCTTTTGGTACAGATTTCTGCACCGATTTTCCTGGATTTGGGGGATTTGGGTATGGGTTTAAGCTGCTGTGTTTTCTCCTATTTAACCCCCCCTATACCCCTTCTTCTTCCTTGTCCCAAGCCATTGAAAAACCAGATATTTTCTTTTACTGAGAGCCAAAATTTCAAACCTATTTTTCTGTGTTTTCCTGTGTTCACATTCCAGCTTTAGTGTAATCTTTCTCCTTTCCATAGGGACGTTGTAAAGAGAGAGTTTTTACACCATTACTACTGTTGAGAGCTTGATCTTGTGAAGATCAACTGTGTGGGAGTGTGATCTTGTGGTGATGAACTGTGTAGTTATGAGATCTTATGGAGATCGTTGTGTAGAAGAAGTTCCGGCTTCCAAACCGGGTTCTGTAATGGATTTCTCCTCGAGAGTGGGGAGCAGGGACATAGGTCAGTGAGCCGAACCTCATTAACACATCGCGCGTCACTTGGATAACGATTTCTCACTCTATCTCCTTTACATTTGTTATTCATTATTGTGGTATTTTGCTTGCCTTATTTTTTATTGCACAACTATAGCCTTAAGACCCTAATCACCCCCCTCTAGGGTCCAACATGAACTCCTCCATGACGGGATCCTTGCACTTCATGTCCTTGTTCTGGAAGCGTTTGACAAAATTGTCAACTAACTCTTTGTCTTTCTGTTTCTTGTCCAAAAGAGTTCTGATTGATACTTCAGTGCCATCATCAAAAAAGTTGCTGAGGAATAAGTTTTCTATGTCATCCTAGCAGTTGATGCTCCCGATCTTGAGATGTCGATACCAATTGAAAGCAGCCCCGCGAAGGGTGCCCATGAATGACCGTATAATCAAGGGTTCATTGCCAGATATCATGCTTAGATGAGATTTGAAGTAGATCAAATGCTGGGTTGGTGAGCCTCTCTCGTTAAATGGTGTAAAGTTGATTAAACTAAACTTTAGCAGGTACAGAATAGACTCCTACTCCCTTAAGTATGGACACGGAATACTGGTCTTCTTTACCTCTTGAACAGACATTAACATTAACCTTATTCTCTAACTCTTTTATCATCTTCTTGTCCTCACCCTCATCTTTCTTTGGGGGACGTTGAGAAGGATCAATTGAGCCACCCCTAATGTTATTGAGAGGTGCGTCAGTCATAATGACTTCGTCCACTTCTGGATCACCATTAACCGTAACGTTCTGAGTATGGTGGTTAGATTCAGCCGACTGACTAGACTCAGGTGGTTGATGTGGTTGAGTCTGCAACTCCCTCATTTGTTGTATGGACAACTCCCTCATTTGAGCTATTTGATCAGAAGTGATTGTGAACACCTCTTTAGCTTGCCCCACGCTAGACATTGTGTCATCAGAGAAAATTACGGAGCAAGTGTCTAAAATTTTATCCTCTGAAGATGTTCCTTCATGCATTCTCATGTAGCCCCTGTGTCTGGTGGCTCTTAGTTGGAGTCGAGACATTCGTTGGGATATTCTTGGATCGACGCTTCCTCCTGGGCTAAAGTCCGGATCAGAGTCAGCTAAATGCCATTTTTACTTTTCTTTGTCTGCCATGTTGATGGTGACTTCTGGGAATTCATCATCTTGGACGGAAGATTTTCTCCTTCGGAATTGTCTTGGTTTTGGCTTTGACACTTCAGTGGAAAGCCTCTGGAATACTGAAATTCTTTGCGAAGTGGTTTCTTGCTTAGATCAGCTACATTCTGAAAGTACTACTCTAATGAGTCTCTCACATGAACAATGAGAGCTTGTTTCTTAGATAGCCCTTTTTCAAGATTTGTTCACACCCCCAGTTTGATAGTACAACTCGTCGGTATGGTGGCTGAAGCACCATATCATTTGTTGATATGATTCCCTAAGTATAACGTTGTCTTTTGATGGACCCTTCTTTTGGGGATGTAGAACCTTGTTGACATTCACAGGACAACTTGTTGTCGCCTTTGAACGATCCAAGGTCGCATCAGGAGTCACACATTTAGAATCACCCCCTTGCAAGCGTGGATTCATGATGACCTCCTAGGCTTCGACATGAACCCCAGGCAGGAGGTGACAGGAAACCTCCCAGAAGGGGCGGCCTCATTGCCTCTTTTGTGCATTGTGCACAAACAAGTACATAGAGGAGTCCCAGTTTGTTTGGAGGTGGCAGGACACCTTTGAGCAACAGTTAGATTAATAGGAGTCTGTGTACAACCCCCAGTCTGAGGAGCTACTTATGTTTTGATCACCAGACCCAAGCGCTCTTTCATCGGTGTTTTGTCTCGATCTTTGTGCAGAAGACCAAGGCGATCCATCATCGTGTTTCTAAACTTTGACTAGTCAGGGCTAACCCAAGACTTCACTGGTGGTGTGGTAGAGGTGGTCGCAGGAGATAGACCAGGAACATACGTCAAAGGAGGCGAAGAAGCGATCGCGGAGACTTGTCTTTGGACGATACATCTTATAGTGTCTCAGCCAAACCCCCTTTGGACGAGACAGTGAAGACTATCTCAGCCACATGGGACATTTTCTGCCATCTTCAAACTTTGTTTTCGTGCAAAATTGGACTTTGGAACCCAAATCTTACGGGACTTTGGTGGTTCTTCAGCCACCGCTTTCCTCTTTAATTCTTATGCCTTTCGCCTAAGAGCATGAGCGTGTGCGGCACGTACACGGTGCTTCTAGATGTGCTCCTCCCTCGTCGAACGAGTCCTTCTAATGAGAACCCATTGTTTAGTTAATAGCTTGGAGGAAGTGATAGTAACTTGCCATTGATGCAGCTAGATTACCCGACGCTTCCTAGAATCCAAGTCCACATAGTAGCGAACTCCATCCATTTGCTCCAAAGCCTTTGCAAGCTGACGAGCGAGGCGTTGATGTTGCCTCTGATGAGCCCTCTTTGTCAGAGTTGGCAAATTTTTGTCGGATGACTCATTGACTAGGGAGAAACAGTTGTGAGCAGAGTCTCCGGCTTTGTTGATTGTCAGAGTAGCGTTGCGAGGGGAAGTCTCAGCAAAAATTAGGCAAGAGTCGTCACCCATAGCCTTCATCAGAGTAGAAGACCAGAAAACCTTCTTCGAAGACAAAATCCTCCTGAACTTGTAAGGACAGGAGGACTTTGATGAAGAGGATGAGAGGTACACCTCGAACTTTGCTTAGTCGAATTCATATTTGACAGTAGAATCAACTGGGATCTTGATTAGTTGCAATACTCCGGTCTCGACACCAAGATTGTTGGCTCCTAATATGGTCGCTAGCGTGTTTGTGTCGGGAACAACTTTTATTGCATAATACATTACAAATATTTCAATGGAATCAAAAGAGTGAGCCTTACACAAATAAAACTTCTCTTTACAATAAAAAAAATATTGGTGCTCCATAGAAACACATGTAGAAACTCATACGTAGTAGTCTCTGCTTGCGTGGGATCTTTACCTGTGCTGGGGATGCGTAATCCGTGGACCATCGATTCAACGATCCAAGTTAGACGTGAAGAAAGTTGAAAGTTGATGTTTCGATAGGGGAACAAGAACAAAAGTGAATATATTAACAAAGTAAGATGAACACTCTTCTTGATATCAAATCTAAATTTGAACTCGAGGAAACACTAAAGAGTAGTTGAGATTGCTTGAAGGTTGTGAAAGACTATCTCTCTTTTGCTCAAAGTTTGCCAAAAATTCATCTCTGCTTTTAGATATTCGTCCATTTCCACCTCCGTAAGTGCACAAGTGTGTAGGTAGATATTTATAGCCTTTGGAATCTGTAACCGTTGAAAGGGAGTTGAAACAAGTGGTGATCTTCATCCCCTTTGGGCGAGATAGTGTTTATTGTCTCGGCCAAAGGGGTGGTTCCAACCCTTTTTGTAATTGCTACCCACTCTCTTAAATTGCATTAATTATCACTTTTTTCTAGGGTAGTGGGCGTCTCTCACAAATATAACTGCACATTAACGTTAATGCACGTTTCCCAGTAGTTATGGAGCAAAGTGGATCCCGCAAAAAGTCACAAAACTATCAGAAGACATGGGCTACTGTCTCGCTATTGGCAAGATAGTTTACACTATCTCGGATGCATGAGCCAGTGTATGTTGTCTCACCGATTGTGAGACAGCTCCGAGCCCTGTTGATTTTTTGTTTTGCGTGCTCCTTTGCTTCCTTTTGCATCAGATGATCTTCCCTGACTTAGATGATGACGTTTTTCGTCTTCTCTTCGTCTTGAGTTGTATTTAGAACCTATAGGCAACTTTTTACGCCTACAAAGGGTACTAAGAGTACTAACATTCAAGGATCTAAGATTTGGGTACCTAAAATTTCTACTACTTTTTTACTTGTAGGGAACGTCTCGCACAAGATATAAAAAAGTATGGTACCTTGATAGTGGTTGCTATCATCACATGACATGTAATAAAGATCTTTTTGTAACCCTATCAAGGATGAAAGGAGAAAATGTCTCCTTCGACGGTGGTGAGAAAGGTAAAATTGTTGGCATTGGTAATATTGGTAAGAAACCTTCTCCCATCATTGAGAATGTTTACTTAGTAAAATGACTAAATCATAATCTTGTTAGCATTAGTCAACTAAGTGATAAAGGCTATGATATTGTTTTTAAACCGGATAAATGAATTATTAGCCTTAAAGATAAAGTCTTTTTTGTTGCCCTTATAAAATCTAATGTGTATATTTTTGAGATGAATGAACTAGTAAGATCAAGATGTAAAATGCCTTGCTGCGGTGGATGGTGATCCTTGGATTTGGCACAAAAGGTTTGGACACACAAATATAAAATTAATTTCAAAGTTATCAAAGAAAAGCTTGGTAAGAGGACTATTAAGTTTAAACTTTGTTAAAGATTCACAATGTGAAGATTGTGCCAAAGGTAAACAAATTAAAAGTTCTTTCAAATCCATTAACGAGGTATCCACCACTAAACATTTGCAATTACTTGGTCTTGATCTTTTTGGTCCTATGCGTGTTGCCTCACTAGGAGGAAAGCATTATGTTTTTGTATTAGTTGATTATTTTTCTCATTTTACATGTGTTATATTTTTTGCTAATAAGGATGAATGTTTTGATGAGTTTTCTCGCTTTGTAAAAAGAGTTGAAAAAAAAAGACTTGAAAATTATAAAAATTCGTAGTGGTCATGGTGGTGAATTTCAAAATAAATGCTTTAGTAATTTTTGTGACCATCATGGTATTACTCATACATTTTTTGTACCAAGAACACCGCAACAAAATGGTATTGTTAAACGAAAAAATCGCACCATACAAAAGATGACACGTACTATGATAAATTCTTTTGATTTGCTAAAATAATTTTGGGCGGAAGCCGTTAACACGGCTTGCCATGTTTTAAATTGTGTTTTGATTAGATCTATTTTCAAGAAAACCCCCTATGAGCTTTATTTTGGCAAAACTCCCAACATAAGCTATTTTCGGATTTTTAGTTGCAAATGTTTTACTTTGAATACTAAAGATCATCATGATAAACTTAATTCCAAAATAGATATTGGTATATTTTTGGGATATGCATCAAGGAGTAAGCCTTATAAAGTTTTCAACAAATGAACACTTATCGTTGAAGAATCTATAAACATTACCTTTGATGAAACTAATATCGATTTACAAGCTTATGTGCCTATTAGGAATGATGATAATATTGAAGGAGGATTGGAACTATTGCAAATCAATGACCACCTTCAACAGTTGCACTAAAGACACAAGAGGGTAAGTTGGAACCCACTAAAAGGACGATCAAGGAGAACTCCCTAAAATTCGGAAGTATGCACCGGATCACCCTAAGGAGAAAATCATTGGAAACCCCTCAAAAGGCGTCATGACTCGCTCAAAGGCCATGAGTGAATATGGTAACATTGCTTTCTTATTTCAAATAGAATTAAAACGTGTTGATAATGCTTTAAATGATGAGTTTTGGATTTTAGCCATGCATGATGAATTAAATAATTTTTTTAAAAATAATGTTTGGAAACTTATTCCTAGACCAAAAGAGTTTTATATTATTGGAACAAAATGGGTTTTTCGAAATAAACTTGATGAATTTGGCATAGTGACTAGGAATAAAGCTCTTTTGGTCGGCCAAGGATACAATCAAGAGGAGGGCATTGATTATGACAAAACTTTTGGACCAGTTGTAAGAATGGAGTCAATTCGTATGTTTTTGAACTTTGCTAGTTTTAAAAATTTTAAATTATTTTAAATGGATGTTAAAAGTGCTTTTTTAAATAGTTTTATTGATGAAGAGGTTTATGTTGAGCAACCCCCCGAATTTATTGATCCTTTATTTCCAAATCATGTTTACCGAGTTCAAAAAGCCTTATATGGTTTGAAACAAACTCCAAGAGATTGGTATACTCATCTCTCTAGTTTTCTTATTGAAAATGGTTTCTCAAAAGGAAAAATCGAGAATACTTTGTTTGTTAGAAAAAGAAAGAGTGATTTCATCTTAGTTCAAGTATATGTTGATGATATTATTTTTGGAGCTACTAATGAATCATTGTTCAAGGAATTTTCAAAAAATATGCAAGAGCAATTTGAAATGAGTATGATGGAAGATCTCACATTTTTCTTTAGACTCCAAGTCAAACAAAGTGAGGATGGAAATTTTGTCTCACAAAGCAATTATGCAAGAGAGTTAGTGAAGAAATTTAGGATGTCAAACTTTAGGCATGCACCAACTCCAATGAACACCTCCATCAAGTTGGACATGGATAAAAGTGGTGAGAAAGTAGATCAAAAGCTATATCGAGGTATGATAGATAGTTTACTTTATCTCACTGCTAGTAGACCGAATATAATATTTAGTGTTTGTGCATGTGCACGTTTTCAAGCTTCTCCTAAAAAATCTCATTTAATTGCGGTTAAACGTATTATTAAATGTATAAATGGTACAATTGAAATTGCTTTATTTTATCCAAAGCATATTACTTTTGATCTTTATGGTTATTGTGATGCCAACTTTGTCGGATGCAAAGTAGACTGCAAGAGTACTAGTGGCACATGTCAATTAGGCAACTCTCTTATTTCTTGGTCATCCAAGAAGAAAAATTATGTAGTCCTATCCACTACGGAAGCGAAATACATTACCGTCGGCTTATGTTGTGCATAATTATTATGGATGAAACAAAATTTGGTTGATTTCTATCTATATTTTTATGATGAAAAATATTTTGTGATAATACAAGTGCTATCAATATTTCCAAAATTTTGATTCTTTATTCTAGGACCAAACATATAGATGTACCCTATTATTTTTTACGTGATCATCTAGAAAGGAAAGATGTCTCCCTTGTTTATATTGATACAAAGTCACAATTAGTGGACATCTTTACCAAGCCTCTTTGCGAAGAAAACTTTTATCGTATAAGAGGTGAATTAGGCATGTGCATCCTTTGATTTATGTTTTCTTGCATATTTTATGCTATCCTCTTCAAACATAATGTTTTATACTCCTTTTAAATGGATTCCATCGTTTCATGGCCTTGCATGTTTTCCGCTATTGGATTGTGTAACCTTCATATCTTGATAAAAAAATTTTGCACTCATTGTGATAACATGTTGTAATACACAAGGACACTTAGAGGAGTGGTTGGAAGAGACCATGGTCAATTCTAAGAGGGGTGTGTTTGTTGTAAAACCTAGGGAGAGGTAGTAATTCTAAATACTTGAGGAAGGTGACACGAGTAGGCCAACACTTAGAGGAGTGTTTTGTGGGATTGACAACATGTGTATTGTAAGAAGTTTTGGTTACCCCATTTTGATATTAACAAAAGGGGAGAAAAATCTCCTATCCTTTGTGTACCTCGATAGAGGGAGAATATTATAGATAGAGGAGCATCTATCTATAAGTAATATTTTTTATTTTTATGCTCTTTTATAATGGTGGTTTGTCATCATCGAAAAGGGGGAGATTATTAGGTCTCATATTTTGATGATGATTTACAAACCCCATTATTTATGCTAATTGCTTGTTAAGTGATATTACGCAGGAAGTATTTATCAAGCAATGTAGTGCCATTCTTGGAGGATGGATGGATTTTACGCCGTAACGATGATATCTATGGAGATGGGCAAGTTGATGAAGAAGCCTCAAAATGCTCAAAGATCAACTCAAGCATATATCTAATTATGAATAGCGTTCAAGCATATAGTCAAGAAGAGCGTCATCAACAAATCTCTAGCGAATTTCGATGCTTAAGTATTGTACTCAATTATATAGTCAAGTAGACCTCGTACCCGGATAGCTGGTCAGGCAGAGCCACAACAGGCTCCACTCGAGCCACAGCAGGCTCCACCCGAGCAGCAGCAGGTTCCCTAATATTTGATAGATCTGATGGCTCCTATGGCCGCTAGGATGGCAGCGCTTGAGGATCTTGTGACGAATCACGTCACACCATCACCACTAGTAGTTTCACCATCGGTAGTACCAGCTATTCTAATTGCGAAGAATTTTTCGGGAGTCACACCAGCGCCTCCCCCATAGGCAGTTGCTGATGTGACAGACTGGAGAACACCAGGCACAAATGTTTCTAGCAGGACTTTGCCCTAGCCTTCGTCGATACCTTGTTTCTAGGAGGTTCTACGCAGTTTGAGAGGTAGCTGATGCTGTCACTTCATAGGAGAATGAGTCAGCTATGTTCCAGAAGGACAAGGAAGGAAATACTAAGGATAAAGGTAAGAATGAAAGGCCAATTTCAGGACCCTAACAGTAGCAGCAGCAGCAAGGCCCTCATAGGAGAGGACCTCAACACGATCAGAGAGCGTCTTAGCAGCGCAAGTTTTGGGGCACATGTTATAATTGTCGTAAGATTGGGCACAAAGCATCAGAATGCTACAGTACGCCAGCAGAAACCCAGCAAGGGAAATGGTAGAATCAGCAACAGAATTGATTTTAGGGCCGAGGTCAGGGTCAGTAGATGAGACTGGAGGCACCGCTAGTGGTACCGCAGATTGAGGGGTAGGTTCGTGCAGTTCAGGAGGTCCTTCAGGGACAGGTAGTTCCATATGCTCCACCTCCAGCTACGGAGCAGGCTCCAGCCACCGATAGAGTCTATGCAGTCGTCCCTCGTGATCATGGAGCGAGTGGGGCCGTAGTGGAGGGTACGTTCTTCGTGAACTCCTTTCCAGCCCATATTCTTTTTGATTCGAGAGCTTCACACTCTTTCATATCTTATGCTTTTATGATTAGACTTCAGCTCGTAGCTCAGCCTCTAGATATTCCTTTGTCAGTTTCCACCCTGCTAGGTGAGATGTCGCTCTTGGAGAGCATTTGTAGGAGGTGTATTATCAGTTTAGACGAGTCTGAGTTTGTTGTCGATCTGAAAGTGTTGAGCATGTCAGAGTTTGATGTTATTCTTGGTATAGATTGGCTATCTTCCTACCACATCAGTATCGATTGTTTTGTGAAAACAGTCAAGTTACGAGCGTCCGATAGGTCCGAGTTAGTTATGGCCACCTCTTAGGGAAACTAGTTTGTGGAGTCATTACTGATATACATTGAGGAGGTGATGCTTCGGGAGCAGAGTGTTGATATATATGAGACTAAAGTTATCTCAGATTTTCAGGATGTCTTTCAGGATATACCTGGGTTACCTCTTGTGAGAGAGGTTAAATTTTGTATTGAGTTACAGCCAGGCACAGCCCCAATATCTCGAGCACCCTATCGCATGGCACCTGCTGAGATGAACGAGCTACAGATCCAGTTAGATGAGTTGTTAGCTCAAGCTTTATTCGTCGGAGTCATTCTCCATGGGGAGCATCGGTCCTCTTTGTAAAGAAGAAGGATGATAGTATATGATTATGTATCGACTACCATGAGTTGAACAAAGTCACTATCTGGAATAGATATCCTTTGCCTCGGATTGATGACTTGTTCGATCAGCTACAGGGATCATAGTATTTCTCGAAAATTGATCTTCGTTCTGGTTATCATCAGTTGTGGGTTCGGGAGATGGATATTCCTAAGACTGCCTTTCTGACTCGATATGGGTCCTTCGAGTTTTTGGTAATGCCATTTGGGTTGACCAATGCACCCGCGATATTTATGGATTTGATGAATCGGGTCTTCCGTCCATACTTGGACCAGTTCGTGATTGTATTTATCGATGATATTCTTATCTATTTGAGATTGGAGTCAGAGCACGAGCAGCATCTACGTTTGGCTTTGCAGACCTTGCGAGAGCATCAGCTATATGCTAAGTTTAGCAAGTGCGAGTTTTAGATTTCTGAGGTCAGATTTCTTAGCCATGTTGTCAGCAGAGAGGGCATAGCAGTGGACCCAGCTAAAGTTTTAGCAATGCTTGATTGGGAACCACCAAAGACGGTTATCGAGATTCGTAGCTTTTTAGGGTTAGCTGGCTATTATAGGAAGTTCATTCAGGACTTCTCAAAGATTGTGATGCCACTTTCACGCCTTACGAAGAAGGGTGTACAATTTACTTGGAGCATGGAGTGTCAGAAGGCCTTTGATACCTTAAAGGCTAAGTTGACTACGGTGCCAGTTCTTACTATTCCGAGCAGTGACAGGATATTTGTTGTATACACGAATGCATCATTAGCAGGTTTGGGAGGTGGTCTGATGTAGACTCAGAGGGTAGTAGCATATATCTCACGGTAGTTGAGGGTGCATGAGCAAAACTACCCCACTCATGATTTGGAGTTAGCAGCGGTAGTATTCGTGCTGAAGGCGTCAAGACACTACTTGTATGGAGTTCAGTTCGAGCTTTTCACAGACCACCAGAGTCAGAAGTACCTTTTGTCCCAGAAGGAACTTAATCAGAGACAGCAGCGATGGATTGAGTTCATCAAGGACTATGCGTTCGCGATTCAGTATCACCCGAGAAAAGCGAACGTTGTAGCAGATGCTTTAAGTAGGAAGCGTCGACATCAGGATCTGCTTTTGAGGTGCTCGTTGTATCAAGATCTCATCACCTTAGTGAGATCGATTTTAGGCTAGAGATGGGCATAAACAGCGCATACTTGGGAGCTTTATCAGTGCATCCATCTTGGAGAGACAGAGTAGTCAGAGCTCAATTAGAGGACTCTTGGATTCAAATCCGGAAGGAGGAGATTTCTAAAGAGCCCAAGGATGATTAGACCATTGGAGCAGATGGAGGTCTTCGGATGAAGGATCGATTAGTCATGCCAGCTAGTGTGGAGCTGAAGAGGGAGTTGTTTGATGAAGCACATCGTACCCGATATACAGTACATCCAGGAACCACTAAGATGTGCAAGGACTTGAGGAGACACTTTTGGTGGAGTGGTATGCGTAGGGATATTGCAGATTATGTAGCTAAGTGTTTTACCTGTTAGTAGGTGAAGGCAGAGCACCAGAGACCAGCAGGGACACTTTCGCCTTTACCCATTCCAGAGTGGAAGTGGGCGAACATTTCCATGGACTTCATTGTAGGGTTGCCGAAGTCGAAGAAGGGGAAAGACTCAGTTTGGGTAATAGTGGATCGGTTGATGAAGTCGGTACATTTTATTCCAGTGAGGACCACTTATATCATTGAGACCTATGCGAAGATATTTATCCGAGAGATAGTTTGACTTCACATAGTTCTAGATATGATTGTATCAGATCGAGGATTAGTTTTCACCTTGTACTTTTGGAGGAGTTTCCAGGATTTATTTGGCAGCATATTATTGTACAGCAGTGTATTCCACCCTCAGACAGACGGTCAGACAGAGAGAGTGAATCAGGTGTTGGAGGACATATTGCGGGCATGTATCATTGACTTTCAAGGCAGCTGGGAGGATCATATTCCATTGATAGAGTTTGCTTATAGCAATAGTTATCAAGCGACGATTGGTATGACTCCGTATGATGTATTGTACGGGAGGCCCTGTAGATCCCCTATATGTTAGGCAGAGCCGGAGGATAGCTTGTTGCTTGGACCAGAGCTGGTGAGACAGACTACCAAAAAGGTAGCATTAATTAAGGAGCGTATTCTAGCCGCTCAGAGTCGGTAAAAGAGCTACGCAGATCATAGACGGTGACCTTTAGAGTTTCAGGTAGGAGATTATGTCATGCTAAAGATATCGCCGATGAAGGGTGTGCAACGATTTGGTAGACAGCGAAAGCTTGTCTCGAGATATATTAGCCCTTTTCAGATTTATGAGCGCATTAGAGTTGTTTCTTATAAACTAGATCTTCCAACATCAATGTCTAGTGTGCACGACGTATTTCATGTTTCTATGCTCAAGAAGCACTTGCATGATGAGGAGAGACAACGAGTATTGGATGCTCCGGAGGTTGAACTTCAGGATGATTTGACTACAATTGAGATTCCAGTTTGTATACTTTCTAGAGAAGACAAAAAACTTAGACATAAGGTGATTCCTTTGGTGAAAGTCCAATGGAACAGGAGAGGATCTGAGGAGATTTCTTGGGAGCACGAGGAGGATATGCGTCGCGACTACCCACACCTGTTTAAACAGGTAAATTGTTTGGATTATTTTTCCTTATGGTTTGTGATGATTTTGGGATAGTTATATTTATTTTTAACACTAGAATGGGAGTATTGTCACTTAGTCCCTAATCATTTGGAATACACAGTATATACATGGTAGGTTCCTTGTTTGGATTTTTCGCCCGATGTACTAATTCCATTTAGTTAGGGATTTAAGGTGCGAATATTTGCATTCTAGATTATTAACTTTAGATAGCACTATGTTCATATCTGGAAATTAATGCTATGAGATGTGTATGTGAGAAATTAATTACTCCCGACGTGTTTTTCTCATATTATTAATTTTCGAGTTGCGATTTTGAAATTTCGAGGACGAAATTCTTTTAAGGGGGGAAGAATGTAAAACCTCGTAAAATAAAGTGAATGGGTTTTTTTATTATGAAATATATATTTATATCATAGATAAATGTGATAACAAATGTTTGGGGATCAAACAAGTGTATATATATAAGAGATATCAAGTGGAAAAGACCAGCACACAATCAAACATGCACAAACAGGAATTTTCCTAGCCGGTCGACCGCGCCATAATGGCAGTCGACCGCTGGGCGTGCAGGCGAGCAGAAAGGCTTCTGCTTCCTGCACGGTCAACCACGAGATAGCGGCGGTCGATCGCCGAGCGGATATTGAGTTTTTCTAGGTTCGGGCTATGTTGGGTTTGGGTCGAATTTATTGGTTCATATATATATATTTCTTCACCCGAAAACCTACCTCTTTCACCAGTCTAAACCCTAATAGCCACCTCCTTCTCTCTCAAACCCAAAACGTTTTCTGTTGGGCGATTTTAGGAGGATTTCGGAGGGCTAACAGCGAGACCCAGTGGTGTTCAGCGAAGGAGGATCTTTCCCGTGCATTTTTGGGAGTTCATCATCACCCCTCAGGCGAGTTTTATCTCGTCCAACTCTGCACCCAAGTTTTAAACGATTTTATTGAGTTTTTACATGGTTTTATTGAACCAAAAATGCTATTTTATGTATATAGATAAATCTACGTAGTATATGATGTAAAGACCAAAGTTTTGGCTTATGAAAATCCACCAAATGAAATTCCTAATGTAGATCTAAATTTGAAGATATTTTTCTAACAAGAGTTTTAAACGAAATAACCCCGTTCTTATATGATTCGACATGTTTATATGTATTCATGAATGATTTGATTTATCTAAAATGTTTAGATTTGTTTTCATGTGTTTTAGAAATGCTAAATCGTTCATATAGGGTTTTCAGTATGTAAGATTATCATTTATGAGTTTTTGTATCATAGACCGAAGAACAGAAAACCTGTAGGAGGCTTTCTGTGCTTGTGCGGTCAACCGTAGATATGTGGCGGTCGATCGCTGGGTGTGTAGATGAGCAGAAACTTTGTGCTCACTGCGCGGTCAACCGCAGGTATTTGGCGGTCGATCGTGAGACCTATTTGTGCCTGTGTACGTCGTTCGTGTGCGGTTGTGTGGCTGGAGAGACACCTAGGTTATATGAGTTTGTTATATACTGAGATTTGTGTACATGAGTTAACTACGGACATGAGTCTTAGATTTATTCACTGGGGTATGAGAGGGAATAGTATATATGTTTTTACTTGTATCTGTTTATTGTATGATATTAATCGTACGCAGACCATGCGTTGGACACTTGTCTATTACAGCCCATGTGTTGGACCTTAATCATATAGTCCATGTGTTGGACATTTACCCATTTCGGTCCATGTGTTGGACCTTCATATTATATAGACCATGTGTTGGGCTTTTACCTGTTATACTCCTTGTGTTGGGCATTTAACATATGTATTTCATGTGTTGGACATTTATCTGAGTTGTTTTATCTAACATATAGTAGATGAAGTCCATGTATTGGACAAGTATCTCGCATCTGTCAGGACTTTTTGATAGTATTGTTGGTGATGGAGTTATTGCTCCATGTTGTAGTTCAGATTTGGTATTTAGATATTTATAATTGGAGCTACTGGAGATGTACCTATGCTCGTGTTGTAAATTTCTAAATATCAAACTCCCACTTTATTTCACAGCCGATGATTTGTTATCTATTATGTATCTACAGCTATTTTCTTATACTTCTAGCCCTTCCCCTGGGGTTAGTTGGGATGTTACTCGCTAGCGCTTGACACTCGTTGTTTCCCCCCTTCAGGTAACGAGCCAAGTGCACGGAGAGCCGTAGCTTGATGGAGTTTCTCTAGCAACTATTTATAATTATTATTAGCAGTTTATGTCAGAAATCCACAGTAGATGTATTTATGAACATTTGAGATATTATTTCTAGCTTTGTAAAGGTGATGTAGCTAAATGTTATTTCTTTAGACTTCCTATGTTGAGACACTTGTATTCATTTTAGATATTTTTCCTCTTAGAGATTTGTCTATTTAGTTCATTGGTGCTTATTTCTTCAGAGCATATCTATCATTCAGTGTTTCTTCTGTGTACTTTCTTGTGCCTGTTTTGTACCTACACCTATTGTTGACTCTACTAGAGAGATAGTAATTGTGATGGTGAAACGTGTTATTGCACGGTGTAGTGCATGGCAGGTTTGACATTCTTAGTTTCACCTTGGACTGCAGCCTTGTTGAAACCAGGGGCGTCGCAGTATTGGAAAGCTGATGAAGAGATATACAACTTTTATCTTCTGAGTTTCTTCAGATTCGAACCAAATCATGGCAAAAATGTGTGAGATATCACTAATGTCCTGCAGGTGTGAAACAGCCTGGACCGTCTCGGTTGTTTTGGCTCTAACTTTCATGTCCGATCTCGGAATGAGGTGATCAAAGTGTGTTGGGAAAGACAGAGAAGAGATCTACAATCTTCCATGGGTGAATCACACGTGGAGTGGACAAGACATGAGTGGCTCTTTATCTTTTGTGAATGAAATGCAACTCCCGATCAGATCATTTCTTCATTATTTTATCGTTCAGTTGATTCGTACACTTCGTTGACTCACTTCATATGCTTGTCGATATTAGATAATCCCCGCTGACTCAGATAATGATGTTCATCATCTTCTCTCTGTCTTGAGCTGTGTGCGGGAACCCATAGGTAATTTTTGACGCCTACAGATACCCCATCGAAAGTGTTTCAGTCTCGTTTCTTTTATAGAAGAGACTGAAATACTTTGGATGTGATAGACCCAACCTTTAGTCGGTGTAAAAAGACTTGTGATTAGCTTTAGTTCTTAACTTCTATGATTTTTAGTCTATTCAATATTTTTTCAAATAGCTAAAATTCTTCCGGCGCTGCGTTTATCGTCTGACCGTTGTCGAAGTCTCAAATTGAAACTGGTGTGTTGATTTATGATTTTAGCTCATGTCGTTGAGTTGACGCTTAAACTGACTATCTTCATCGAGAATTCATATCTAAAATACGGTTGAAATCCTTTGGATCATCTTTTGTTCTGGAGTCGATCTGAGCCTTGTTTTGGCTACAAATTATCGACGCATTGACCTTCATCGCAATGTGTTGACTGACGTTGACTCTTCCTCGCAACACGTTGACTAGCGTTGACCTTCATTGTAACGTGTTGACCAACATTGACTTATGGGTATGTTTTGACCAGCGTTAACCATTACAGCAACGCGTTGACCGGCGTTAACTTACAACTACACTTTGACCGGTGTTGACCCTCATCGTAACGCGTTGACCAGTGTTAACCCAAGGCTACGTGTTGATCGGCATTAACTTACGGCTACACATTGACCGGTGTTGACCTTTATCGCAACGCATTGGCCGGCGTTGACCCAAGGCTCAACGGTGACCAGCGTTGACCTTCATCACAACGTGTTGTCCAGCGTTGACCTAAGGCTACACGTTGATCGGTATTGACTTACGGCTACGCGTTGACCGACGTTGGCCTTTATCGCAACGTGTTGACCAACATTGACCCAAGGCTACGTGTTGATCGGTGTTGACTTACGGCTATGCGTTGACCGACATTGACCTTTATCACAACACATTGACCGGTGTTGACCTAAGGCTACACGTTAACCGATGTTGACCTTCATCACAACGCATTGACCAATGTTGACCCAAGGCTATGCGTTGATCGGTGTTAACTTACGGCTACGCATTGACTAGCGTTGACCTTTATTGTAATGCATTGACCGGTATTGACTTACGGCTACGTGTTGAACGATGTTGACCTTCATCGCAATGTGTTGATCGGCATCGATCTTCATCACAACGCGTTGACACAATTTATATTCATATGTTAACTGGAGTCTACACTATTTAGGCTCTTAAGGCGTTAGAGTGGGGAGGACCAGTTTATACTCGTATACTCCTAGGAGTTTTGGTAATCAGTTTAACCTCATGTACCCGTTGGAGGTTTAAGAAAATGTAGTTTAGACTCATATACTCATCGGAGTCTGAATATAGGTATCGAATACATCAAAATGGAAGAAAACAGCCGAAAATGAGTGAAAATACACCGCCGAAAACACCCGGGACCTGTTTTAGACCTGAGACACGACTCGTGTCTCGAATTTGGCCGAGACACTTCATGTGTCTCGGCTGGCCGAGACACAAGTTGTGTCTCAACTAGTCGATGTTATACCCTAGAGGGAGGATGATTAGGGTCTTATGCTAATCTAATCCGATTTTATGCCAATTAAAACTTATTAATAAATTATTCTTGCAAGATAGATATACAATATGTTATGATCAAGAATATGTAATATGAACAAAGAGATATATACTATATGGTGAAATATATGCAAAGATATATAAACAACACAAGGGTAAACAATCTAAACTAAAGATACAATTGTGATAGGGTAATATAAATAATGTAAACATACAATATGATCACAGAGTTCGGACGTTCCGTCATACGTCTTCGCTCCCCACTCCTAAGGAGAAATCCACTATCACAACCGGGTTTTCTACGCTCACCCGAATAACATTTACACCTCATAATTTAGTTTTCTAGATAACCGAAAACTTTACAATCACACACTCTTGTAATCCCACTTTACACCCTCGCAAGTGTTGGTCTCTAGTCCGTGTCTCCCTCAAGTATTAGGAATTACAACCTACCTCTAGGTATTACCACCTACTGCACTCCTCTTGGGACGACCCCGTCTCTCATCATATACTCCTCTCGGTGTACAAGTGTATTACAAAGTTATCTCACAAATTAAGCACGAATACAACTTTGGTTGTTCTCTACAATGGATGAGAACTCAATTAAGCTCTCTCTCAATTTATACAACTCCCCACAACTCAATTATACAATGTATGCAAATACAGTAAGCTTAATGGTTGTGTGGGTAAGCAATGAGAAAATCAATCATAAACTCAATGTAAACCATAGCTTGATGAAAATGATAAACAATAAATAATTAATATAAAGCTAGTATTGAGTTTAGAAATTCTTCTCTAAAAAACAAGATGGAGAGATGGATTGAAATGAAGCTCAAATAATGTAGATGATCTCCTCCACTTGTAAGAAACTTCTTCACAAATGAACTCTTTTAAAACTCACTAAACAAACTTTAAAACCCTTGTTAAACTTGTTTAAACATTCTCTTTTGTTATATAGAATTGAGGATATGTGGGGGTATTTATAGGAACCCCAAAGCCAAGAGAAAACAAGGCAAAAAGACCAAAAACCTAAAAACAGTACAGTGTGGAAATATAGTCGTTACAGTGTTATGAGTCGACTCGGTACTGTTCATGAGTCGACTCATAAGTAGCCGTTACAGGCTAAAAACCAACTTATGGATCGACTCATAAAATTCATGAGTCAACTCATCATGCATGGGTCGACTCATGAAGTCACGGGTCGACTCAGCAGAAACAAAACATATTTGAAAGAACCCTATCCTGCTCTGATACCAATTGAAAGTACCATAATGCCAGTAGGAAAGAACCCTAGAGGGAGGTGAATAGGGTTTATGCTAATCTAATCCGATTTATGCCAAATTAAAACTTATTAACAAATATCCTAGCAAATTAGATATACTACAAGATATATATGAAGGGATAAGAAACTAACACAAGGGTGAAATAAACATAAACAAGATGAACAAGATAGTGGGCAATATAAACAAAGAGCAATTGACAATGGCGATATAAACAAAAGCACGAATACAAATGAACGCCAATGACAAACACAAACAAACGATATGATCACGGAGTTCGGTCCCCACGACCTACGTCTCCGTTCCTCACCTCGAGGAGATCTCCACTATCACACCGGGTTTTCTACGCTTACCCAAAAAATGTTTACACCTCACAACGTCGGTTTTCAACACTCACCGATCAACGTTCACAATCTTACAATGTAACTATTCTAACTACCACCTCAAGTGTTGGTCTGTAGTCCGTGTCTCCCTCAAGTGTTAGGAATTACAACCTCTCTCTAGGCATTACCACCTACCCCACTCTTCTTGGGACGACCTCGTCTCTCACCACACACTCCTCTTGGTGTACTAGTGTAATACAAAGTGATTCCTCACAATTAGGCACAAATACAATAAAGTTTGTCCTCTACAATGGATGAGAACTCTATGTAGGCTTACACTCAATTGTTACAACTCTCACAACCCAAATTATACTATATATGAAAATACAATAAGCTCAAGTGAGTGTGTGTAAACAATGAGTGAAATCAAACAAATATAAAGCTTTAATAAAAATGATAAATAAACAAATAAATAGGTAGATATGAGTTTAGAAAAACTTCTCTAGATGATAAGAGAGAGAGAGAGAAGAGTTGAATGCTCAAACAATAATAGATGATCTCCTTAAGCTCTTGTGAAAATTTCTTCACAAACAAACTCTTTTAAAACAAAACTTAAACCAAACTTAAACTCCCTTAAACTTGTTTTAAATACTTCTAAAAATTACCCTCAGAAGTTAGAGGGTATGGGGTATATATAGGATGAAGAAACAACCCCAAAAACCAAGAGAAAACATAACAATAAAATAAAATAACGGAAACTGAAACAGTCTGGAAAACTAGCCGTTATCATGCCGTCAGTCGACTGACGGGTTTCATCAGTCGACTGATGAGCTGACCGTTGTAGGCATTTTTCAGCTCATCAGTCGACTGACAACCTTATCAGTCGATTGATGATCTCATCAGTCGACTGGTCAGTCGACCAAAACAAAACAGAAACTATTTGTTGTTCCAGGCGATTTCTTCAGTCGACACATCAGTTGACTGATGTCATCAGTTGACTTACCAGTCGACTGATAATAGGTTATCAGCCTGTTTTGAAACAGAAATCTGATTTTTGAAGTACTTTTAAAAATAGCAAATAAATTCCAAAAAATATAAAACTTTGGGAAATCGTTGTAAACATGTAAATGAACATGTTATAAAAAGAATTTTTGGAATTGCACTTCTCAATAGTGAAAACTCATCATTTTTCAAATATGTCCAAAAACATGAAAACTAAACATACATGTTTTTGTCATTTGACATAAACACAATATTGAAACTTTTGTAAAATGATTTTATAGACTTGATGAAAAGTATAAACTATAGTTGTTAAGTCTATAAACCATATAAACCAAAAACATAATATTTTTTCAAATGCAATAGAATATGAAACATATAAAAGTATATATGAAGATATATATATTGTTTTATATCTATATAGCTAAACCAAAACATATATGTATATATATAACTATATATATACAAAAACCAAAACCTGTATGTGTGTATATAATTGAGCTTAAAGTACTAACACACATAATATAGAACCTAAACTAAATTACCCAAGCTTGATGAAGGTCTTCAATGAGCTCGACTTGGTAAACTTGCGAATGAAGCTTGAACTTGGATCTTCAACTTGAATTGCATAGGCTTCAACCACTATTCCGCCAACCTCCATTGGATATGATCGTGAATGCTCGATTACATCCATTCTCCAACATCGTTGTTTGTCTAGAATACCTAATAAGAAACACAAACACTAGACAAACAACATTAGAAATTGTTTGTAATCATCAAAACAAGATTAGAAAATGTAGGCTCATAATATGAGACCTAATAATATTTTTCAGCACAATTTATGAGTCGACTTACAACAGGCATGAGTCGACTCAACCTATCTGGGTCGACTCATAATGTTATGAATTAACTCATCAGAAACAAAATGTAAACAACACAACAGTTTATGAGTCGACTCAAGACATGCACACTATCTGTTTTAAACAGAAATCTGATTTTTAACCCCTCTTTTAAAAATAGCAAATAAAATCAGAAAATTATAAAACTTTAGGAAATAATTGTAAACATGATAATAAACATGCTACAAAAACTGATTTTCAAAAAGGACCTCCCAAATAAAAAATATTATCATTTTGTAAAATATTCCAAAAACTGAGCATACAATATTTTCACAAAATTACATATTTTGTAAACTTTTCAAAAATAATAAATATGATTTCATTGAACTAAATAAAATTGATATTGATGAAATCATATATATGCATATAAGTATGAAACAAGAAATGTATTTTCAATTGTATTCATTATTTCATATTGAAAACTATAAAACCAAAACATGTATGTATATATATAACTATATATACATAGAAACCAAAACTATAATGTGTATATATATATAACTATATATATACATAAAAACCAATATAATGTGTGTGTATATATGATTGAACTTAAAATACCAACACACATAATATAACACATAAACTAAATGTTACCCAAGCAATCTTGGTTTTCAATAAGCTTGACTTGATACACTTGGATGAAGCATGAACTTGGATCTTCAACTTGAATTGCAAGGCTTCACTCCATAATTCCGCCAACCTCCATTGGATATTATCGTTGTGGCACAATTCCATCCATCCTCCAACATGTTGTTTGTCTACAACAAATAGAAAACCATAAATACTAGACAAACAACATTAGTCGCAAATTATTTGTTAAACATCATCAAAACAAGAAGGCCAACAGTCAAGACACGTGTTGTGTCTCGGCTGGCCGAGACACATGAAGTGTCTCGGCTAGCCAATTAGGAGAGAGAGAGAGAATATGGGAGAGAGAGGAGAGAGAGGAGAGAGAGAGGGTGGCCGGCCTAAGGCATGGGTGCAGGGTGTTGTACAATGGATATTTGTGTTCCCCTTATATTTTGAATTCCCTCTCTTTTGCATCATATTCCTCCTCCAAATTTCTTATCCAAACCCACTTCTTCATAACCCATAACTCTCCTCTTTAGGAACTCTTAGTCCCCTCTTTAAGGACTCTTGAACTCTTGTTATAAAAGAGTTTGAAGCTTCATCTTCCCCTCCTTTTGTTCTTGGCCGAAAATCACCTTCAAGTTCAAGGGTTTTCAAGTTCAAGACTTGGGCTTTTTTGCATTAGATTCAAGCTCTTGATTTGGGTAAGCTCCTCTCCATAGCCTCTTGTGCATTTGCCACGCCCCGCTTTCAAAAATATCAAAGAATCGGAATGTGAACAAGCTCGTGACATATTAGATTAAGGAGAATGAATAAAATAATTATTTCTCCTCAACCTAATATGCTAAGCGTCTTAAAATAAATACAACGCGAAGTCACAGGTCCCCAATCATAGATAGCAAGAATATAATAGACAAACTCAGAATAAAATAATACATATCACAAATGAATATCATCCAAGATATAATATACGGGTCAAACATGCCCTTATACAAATTGAACAAATGAATACTAAAGAAAATGTAAACTACATTGTTCAACGGTAATAGAAAGGAAATACTACAAGAACAACAAAGATCATCAACTAAGAAGAGATAACTACTTCGGCCTATTCTTCAACTCTAATTGCAAGGCACTCCTGCTAAAAATCCTCTGGCTCCTGGCGATCTCCTGGCTAGACTTGTTCTTCTTCTAAGTCTGACGTACACCAGAGAAAACAGGTGTATGTTAGCTTGCATAGCACACGACAAAACCCCACAAAAGAAATAGAATGATCGAAAACCCAAAGCAAAAAACGATACGATAATAGAAATGACAAAAGGACGTGCAACTAGAAAGTCGATAAAAATCAATCAAGTAACAAGTCGGTCATGCAGCTAGCGATTAGAATAATCATCCAAGTATCAATGTCATACAACTAGATAGAATTAATACTTAAAAATCTATAACAAGAGACGTAGTACGTCGAGCGAAATAATCCAAATAAGGAAACCCTCATGTATATACCATATGTCTCAAATTATAGATAATTAAATATTAACCTCGATCTATGTATGAAAAGAAATACAACTAGCCTATATCTCACAAGAATCCTAATCAAGGTCATGTAACTAGCCATTCTATAACAAGTCATTGGTCCACATCTCACACAGAGTCAACGTTCATATCACCAGATAACTGGCTGTTCACAAACCCCCTACGTGCATCCAAACTCGTGAAACGGTTCGGTGAGAGGACTACACGCAATCCGATTTCGGCCAGGTTCGAACTCAAGCAAAACTCGGGTGACGAAATGATTTCACTGACCAAGTGCGAAACTGTTCACTTGGCCTAACAAACTAACCCTAGTGCGAAACGGTTCACTGGTGTGAGTCTGGAAGATACATCAAAAGCCTTATCCGATCACATGAACATTAACTTCCACATCCCAACTCTTCTCGTTTTTCTAAGTCAACCATAATCCACATTGAAACACGGGTTCACCACCAAAACTCAGTCAACACACTCACACATATCACTAAGTATGTTCATGACGCACGAGGCCACTAAGTCATGAACTACTACGGGTTCTCAAACACAACAGGAAACAATAAATACAACCAATCACGTGCAATGATATCACGACATAACACATAATTAAAATGAGAATCACAAATCACGAGATTTTAAAAAATAATCTTTTAAAATAATAAATTTATTTACTTCAAAATGTTTTCTTTATCCAAAATAAATTTTTTATTTCTTGTTATAATTATCCAAAAATAATTCCATTTTCCAAAATAACTCCTTTTAAATAATTCTAAAAACATTCTTTACATATTCCTTTTAATATCCCTCTTACAAAATAATTTATTTTGTAATTATAATTAATCTTAAATAATTCCCTTTTCAAAATAAATTCCTTTAACTTATTCATAATTATTCTAAAATGATTCTTTTCTAAGATAATTCATTTTAAATTATTATAATTATCTAAAATGATTCCTTTCTCAAAATAAATTCTTTTTAAATTAGCATAATTATCCAAAAATGATTCCGCTTCCAAAATAAATTCTTTTAATCTATTATAATTATTCTAAAAATACTACTTATCACATAATTATAATTTATTTAATATTATTTATTAAATCCACACAGATAATTATATCACAAGTTAACGTAAACATATAAATCATATTTTCATCAACAAGCCCACGCAAATAATTATTAACAGATCTAAAATTACAGATAATTCATAATAAATAGAAAAATTCAGATCTGAGCAAGTGGGATCTTGACTGCGAGACCAAAGGATCTGATGACGAGGCGACAACACTGATGCGGATGCGGTGTGACGATCGAGGCGACATGGATCTGATGGCGTCAAATCTGGAGTTAACGGTAGCTATGACGACTGAGTGAAGAGGTTGAGGGCTGTCGACAAGGTGAAGAGGGGGTCTGCAGGGTGCGGCAACGGAGGCAGGTAGCTAGGCAATGGAGCGGCAACGAGCATGGGACTCAGAGGTTCGAGGATGGCATGGTGGTGGAGAAGATGGGGACAGTGGTCGGTGATGTGAGCAGGCGGAGGGATAGGTGGATCTGCAGGGGGAGCTCAGAGGTTCGAGGATGGCGAAGGCCAAGGCGACGGCTGGGTTGAGTGGCGTCTGGACGCTATCGGGTTAGTTACGGAGGGGAGAGGATGAGTGGGGAGGCTTCGACGGCGGCAAGGATCGTCGGACGTCAGGTCGGCGTCGGTGAAGGGCTTAGGCTTGGCGTCGGAGTGGTGGCTGAGGGAGGCACGAGGGTTGAGCGACGACGGCGGAGGGAGCATGATGAGATGGAGGCAGAGGCCGACGATGGTCGAGGCGGAGCGCGAGGGGAGAGGGGGTGGTCGGAGCTGCGTGGGTTTCTGCATGGATCTGAGAGGAAGGAGAAAGAGAAGAGAGATACGGCGAAAATAAACACGAGAGCGAGAAAGTAGAGAGGATTTAATATATATATATATATATATATATATATATATATATATATATATATATTATTAGGGTTTGGGTTTGGGTTAGGGTTTAAAACAAAAAATAATTAAAATAAATAAATACAGGTACTTAAAAATTAAAATAATTACAGAATAATAATCTACAAATAAAAACGTACCTGTTGTGCTAATACAATAGTTGATAGGAAATAGTCAAAATATATACACATTGTATAATTAAATAAGAATAATTAATAAATAAAATATATTTACTTATATTTAAAATCAAATAATTATAGGATAATTATATACACAGTAAAACGTACCAGTTATACTAATACGACAGCTGATACGCAACGGTAGAAGTAATACAATAAATTATACAAATAATACATAAATAATAATACAATGTATTATATGAAATAATTTATAATAATAAAAATAATACAACGTATTATTCAAAATGATATGTAACAGTATCTATAACTCAACAGATAAATTCTAGAAATTTTTACTGTACTACATAAATTTATAAATATTTAAATGATTTAAATAAATATAAAACTTAGACTTTAAATCATAAAAAAATGTAGAAATTCAAGAAAAATATAAATACTCTTTTAAAAATAATAATTAAATATTTTAAAATACCAAAATTTATTTTAACTAGTATTAAAAGTTCACGGTCATTACAGCATTTGTTTAGTTTCGATTCATGAATTTGTAGGCCAAGTTTAGGGCTTTTTGATCTCATGAACTGGAAAATTTGAAACGTGAAAGTGGATATGTGAAAATGGCCGAAATTTTGTAGCTTTTTGGCATGAAGATGAAGTTCGAAACTTGCATTTGAGGGGCTTGAGATTATGGCCGAAATTTGTAGGGGGTTAAATGCAAAATAGGCAAAAAGTTTGGGGTTTGGGTTGCATGTCCATGGCCAAAATTTTGAGGAGGTTGGATGTGGGCTTATGGCCCAAATTTTGGAGGGGGTTATGTGAAAAATTAGCCAAACTTTCTTTAGGGAGTTACGTGCAAAAGTGGCCAAAATTTGATGTTGAGGGTGATGGGTTTTCCTCTTTCAATCATGGCCGAATTTAGAATGTGCTCATGGCTAGCATTGAGCCTTAAGCATGAGGGGTATTTTGGGTATTTTACCTAAAAGTTGATCATGAGGGTTTTGAATGCAAATTGAACTCATTGTTTGCATGTATTGTCCCTGTAGGTTTAATTAGACTTCAACCATAAAATCCCATTTTATTTGCAGGATTTTTGGTTACGGTTCATAATTTTTCTTTTTAATTTCGGGTTCTTGAATTTATGATTGTACCTGACCCGCTGATTTTAATTGCAGGTTAGCCTTATCTCCATGATGACTGCGTTTTCATAGGAGTCGCTCAACTTCTCAGCACAGCGAGAGGGAGGCTCCTGTAGCTTTCTCATACGGGGGTCAGCTTTTATAACTTTTGCGAATTTGATATTCTTTATCTTGCGCCCCTGTTTGTCTCTTTGGCGAGTCATTCGAGAAGAGCCGATGTCCTCCTTTGTATGGATTAATGCTTAAAAGGATGTGTTTTGCTTGGCCAATACACGTTTTCAGGCATATGGGGAAATTTCATGTTGTATTACACTCTATGGGGCGGGGTATATTATCACATTATTTGCGTGATAATGTACATTATCTCTCCCATGTAAAATAGTTGAAATCGTCTCGTCAATTAACTAAGTAGTGACTCTATCTCGTCGATTCGTATGATGAGTTCAACTCCTTATCTAGTTTTAGCAATAATTTTTTAATTGTACATTATCTGTTTCAATTGAATTTCCTAGGGATGGGTTCCCACCTCATGCTACGAGCGGTTGTAGCAGGGAAACTTTCGCCACTAGTGCTGATAAGCTGCTTATTGGTTCGACTCCTTAGTTTGATCTGGCTGGACCTAAGGAGGTTCCTCAGCTAGTACGAGATGGGGGTCATTGTACTTTATGATAGCTGATCATAGATGCTCTCCTTACTGAAGACTCCAGCTCTACTTAGGCTTTAAAAAAGCCGGATTACTTGTTCGGGGATCATGTTGAGGATCCAGATGTGTTGATTCTTGATGATGAGTGTTGGCTGAACGATGATGGCGGAAGTCCTCTATACATTCCTTCCATTCCTCGCCAGTATTCATTTGCACATTTGGCGGCGCAAGCTGTGAGGTGAGAGATGTCTTGGCATCTTACAAATGATCACGAGCGTGTCCATTGTGGATTTATTACTCAGCATAAGACCCCGAGTGCAGATGGGTTTTCTTATATTCGTGGCCTTCGACCAGGGATTCTGGGACTTGACACAACATCGCCAGATGAAGTGTTGATAGCTGCAAACACAGTGAGGAACCATCTCGCCAGACTTGGGAGGAAACTCCCTATTAGAGAGTGCAGGTATTATGGTTGGATTCACTCACCGTCCAAGAAGTGGTGGACTCGCATGACGAGTTATGTCCTCGGACACTAGGAGAATGAATTGAAGCGCAGCGGATTGTATGTATCTATACGCGCCACCATGTATAGATTACCGACCAGTAAACACCATTTCTAAGCATTGTTAGAGCTCTACAACCCTGACACCAACACTTTCTTGACTCGTAATGGAGAGCTTGGGTTAGCTCTTTATGAGATGCAAAAGGTTTCTAGCCTTCTGATGGGAGATTACCCATATCAGGAGTATTTTCCTTTGAACCGGCAGCTAAAACAATTAAAGAGAGCTTCTTCTGACATGCATGACCCATTCTGGGATCTTATGTATCACTATCAGACTGCTCTAGTCAGTAAGGGCTCCATGGCGAAGAAGAAGGTTCAGATAAGTTTGAGGCAGTTTGCTGATTACTTGTTTCAGCACTTAGAGAGTAGCTCTGGTGAAGCTATTTGTTAGTTAGCTCCTCTGACTCCTTCGGTGATTAATGATCTGATTGAGAGGACCGGCGCTTGATCATTTACTATTTTAGCTATTGAGGGTCCCTTTCTGGCGGGGACCAAGTTTCAGACCTTCTTGTAGCATGCACAGAAGCGTATTCGACCTATGACTCTTCTAGCGGGGTATCTTGCCATTTGGTTAAAGAAATACATCATCCCATACCAATTTTCTGATGCTTTGCCGATTGAGGTTCTATTCCCGACTATTCAGCTCAATCATGAGAAGGATCTCTCTCTTCTTCCGATGATGGTTGTCGGTATTCATTATGGGCTCAGATACCTAGTCGATGGTCTTGCGCAGACGGGGTCCGAGCCGTTGATCGAGATTCCTTCCGTGAAGGTAGAGTGCCCATATACATATCTGATGTCAGCGCCGAGCTCCGGCGATACCTCTATGCCACTCTTGCAATCATTAGAGGAGAGCAAATGGTTTGCGAAGACTTTCACGGAGGCTAAGCAAGAGCTTCAAATCCATAAGTGTTGGGAGTTCTTCAAATGTTTTCCTTATTTTTTGGGTCACTATGGTGATGTGTTGATTGTTGAAGAGAAGCTAGGGACTGGTCGGACTTCTCTCGATATGGGTTGCTTCCATTGGTTAGTAAACATCCACCTCGGATACCTTGTCTTTCAGGTGAAGGGTCATTGCCACATAGAGCCTTATTTTCCCTGTCGGTTCGCTCGTCAGTTCGGTTACAACCAACTGTATGCTGGGAATCGGAATCGCGGTTTGAGAACCAAGGGAGGTCTTATAGACGGTATCTGAGCCTAGCTTTGGACTATGACAGGTTGCACAGGTGCCACCTTCACTCTCCCTGCATCCAAGCGTAAGCCACAACTTACCTTCCTCAGCTACAAGTGGCTTATTTCTGCGAATGAGATCATGAATGTGAAAGACATCTCAGAGTTACAAGCTGAATATTTAGTTCGAGCTACTATTGAGGCTGCTCGTGATGTTGAGCTTTTGAAGAAGCAGGGGGAAGAAGCCTGTCAGACCTTCCCGCAGAGGCAAAGATAGGGTGGAGGATGAGGAGGAGCTCCTTCCTACCGATGACGACAAGGAGACTTCCAAACATGACCTTCGAGATATGGATATCGGAATTAGAGGTAATGAGGAAGAAGTTGAGATAGGTATGTTAGACTCTTTCATCTATGAATTACTGAGTATGGCGTTTGCTCGTCGGGCTCAGCGCTCTATTTTCCCTAAACCTCTATTGGGTCCATCAAAGTTGAGGCGAGAGGTTTTGTTTACGTATCCTAACAAGATGACTCTTATTACATCACGTGGGATGGTTGAAGAAGACGAGCCTTTTATCCTTCGTCGCACGAGATTATGGTCTTCCACTGAGTCTACCACATGGGTTGAGGTACGTTCCAAATCCAAACACGAGAGACCTAGTACCTACACGGAGGCTCGCTTCCCAAAGTGGAAGAAGACGGTGAGTAAGTCATATGTCGATCCGCGTGCTCGCCAGGCAGAGTTACTTGGCCATGTACCCATTTGCGGAGGAGGTATCCCCCACCACCATGTAGCCTTTAATTAGTTATCTTATGGATTCTTCAAACTTAATCATGTCTCATGTTTCAGGGGGTCATGGGGAGGATGAATTTTCACTTGACGCTATCTTCTCCAACTTTAACCATTTCGAAGGCCCAAGCTTCGTGCAGCAAATGCGTGATGCTATTGGCAATGATCCCATGCATGACGGGGCAGGCGAGGGTGTTAGCTAGGGTAACAATGTTGAACTGAGGATTCTAAGCCTAGGTACATCTAACACCGATAGTACACCATTAGAGTGGCAATTAAAGGAGTTAGGCAATTCAAAACTTGTTCCCCCTTTAATCATTTCCGCACTTCGTTCTCTTTTAGACAAATTGAAGGATGTGAGCACGAATGTCGGGGTAAAAGATCCTTCTGCAACTGCTAGAGGTGAATCTGATTCCCGCCATTATGAAACTCTAGCCTCCTTATCTTTTACTCAACATTTAAGCTCTTGTGTAGATGCTACACTAGAGAGACCGGTCGAGAAGGAAGCATTTCATGGTGTAGATCCTAGAGGATTCAGCGAACACATATTTGTCTCAATGTCAAGCTTCTCAGGATCTGATACTAGACTGCTCATTGATATGTTAGCAGAGCAGGCTACTCGAGGAGCTACAGAACCATCCACTAAGGGTGGTTCATTTGCAAGTATACATCTAATTCACAGATTGCTCTCCTTCATCTGTTAATGTTTTACTTAAACATATGGGAGTTTTAATTATAGGACCAACCATTGGGGCTGATACAACTACGATCCGCGACATTTCTAGCCTACCTGAGAGTTATATCCCTTCATCATCAGAGTGAGCTATGGCTACAACTCAGCCACCTGGTCCTCAGCCTTAGGCTACTATTCCTTCAGATCCGATAGAGACAGAGATTGTGAGGTATCCTGGTGAAGTCGATATACCGATGATAGTTATGCCTACTATCATTCTGGGGATCGCTGAGATAGTTTCGTAGAACCCAGTATAGGACGCCAAACTGAAGGGACTTCTGCTGGCACTGGTCAGTTCATAACTTGCTCTGATTTTTCCCACAATGTTCTAGAGTTTCTTATTCTTCTACATGATTATTTGTAGGGTTTCCATTGTCTCCATATGAGTACATTATCGCCTTACTATCTGATACCGATCCGGGCACAGACATGTTCCGGATAGATCTTGAGAGTTTCCTTACCTTCTTGGGAAAATGGTCAAGAGGATCGTTCATCATGGATTCTGTTTTGATCAGTACAGACGATCTCTTAACCGCTATATGATGATGATTAGAGAGGAGGGGTATCCAGAGCTAGCTGATTCCCTCATTGCAGATCTTGTCGTGCTGGAGCACGAACCCTAAGAGTTAGGGGAGCGAAGGACTAGAGGTGCTTCCTCTTTTGTTGCTACTCAGTTGGAATCTGAGTTGAAGCAGTGGCATGACTCCAGAGCATCCATTGGACATGATCTTCAGTCACACGAGAGCTCTATTATCAGATGAAGGCTAATCTCTTGAGGAAGGACAAGGCTAAGGCTGAATTATTTAGCTCTTTAGCTTCAGCCGACGAGGAGATAGCTAAACTCAAGAAGGCCTTGACGTACGCCGAAGAATCTTGCTATTCTTGAAGACGACTTAGCAAATGCTGAAAACTCTCAAAGACAGACATTGGAGAAGCTGGATCCTATAGAAGAGAAGTTGGTTAAGTTGAGGAGCGCAGCCGCAAAGACACTAGATATATCTGAAGATTCCATTCGGGCTAAGTTGCAGGCTAATCTCGAGCGGAGCTTTGTCGACAATCTCTCTATATTGAAACTTTGGATCCTCAGTCGCGGATATACTCGAAGCGATAGTTTCCACTTTTGTATCTTTATTATGACTTTATCAATGAAACAAAGTCTTTTACTTAGCGCACTCTTCTCTTTATTATGATCATTATCCAATCTAGGATGAATAACCACAACACCTATAGGATTTTTGGCAAATCCTCAGCCATCAACAGATTTGACATGCCTTACCGATTATCGTTTGAATCGGGCTAGCATGCAGATTGTTTAAGTCGGTTCTGCATGGGATGTTGTGCTAAAGAATGAATTCTTTTAGATTTAGCGCTATAATTTTGAATACATAGACTTAATCATCCCTTACGGAATGCTCATAGGATTTTTGGCAAACCCTCAGCCATCAAAGGATTTGATGTGCCTTTATCGATTACTGTTTGAATCGGACTAGCATGTGAATTATTAGAACCCATTTCATATGTAACGTTATGCTAAAAGAATAAATTTTTTTAAATTTCTCATTCATAAAAAGCATGGATTTCTGTTACTATGATGTTGAATACGTAGACTTGATCATTTTCATGAGAACATAAAACCTGACAGCGCGTATTAGGCGCGGACTTATCTTAATTTTAGGATTGAGATAAATTCCTCCAGGCACGAATTCTAGTGCTTTTTTCACAGAAAAGACTAAATGGCAACGCGTGTTAGGCGTAGACTTATCTCTACTCAGGATTCAAGATAAAATCTCCCATGCATAAAAGGCATGGATTTTGATTGTTATGATGTTGAATACGTAGACTTGGTTGTTTTCACAGGAACGTACAACCTGACAGTGCGTATTAGGCACAGACTTATCTCGATTTGAGGATTGAGATAAATTCCTCCAGGCACAAATCTTGGTGTCTTTTTCACAAAAAAGACTAAATGGCAATGCTTGTTAGGCATAGACTTATCTCTACTCAAGCTTCAAAATAAAATCCCCATGCCTCAAATACTTGGATTTCTATTGTGTGGAAAGACTGTGTCTTTTCTTGGGGCACAGACGAACCTAATGCTTGAAAGGAAGAATTTTATATTCTATCTCCATGTCTTCTTTTTTGGGTAAAGATGAACCCGATGCGGGAGAGAAAGAATTTTATATTCTATCTCCCAAATCTGGAGAGGAAGAATTTTATATTCTATCTCCATGATCCAGAAGAAACTAAATGTGGGATCTCCACCTCAAGAATCTTGAAAGGTAAAACTAAGAGTGGGATCTCTCTAACTTTTATAGGATTGGTTACCCGATCAAATGATGGTTACCCGATCAAATGATGACTTTATCGTTTATCAAGATGAAATCCTAACTTTGGTGTAAATCGTGGGGAGATTTAACCAAGTGGGGGTTTGAGATGACCCTAACTTTTATAGCTTTGATCATTCAACTTGGGTGGAGGCCTTTCGTTTATCAAAATGGAATTCCGGTTTTGAAAGTGGACCTCTTGTTCATTGAAGGGATCGAGAGGGGACTTTGGTTTTGGTCCTAACTATAGGAAGGTTTGACCAAAAAATATTGGGAGTGAAGATACAAATAACAATGAGAATGTTGACTTGTCTAAATCAATCAGTGGGGGTTTTCGATGTCAAGTAACAAGGACTTAACACGAAGAGGGGGGTACCGTGCCAGACCTCAACAGTGGGAGTGTTAAAGATTTGGACACTGTGGGAGTTTGGGTGGATTTAACCCTAAAGAATTTGGTGGGCCCACCGTCATTTGATTTTGATCGATGAGGGATTTTATGGTGGAGGAACATAAGTCATCAAGCACTCCACAATTTAACTGTGGGGGTTTTGTGAGGAAAGATTGATCAAATAGGGTCATCAAATCTCATCTCGACGAAAGAAGGCTTCAAAATATTGTGGGAGGTTCTTAATCATCACATCATTGTGATTAAGAATAACTTATCTAGACGATTAGTTTCGATCTTGGATAGTCGGCCGATCTTGGGTTATCCTTAGGAACACCGTGAATAGCGTTCTCGAGGAACTTCCCGTTGAATAGGTTATCCTGAAGTACTAAGGATAGTATCTTTTCAGGAACTTCCTATTTATTAGCACCATAAGCTTGTCACCGTTTTGAATGACCAGGCGATATGTGCCGTTTGAGTAAACCGTCTCTACCACAAATGGTCCTTCCTATTTAGGTTAGAATTTTTCCTTCTTCTTGGAATTGAGAATCATCGATCGTCGAACGGCAAGGACCAAATCTCCTTCTTTAAAACTCCGTTGTCAAACTTTCTTATCAAAAGCGCTAGAGATTTTGGCTTGGTAGAATTGAATCTGCTGCTGAGCTTCTAGACGCTTTTCATCTAACACCTCGAGTTCTTCAAGACGTTTCTGATGTTGTTTATCAATCATCATTCCCGTTGCAATAACAATACGTAGGGATGGAATTTGAATTTCTAACGGGAGGATGACTTCACACCTGTACACCAGAGAATACGGAGTTGCACCAGTAGGCGTATGGACTGTGGTGCGATAAGCCCAGAGAGCTTCGTCATGTTTATTATCCTAGTCTCTCTTATTAGTTCACAGAAGCTTTGATAAAATCTTTATTGTTGAAAGCCTCAGCCAATCCATTTGCAATAGGATTGTATGTCTGATTAAACATCTTTAATCCTGAACTTCCTGTATAATCTGATGAAGGCATTACTGACACACTGAGGGCCGTTGTCATGCACGATTCGCCTCGGCACACCATATCGATAAATAATGTGGTGTTTGATGAATGCGATGACATTGCTCATCTTTACTTCTCTGAGCGAATATCTTCGGCCTACTTGGAGAAATAATCAGTAATTGTTAATATGAAACGGTCGCCTTTAACCGATGGTGGGAAGATAGGACCAACGATGTCCATTCCCAATGTCTCAAATGGCCATGAAGTGGCCGAAGGGTGTAAATGCTATGGGGGTTGATGCATGTAATTTGCATGCACTTGGCACGCATAGCATCGTTGGGCGTACTCAACTACATCATTGACCATGATCGGCCAATAATATCATGTCCTTCTGAGGCGATCGCAGAGTTTAGGACCGGGCTGATGTGCGCCGCAGGTTCCGTCGTGCGCTTCCTTAAGAGCCGCATCCGCTTTTTTGGTTGAAAGACATCGGAGCAGCAGACCGTCATATGAGCGACGATACAGCATCTGAGTCACCGTATTATAATAAAATCTCAGTGCTCTTCGCCGGACCGAGTCTTTTTCTTTTATGTCGTCTGGTAAAATACCGTGTAAGATAGTCAATAATAGGGAAACACTAATCTCGAGGTTCGAGTTCGATTCCAGTCACGTGTGCTTCTTTTGCATCCAATGCACACCCTCGTATGAAGAGTTGGTGAGTCCTCAGGGTAACCAATTATTCAGTGTCTGGAGGCTGTGCCAGAGATACTGCTAATGTCACCAGTGCGTTTGCATATGCAATTTGGAGATGCGAGACGTACTCGATGTAGAATCCTTCAAACGAGTCTGCTATCTCAACGGCCACCTTTTGGTATGGAATCAAGCTCTGGTTTCTGACTTTGTACTCTCCATGCATTTGGTTGACTACTAGTTAGGAATCACCAAAAGCTTCAAGGTATTCGACCCCCAGTTCTTTGGTGAAACTTAGTTCAATGAGCAGCGCGTTGTATTCGGCTACATTGTTGGAACACATCCCTATCAATGAATAGGCTCAGGGTATCACATGCTTCTCCGAGGAAACTAGGATGACTCTGACTCCTGCAGAAATTCTAGAATTACCAGGAGCGCTTGTCGTATTGGTCTCCCAGGAAGCCCCGTCGAAGTACAATTGCCACACTTATTGATGCAAGGTAGTGTTGACTTTGTGGGTTTCATCGGGTAAATCTCCATATAATTTGGTTGTATCCGCTGTAGGGTTAGCCGTCAGAAGATTACAAATTGCATATCCTTTAACTGACTTCTGTTGCTTGAAATACAGGTCGTATTGGGATAGGAGGATAGCCTATTTTGCTAATCGTCAATTCATGGAGGCCGGTTGCGTCATGAATACTCGAACTGGATTAACGTTCGAGAAGACGTAAATCATCTACCCAATGAGGTAGTGTCTCATCTTTTGGATGGTGAAACTAAAGCGAGACATTCCTTTTTGATCATTTGTACCGAGATTCGGCACCTACCAAAGTTCGACTTAGGTAATATATTGCCTGCTTGTGACCGTTGTCATCGTCTTATGAAAGTAAAGCACTTAACGAGTGGTTCATCGCCTTGATGTAAATTAAGAAAGGTTTGCCCGACTTCGGTGCTATAAGAATAGGAGGATTTGAGAGATATGCCTTGATATCTTCAAATGCCTTCTGACAGGCATCATCCGAGATAAAAGATACACCCTTCTTTGTGAGCTTCGAGAATGGTTGACATTTTTTGGACAAGTTCGAGATGAATCTCCGGATATAAGGAAATCTTCCTTGTAGTCCCCTAAGTTCCTTAAGGTTTCTCAGGGGTTGCAATTCATTTATTGCATTTACTTTGTTGTGGTCAATATGGATGCTCTTCGTGGTGACGACGAATTCGAGGAATTTGCCATTGGACATTTCGAGGAAAGATTGGTAGGGTTCATCTTAAGTTGATGACTTCGCATGAGGTCGAACATTGTCCTCAAGTCTTTAATGTGGTCATCTTTGTTGTGGCTTTTAATGACCAAATCATCAACGTGGCATTCGACAGTCTTTCGGAGATGTTCCTAGAAAATCTTCATCATAGCTCATTAGTATGTAGCACTCGCGTTCTTCAAGCCGAAGGGCATGACTATGTAACAAAGAAAGTGGTATGTTTCTTCCATAAATGGCATTCTCTTGAATCCACACGTGTTGTCGATGATGACATCCGTGATAGGGAGAGGAAAGTAGTCTTTTGGGTAGGCAATATTCAGGTGCCTGAAATCGATGCAGAACCTGATTTTCTCATTCTTCTTCAGAACCAAAATGATGTTCGCAAGCCAATCGGGATGTTGCTCTTCCCGGATGAAGCCTGAATCGATCAGCTTTTTGACTTCAGCCTCAATTGCCTCCATAATATGCAAACAAAATCGTGTTTGTTGTTGCTCGATGGGTTTAGCATACGTTTTGATGTTAAGATGGTGCATCGCCACATTCGGATCAAGTCCTGACATGTCTTCATAGTTCCAGGCAAAAACATTGATATACTCTCTGATGATAGCAATTAACTCTTATTTCTCGTCTGGTGGGAGGCTGTCACTTACAAATATTGCTTTTGGGTTGGCTTCTTCGCCCATGTTTACCTGGACCACTTTATCCTTGGTGGAAGGTTCTCTTTGTTCGAACTAGTCACCATATTAGACATTTAAGTGGTGGGTCCATGGGTCTTCCCAAGCCGGCAGTTGATCGTCTTCCTCCATTGTGGTGGGATCAACTATGACCATGTTTGACATCAACCCTTTGAACACCTCTCCGATGCTTACGTCGGAGTCCTAATTTGAAGAATCAGATGAGTCTATGTCCTTACTTGGATTAGCTAGTCGGTCCCCGATTTGCCAGCAACATTCGTCTCGGATGAGGAGACGTAGCCTAGGCCCCTTCCGTGTGCATAGTAATTATCAGGTTTTCCTTTTGGGACATAAGAGTCCTTAGTTGGAACTCGAGGACCTCGATCGAAGGAAAGTCCTTCTCCAAGTGCAAGATTGTATCCCCATTTCTTCATGAGTTTACACGCTTCTGGACTATATTTGGATAGGTGAGGACCAGTTTTTCATCATCGTTATCATCTCTCAAAAAATAGTCTGACATTGGAGACATCTCGTCTTTACCTTAGATTATCTATTTCTGACCCTTTTTCTTGACAGGAATGACAATGGTCATTCCGAACGAGTCTTGGATATACTTCTTTTTCATGCAAGATGATAGGAGCAGCATGTGTAAATTAGGATCATTGTATAATCCCTTCATTATCTCATCAAGAGAAGGCGAGTACTCTAAATCGTCATTTATTGCTTCTTCGGCAAGTTGCCAATTACAGCTACCATCTGACGATTCTCCACCGTCAAGATTGATTACAAAGGGTATAATGTCAATTAATACAAAACCTCTATTATAATCAAGCCTAGCCTCGGTGTCAGCTTCTTCTCCGTTGTCCGTGCCTTGGGCCGATGGTTCAATGTCAGACTCAACACCGTAAAGAAGAGAGTCGGTGAAGTAGTTTTTCAACCCCTTAAACGGTTGCTTATCCGCAACCATCATCTAGACCTCATTATTAGTGTCTATATATTTAAGACACTGATGGAGGGTGGAGGGGACTATAAGGTTATTATGGATCCAGGATTAACCTAATAGTAAGTTATAGGAGGTTTCCGCATCAATCACATAGCACGTGACCTCGAACCTTAAATCCCCAAGTTGGCACTTCACACGGATTTTACCCAATGTTCTGGACCTACTGGTGTTGAATCCATAGATAATGGTGCTTGTTGAAGCCAACCTGTTGGCAGGGATTCCGAGATTGTACATCAATCGGAGTGGCATGATGCTGAAGCGGAACCCGGATTGACTGGATCCAGTTGACAACGCTGGAGCCGATGTGTCCGGTGAAGTACAACAGTCTGTCATGCTTCGAATTCCTTACTTGCATGTCCTCCTTGGTGAAAGTGATGCTCGGGTATTGTTTGGCTGCAAGATTATAGTGTTGAGCTAAAGACTCTGGTTCTTCGGGGATCGGCTTGATCTGGGTGAGGAATACCTAGGAATCGGCCAGGGCTTCTTGCAGGGCCTCTCTGGTGTCTTTGGATAGACACAATAACTCGTATAGAGTTATCTCGCTGGGATGTTAGCCAGCTAAGCCATTACATCGAAGCGGTATGAACTCCCCAGTTTGTCTCCTCCAATCGGACGATTGAATCGAGACTGCTTCTGGTTTTGAACCTCTTGATGCTGGGGCTCTTTATCTTTCTTAGTTGGTTATTGCTAAGGTCTTTTAGTAAGTACGGGGGGAGTTGTAACCACCCTCAGCTCAGCTAATGTTTTAGCATTTAGATCAGAGGCTTCCGGATATTTGTAGTGGTATTCGTTCCCACTTCTGGTCCACTTCTGGCGGTGAAGACCTCATGCTCATCCTCGGAAAGTAGCAAGTTAAGGATTCATTCGTCATTTTCCTCCAGAATAGCTGTAGTGGCATGACAAGATTTCCCCTTGCCTTTGGACTTGGATTTCTTCTTGGAGGAGGATCCCTATCCATTGCCCATCTTGATGTAGATCAGGATGAACCCAAAGAGTTTCGACGTTGGGAGTCATGTGTGGCACTAGTCCTTTCTGGCATTGTCCGTGAGGATCTGCATTAGTCATCCTCACCCCTACTTTCATCATCGGTTCTGGTTGAAACCATGTGAGGGGAACAGAGCTGAAATTAATGCTCACTGTGTTTGCACCCACCTTCTTTTCTTTGGGTTGCTTTGTAGTGATAATCCCGATGTTAATCAAGGCTTGAATTTTGTCCTTGAGAGCATAACACGTCTTGGTGGGATGATGAATTGCTCTATGAAACGCGCAGTACAATGGATCCGTAGTCTTCTTAGCTCCCTCATGATCGGTGATTGGAGGTAGCTTGATCTTGTTGTTCTCCAACAAGTATTTGAAGATACCAGGGACCTCGTCTTCCTTAACAGAGTATTCCTTTGAGAATTTCGGCTCAGAAGCCTTCTGTTGCCTTGGAGGTCATTGCTGCCATTGAGGCGATTGCTGCTTGGGCACTTGTTGTTGTGGTTGCTATTGGGGTTACAATTGGAATATTTGATTTGCATCCACCACATTCACCTGCGCCTTTCCTTTATCACGAGGGGTGAAGTTCTGTTTTGGGGCATTAGTCGCGGGTTGACCTCTTTCAGCTTTCTTTCTTTTAAGGAAGCGTTCGTTTTGCTCCCCCGCGTACTTTCAACTCTTTCCAAGTCTTGGATGGTACAATGCCCATAGCTTCCAGCACATCCAAGGAAAGGTTGTTATGACATGTTTGGAGGATGAATTCCTCTGTGACCGGATCTTAGCAGTTCATTGCTTTATTCCGAAAGTGCTTGATGAAGTTCTCGACTGATTCTCCGTCTTTTGTTTCTCACCAAATAGTGTCCTGATTAACACTTTCGTATCATCATCGAAGAAGTTGGTGAGAAACATGCTCTCCATGTCGTCCTAACTATTGATACTTCCCGACTTGAGATGGCGATACCAGTCGAAGGCGGCCGCGTGAAGGATCCCCGCGAATGATCATACTATCAAAGGTTCATTACCTGAAATGACCCCTAGGTAGGACTTGAAGTAAATCAAGTGTTGAGTGGGCGAACTCTTCCGTCGAACGGTGTGAAGTTAATCAAGTTGAACTTCGCCAGATACGGAATCGATTCTCACTCCCTCGGATAAGGACACAGAATGTTGATCTTCTTTATCTCTTGAGCAGACATCAAATCATTGATCTTGCTCTCGAGGTCTTTCATCTTTAGATCTTCTCCTGCATCTTTCTTCAGGCGACTTTGAAGAGGAATGGTGGGACCATCCCCAGTGTTGGTATTGTTGGTAGGGCCATCCCCTAGCGTTAGGGCCACTACAACAAAACTATTTTTTTATAGCGTTAAATGATAGCGTTTATGTTACAAGTGCTATAGATTGTATGTGTCTTATGTTTTGATAGCGTTTGTAAAATTTTAAACGCTATAAGTTCTTGATGGCAAATTTTTTTTCAGATGCGTCGTTGAATACTTAAACGGAGACTGAAAGTTAAAACATGCCGCCCAAAATTTTCATTCGTCTCCTCCCCAAATTTCATTGGTCCCGCCCCGAGAAAAAAAAACCCTAACCCAAAAAAAATCCGCACTCCTCTCTTTCTGACCCACTCCTCTCTTCCCTTGCTCGCCTCAGCTCTCCCCTCACCGTGCGCTCCCTCTCCTCTCTCCTCTCCCGCTCCCAGCAAAAGATCACCGACCTCAGCTCTTCGGTTCTGGTGTGTTTTCTTCTCCGTCGACGTTATTAAAGAAATATAAGAATTGCCCCTGAGTTATGATGTGTAGAAGTTATGATGCGAAGAATCCTAACCAAAACCCTAAGGGTTTCTAGGGTTTTTGCTCACTGATCCAAGATGGTAAGCTAGGGTTTCTAGGGTTTCTCTCATTATCTCCCTTTTGCAATTTTTGCTAATTTATTACGTTTCTTGGTTTGATCGTAGTCGGATATAAGGAAGTGGTTCATTAAGCAGCACGATAAAGGCAACGGCAGCGCTGCGCCCAAACCCACCAAGCCCCCGGAGAAACCCTCGGCTCCTTTTGCCGTCGAGAAACCCGTGAAGTCCTCACCTTTTGCTTTTCTTTTATATTCTTTGTGTAGTTTGATCTCAGGATTTGAGAATTGAATCGTCTTGATGAGAAATTAGGTTGAACGAGGTCAAGAGAGGAGGAAAACCAGCAAGTATTTTGCGAATTCTGACTGTTCTAAAGAACAGGCGGCTAAAGCTGTTAAAGATGAGGTTATGACTGAGAAAAGTACCCCGGCGAAGAGGAAGACCACACAGAAGAGTGGGGAGGATGTGAAACCCACGCCGGTGAAAAAGATCCGTAAGGTAGAAGAAGATGATGACGACTTTGAACCGCCATCCAGCGAGAAGAAGAAGGCCGTTGAGGCTAAGCCGCCCAAGAAACCAATTGTGAAGAAATCTGTTGTTATGGATGAAAGTGATGATGACAATGAAGAAGTCGAGGAGAAAGAGGTAAAGACGCCGACGAAATCGGGT
>BQKN01000651.1:191980-224711 GCA_022839385.1 Asparagus kiusianus | reverse complement strand
TGATATCATCTTCAGTATGCCCCTTTCTTTTCTTGAAGAATATATATAGTTGTGCTTGCATCGATGACTTTCTGTATCTAGAGTTTTTCACTCGTTTTTTTGTCTTTGATACTTGTCCATGCAACTCAACTTTTGATCTTCCTTGCTAATAGTTAGTGAAGATAAGCATGCATATGAGCCTTTTGTATTGTGAATATTGATTTGTATGATGCTATTTTGTAGGCACTTCTTCATTGATTTCTGCAAGCACTTCAGCCTCTAGCTTAACTACAAGTCAGACATTATCTTCCACTATTGCAGCTAGCAGTAGTGGGTATTTTTCTTTGTGTTATCTTGTGGTGGATATTTAGATGAGATATATTCCTACTTTGTTGTTGTTGGATTTTCTCTCCTAAGAGAAAGGGAAAAAAATAATGAGGGAGTTATGACTATCTTCATTGTTTTTTGTTTTGCATTGAATCGTTCCAGAACATCAGCTTCCATCAGTTCAACAACATCACAGTCACCTAAGTTTCCATCAGAGATTGTTGGGAAAAATGTCGAGGAGGTAATAAGCTATAAGATATTCATTTAAAATGGATTTTGTTGGAGTCTGCTCTAGTTTTTTATTGCTTCACAAATTTACACCTGCATTAATACTATGGATCTCCATATTTAGTTTTTTTCATGCTTAAATGCTGTCATTATGGAGTAAGTTATGAATATGGTAAGGCATCTTGGCTAATGTAATTATGTGTGTGCATGGTAGACAATAAAAGACTGGAATTCTGAGCTTCAGGAACGCACTGCCAAGTTCCGGAAACATGCTGTTGCAATAGCTGAATAGGACATGAGGATCTTGCACAATCGAGATGTGCTTCTCAGGCTTGAGGTGTGTTTTATACATTTTGGGGCCATGACTAATGATGCTGCATGGTGTGAAGTTGTCCTAGTGGGATATAGACTTGATGGGGGGGGCCGGCGGGGTACCCTCCTTTGCCACTTGATTGAAACTCTATTCTCCATACTAATAATGTATCATTTGTATAAACTTTACTGCGATATATGCAATCGAGTTCTTACGCTGCTTCTTTCAAAAGCAGTCATCAATCGTTGGGAAAAATTCAATGCCTTCTGCCCCCACCTATGTGTTTCATTTGACATCTGGCAATCAAGCATATATGCTTGATTCGATAATTTATTATTTTTAAGAGTTTTACCTCTTTTCCATGCATTTCTTTCCTGTTCTTTGATGTAGACTTCTATTTGACTGCTTTTCAGAGTAAAACATGCACGTTCATGCAACCTAAAGATGTTTTAATTGTTAAGGTTATGTTAATTTTGGTCACCATGAATTCAGGTATATAATTAACTTCTGTTGCTGATTGCACTGCATCATTTCTTCCTTTTTTATTTAGATTTACATGGTACGAGACACCTGATTGGTGAATACATCGTATGGTTATGTATTTATTGTTTTTTGAAGTACATGATGCTTATTTTGCAAATTTTATTTTCTACAGCTGGGAAGCCTGTTCAGATCAAGAACAAGAGCTTTATCGACTATTTATTTACATGTAGTTTGAACTTTGCTTTAAGCTTCAACTTACCTATGCAAATTCACACAGGGTAACAAAATTATATGAAGCTTTCACATTTCTGAACTTCTTTCTTACTGTTTATTTAATGTTTTTTCCTCATCCATAAAACTATATCAGTCTAATATTTGGTTGAAATTTTCAGTTTTGGAGACAAAGACTTGGACTTGAGGCTATCTAACCCCCTGCACCTTCGCTCTGTTTTAGAGGATACAAAGTTCTTTAAATGTAGAGTTGTTCTTTTGCGTGCATCTTATCCATTTTCCAGAGAAGCATCATATCTTGCTTCTGTGTACCCCCAGGTCTGTTCTTTCACGAATCAATTTGTCATAAACTTTATATGCTCAATGATTATTTGCTTCTTTACTAGTAGGTCTTTGGGTTGGCGGTGCCAAAACTTAGTGCATCTCAATGATTATTTGTCATAGAATTCTGGCCAGCTGTCCTTCTGAAGCCATGCCTCGGCTAGGTCAATTGCTCTTCTTGCGATTTGTGGTCGGCCGACTTTGATGCATGCTGCACTGAGCAGCCACAGGAGGACTGGAGAAAGGGTAGAAAGGAGGAGAATGAAAAAAGTTACTGATTAGTTTATTGAAGGGAAAGTTTTCACAGTTAGCAATAAAATCAGTTTCAGTGTACTTGTATAGAAGGCCGTATTTGTTTTTTGGCACATTTGTGTTGACTCTTCTTATATGCTACAACTTGGTTTTGTATCAGTTTGAACCTTTAAATGAAATATTTGCTTTTATGGTTGTCATAATTGGAAGCTATTTCTAGTTCAACCTCAAAGGTTTATAGGCACAATTGAAATGCTATAAGAAGTGAAAACAATTACTGAAATGCTATTAAAAGAAGAAAGACAGCATTCGCTAAAACGTTATTGTAATAACTCAAATGCTATCAAATGTAAGACAATAGCAGCATTGAAATGCTATGAATGAAAACTAATTAATAGCGTTTTTCAACCGCTATGAAAGATATTTGTCATAGCAATATAGAAACGCTATTGAATACTCTTTTATAGCTACATAAAAACGCTATGGTTGGAAACTTTTTGATAGCGTTTGGAGAAGCGCTATGTAAAACCACATACCTACTATAGCGGGTTCTGACACAGCGCTGATTAAAACGCTATGAAATAATACCATAGCGTTTTTCGACCGCTATAGTAGGTATCAGGTGGTGTAGTGAAGTAAAAACTTTATGATATCACGAGCTATTACCCAAGATTTTTGAAAAATTGTAGTAATTTTCACCCATTGGCAAATAACTATGTGGATCTAAATTTCACGGAGCCATAAGGCAAATACATTTGTGGAATCAAAATTTTAAGGTTTCATGAGCTAGAACTAATATTTTTTGATCATTTTTAGTCATCCCGACCCATTGGCAAATTATTTTTCAGAATCCTAAATTCAAGATTTCACGAGTTTTAGCCCAATATTATAAGATATTTTTACTCATTTCGACCCGTTGGTAAATTTTCATGGAGGTCAAAATTTATGATTTCAAGAGCTATTGCACATTTTTTTAAATTATTTTTAGTTGTTTCAACTCATTGGCATATAATTTTGTTGAGGCTGAAATACATAATTTTATGAGCTATAACTCATGATTTCGTGGCCATTTTTAGTCATTTCGGCCCATGAAAAAATAATATAATAGAGTTCAATATCCATGATTTTATGAGTTTAACCCATGAATTTTAGTCATTTTTAGTCAATCCGACTCGTTAGCGAATTATTTCACAGGTCCAAAATTCATAATTTCATGAGATATGACCCACAATTTTTTTTGTATTTCTACCCTGTTATAAAATTATTTTATAGAATCTAAAATTTATAATTTCATAAGCTATAACCCATGTTTATAATCATTTTTAGTCATTTCAACCCATTAGCAAATAATTTCATGGAATGCGACATTTACAATTTCATAAGCTACTACCCATGATTATCGGGCATTTTTATTCGTTTCAACCAATTAAAAAATAATTTTGTGGAGCATAAAATTTATAATTTCATGAGCTATTACCTATGATTGTTAGCCAATTTAGTTATTTTTACCATTTATAAATTATTTTGTGGAGTTCTTATGATTTCATGAGCTATTGCACATAATTTTTGATCATTTTTAGTTGTTTCAATTTCAATGTATTAGTAAATAATACTGTGAAGTCCAAAACTTACAATTTCATGAGCTATTACACATGATTTTTAGTTATTTTTAGTCTTGTTGACCCATTGAAAATTAATTTCTTGGAATCCTCATGAGCTATAACCCACGATTTATGGCCATACTTAGTCATTTGTATCCTTCGGCAAATAATTCCATGAAGTTTAAAGTTCATGATTTCATGATCTATAAGCCAAGAGTTATGAACATTTTAAAACGTTTTAACCCATTAGCAAATTATTTCACAGGATGTAAAATTCACGATTTCATAAGCTATATCCAATGATTTGTGGCTAGTTTTAATCATTTCAAAATAATTGCATTATCCAAAATTTATGATTTATAAGCTTTTACCCATAAATTTTAGCAATTTCAGATGTTTCGACCCATTTGGCAAATAACTTCACTGAGTCCAAAATTCTCAATTTGATGAGCTATAACTCATGATATTTGGTTATTTTTATTTATTCGTATCATTGGAAAATAATTTTGCAGAGTTTGAAGTTCGCCATTTCATGAGCTATATCTCATAAGTTTTTAAACATTTTTAGTCATTTTGTCCCATTGGTAAAATATTTTATAGAATTTAAAATTCATAATTTTATGAGCTATAAACCATGATATTTAGCCATTCTTAGTTATTCTACCCTTAACAAATTATTTTGTAAAATTAAAAATTTAAGATTTCATGACTATATAGCCCATAATATTTTGACATTTTTAGTAGTTTTGACCCATAGGCAAATAATTTTGCGGAGGTTAAAATTTACGATTTCATAAGTTGTTACATACAATTTTTAGGCATTTTTAGTCATTTATATTCTTTGACAAATAATTTTACGGTGGTCAAAATTTACAATTTCATAAGCTATTACATACAGTTTTTAGGCATTTTTAGTCATTCATATTCTTTGGCAAATAATTTCATGAAGGCCAAAATTTACAATTTTATGAGGTATAACCCATGATTTTTGGTCAATTTTAGCCATTTTTGACCCATTGACAAATAAATTAACATTGTCCAAAAGTAACGATTTAATGAGCTTAATTTATGATTGTTGCCATTTTTAGTTCTTCCGACCATTTGTAAATTATTTCACGGAGTCCAAAATTTTATAATTTTCTAAAAAACCCATGACTTTCGGCCACTTTTAGTATATCGACCCATTGACAAATAATTTCTCGTAGTCTAAAATTTATAATTTTATGAGTTATATCAATAAAATTTGGCCATTTTTAGTTGTTTCGATTAAATGACAAATAATTTTGTTGATCCAAAATTTATGATTTCATAACATTTTGCCTCTAATTTTCAACCACTTTTAATCCTTTTGACCCATTGGCAAATAACTTTGTGTGGTCCAAAATTAATAATTTCATGAGCTATTGTTACCCTTGATTTGCACCCATTTTTGGTTATTTCGACCCATTGGCAAGTAAATTTTTAGAATCTAAAATTTATAACTTCATGAGTTATTAGCCATACTTTTTGCCATTTTATGTTATTTTTACTCATTGACAAATAATTTCATTGAGTCCAAAATTTACGACTTAGTGAGCTATTACGTATGATTTTTGGCAATTTGATGCATATAAAAATATGTTATGTTGCAAGTACACAACAATTAAGTTATAGCATTTATAGATATTGATCCATAGGGAAGAAGTATATTAGAAAGACTAATCTAATGGGTTTTTGAAATGCATAGGAACAAAGAATTAGAGTGGTGTGTTTTGGGTGGAGGGTTTTATCACAAAAATGAAAGGCTAAAATAAGAGGGGGAAAACGAGAGAAAGAGAAGAAAATTAAAAATAAAACAAAGAGGAACTCAAAATAAGAAATCAAAACAAGAAATAATTAAAAATATGGATTAAATCAAGAGAAAAGATTAGGAATCTATGATTGATCCGCTAGTTAATTTCATTTGGAATTAAGAACTACTATCTTCTAATTCTCATATTACTTTAGAATTCTTAAGCATAGGCTATCAAGTTACTCAAAATAAGCACAACCTATTAAATTCACATCCAAGCAATATTATCATTCATGAAAAGAAATAAACAACTAGATAGTAACTCTGAAATTGAATAAGTATAATCTATCAAACTACTCAAGGAAAGCATATACTAACAAACTATTTTTCTTCCAATTACTTATTTAATTAATTATCTTAAACATGATCATTTTAAACACAAAAGATAGCAATTCAAAAACCAAAGAGAAATTAAATTAGTTTCATCTAGTTCTAGGTTCTCTATAAAAATTAGTTACTCATATTACAACTAAAAATAAAGAAAGAATATTTGTACTACAAAGTATTAAAGACAAGAACATAAATCTAAACTACAAAGCAAATAAATAAATAAAGAAAATATACATTAAAAAGCAATAAAAAAGCAAGAAAATAAAGCTACGCTATAAAGCATGAAATAAATTTACACTTCAAAGCAATAAATCTAATCCACCAAATATGAAATAGTGACAGTTTTCAGCAGACTCACGATACCGAGGCTGAAACTATGAATTGATCTTAAATCGATTCCAAACTAATCCATTCATCCCAGAATGATAACCAACCATAATAAAACTCATTTATTATCATTTAAAATTATTTTTCAAATTTTTACGATTTTACAGATGATTATTACCAATTTGTAGTTGTTTGGACCCTTTAGCAAGTAACTTTGTAGAGTCCAAAATTCACGATTTCAAGGGCTATAACCCACGATGTTTTGCCATTTTAAGTCATTTCGATGGATTGCAAATAATTTGGCAAAGACAAAATTTTATCATTTCATGAGCTATAACCTAGGATTTTTGGATATTTTTAGTCATTTTGACCAATTGGTAAATAATTTTATGGTGACTATAATCTAAGATTTTTGGATATTTTTTGTTAAATTGACCAATTGGCAAATAATTTTGTGGTGGACAAAATAATTGGTAAATAATTTTATGGTGGCCAAAATTTACTATTTTGTGAGCTATGACACATGAGTTTTAGGCGTTTCCACTTGTTGGTGTATAAGTTTACTTAAGCCTAAAATTCATGACTTAGGGGGTTATAACTCATGATTTTTGCTTATTTTCATCATTTCAACCAATTGGCAAGTAATCTGTGGAGGCCAAAATTCATGATTTTGTCACCTATGACCCACGATTTTAATCATTTAGTCATTTTGACCAATTGACAAATAATTTTGTGAAAGTCAAAATTTATGATTTTATAAGTCATAACCCATAATTATTAGCCATTTTTATCTATTTAAACCTATTGACAAATAATTTTATGGAGTTTAAAATTCATGATTTCATGAGCTATAGCTCATGATGTTTTGTTAGTCATTTCGACCCAGTGGCATATAATTTCACGGTGGCCAAAATTAACAATTTTTTGAACTATAACCTACAATTTTTGGTCATTTTTAACCATTTTGACTCATTAGAAAATAGTTTGGTAGCGTCTAAATTCATAATTTCATAAGCTATAGCCCATAATGTTTTGCCATTTTTAGTCAATTTGACCCATTAGCTTCATGATAGCCAAAATTATTGATTTCATGAGCTATAACTCATGATTTTGGAAAATTTTAGTCATTTGGCTCATTAGAAAATAATATCGTGGAGTCCAAAATTCACGATTTCATGAGCTATAACCCTTGATTTTAGCTATTTTTAGTTGTTCCGACCTGTTGATTTCATGGTGGCCAAAATTAAGGATTTCATGAGTTATAACCCATAATTTTTGGGTAATTTTACTCATTCCAAACCATTGGCAAATTGCATAGACCAAAATTCATGACCGCGTTAGCTATAACCAATGATTATTAGCCATTTTTTGTCATTTTGATCCATTAACAAATAATATCATGTAGGATAAAATTCATCATTTCATGAACTATAATCAATTATTATCAACCATTTTTATACATTTTAACCTATTGGCAGATAATTTTGCATTGTTTGAATTTCATAATTCATGAGCTATATAACCTACGATGATTATTGGCAATTTTTAGTAGATTTGACCCAATGACAAATAATTTCACGATGGCCAAATCTGACGACTTCACTAGCTATAAATCATGATTATTAGCTATATTTAGTCATTTTGACTAACTGACATATAATTTCATAGTGGCCAAAATTAACAATTTCATAGGGACCCATAATTTTTGCCTATTTCTTGTCATTTCGACCCATTAAGAAACGACTTTATAGAGTCAAAATTCACTATTTTATGAGCTATAACTCACGATTATTTACCATTTCTAGTCATTTCGATGCATTGGCATATCATTTTGTATTGGCCAAAATTAATGATTTGATGAGCTATAATCCATTATTTTTGCGCATCTTAAGTTGTTTCAACCAATTAGCAAATAATTTTACGGTGTCCAAAATTAACAATTTTATGAGTTGTAACCTTTTTCTGGCTCTTTTTAGTCATTTCGACCGAATTGTAAATAATTTTACAGAGTTTAAAATTCAAGATTATATGAGCAATAACACATGATTTTTTCCCACTTTAGTCGTTTCAACACATTCGCATATTTTAAGTCATTTTAAGTCGTTTCATGAGTAATCGATGATTTTCAGTCATTTTAAGTTATTTTGATTCATTGATAAATAATTTAGCTAAATCCAAAATTCAAGATTTCATGAGCCATAGTCTATTATTTTTGGCCATTCTTAGTTGATTCAACTCATTGGCATATAATTTTGTATTGGCCAAAATTAATGATTTCATGAGCTATAACCCATGATTTATCGCCAATTTTCATCGTTTCAGTCCATTGACAAATAATTTCGCCAAGGCCAAAATTCACAATTTCTTGAACTATAATCTATGATTTTTTTCTCATTTGTAGTCATTTCAACTCATTGGTAAATAACTATGCGGATGTTAAAACTCAGGATTTCATGAGTTATAACCTACGATTATTAGCCATTTTTATCTATTTCAACCAATGGGAAAATAACTTTGCGGAGTCTAAAATTCATGATTTTATGAGCTATATCCCACAATTATTGGTCACTTTTAGTCATTTCAACCTAATGACAAATACATTTGCGTTGGCGAAAACTCGCAAATTCATTAGCTACAAATCATGATGTTTGGCTATTTTTAGTTGTTTAGACCATGTAGGCAAATAAATTCGCGGAGGCCGAAATTCATGTATTCCTAATTAATAAAACCAAATTAATGTCCAATTTTAGTAATTTCGATTTATTGGCATATAATTTTTCAGATAAAAAATTTACAATTTTAAGATCTATAATCCATGATTTTCAACTATTTCACGAGTAAAAAGTCATCTAGGCCCGACGGTTGGTGGCAACCATTGGGGCGAAGTTTCTCAGCCCCAAATCAAAATTAACCCTAGCTACTCTTCGCCGCCACTCGGAGATCGTCGCCGCTGCCACTCGGAGATCGCCGCCGCCGCTCGAAGATCACCTCCGCCGCCTCTTTCTCCCCTCAAGACCCTAGCCTCTCGTCAAAACCCCCGTCTCCCCTCTTTTCCTCCGCTCGGAGATCGTCGCCACTGCTGCTCAAAGTAAGTCATCTTCTACTCTTGTACTAGATTAGTGTAGGTTAACTCGTTATCGTGCACCACAACCCTCGTTAAGTAATTACCACGTACATTTTTAATCCAGAGATTGTGCAGCATCAAACGTTTACCCATCACCAAGGTATAATCTCACCCTCCATTGCCTTGGCTTACATAATTTGGAATCTTGTGTAGAATAGTTGTAGTCTGTAGAGGAAATTTTGAATTGGGTTTGTGAATTAATTTTGATTTGGTTTTGTTGAAGGTCTGTGATAAAAAAAATAAAACAAAAAAATAAAAGGGGTTTCTGGCAAGCGGCGAGTCCTCGCCGTTGTCCAGTCACCCCGGCAGATCATGGCGGGGTCAGCCTCTTTAAGGTTTTAAAAAAAATAACGGAAGAAGAAGAAGAACAATTAGTTACACAGAACCATGGAGGAGAAGATAAAAGAAAAGGAATATTAACTGTACACCATTAAGTTTACTAAGTCTAGGTTTAGTGCCTAATATGTAGTAGCTGAAGGGATAATATTTCATTTAAATTATTCCATCCTAACACAGGTTTTGCTTCATCATTTATCACTAGGATTAATGTGGTTGAAAGTGTTGTTATTAGGTGTCGTGTTAAACTTATTTTAATGCTAATAGTGAGAAAAATATTTCTCCATTTTGATGTTCCCCATCTTAAGCTTTTTCCTTGGTAACTCTAATTACAATCTAGTCATTGATCTGCTATAAGCAAATTGCACAACACGATCCACGGAGTGCATAAGTTTTGGGTGTGTAATATACGAAGCAGCATAAGCAGAACCAGACAGTAGATAGTCATGGTTCTCCACATTTAAAATGGGTGACATGAGGAGTGTAAGATAACTTTGTTTAAATCCCCCGTAGATACTAAAAGCATGTTTCACTTCATGGATCACTAATGGATATTGAGTTCAGCTAACTTTAGCATCACACAAATATGATGGGATCTACATCCACTCTGTTTAAATCCCCAGTAGATACTAAAAAGCATGTTTCACTTCACGGAAAAACATGAATATTAATTCTGTTCTTTTAAGATTCTTAAATTCAATAATTAAACGATAGAAAATTGTGCTCATTAATATGCTCAAGGATTGTCGCTGTTATACTCTCTCAAAAAACACCGAATTGCCTTAATTATAATAATTAGAACAGCGAAGGAAAAGGAAGTTACACAAAGTTGTATCTTATTTATCTTTATAAACCTTCAGCGTAAATATACAAGCATTTTTAAACAATTAGAATCGCGATGGGAAAGGATGTTACACAAATTTGTATCCTAATTGATCTTTGATGAACAGAAACAATCAGATATATCACTTCAACCCCTATGTCTTGGACTGTAGCCTAACCTTTTAGTTTCAAAATAGAAAATAAATTGGAGTGCAGATTTTTCTCATGGAAAATAAATATGTACACTTTCAGGATAGTCCAATTAAATCCTTTTTTATCTGCGCGGAATTGATAATCTAGGCTGTATATCTACCATGACAACCTGAGAGTGATAAGATAACATGCCTTTTCAATTAGGTGCATTTTCTTCTAAAGCCAAGTTGCTTATCTAACTTGGGAGTTTGACAAATGTTCATTAAAGCGTTATATATATGTGTGTGTGTGTAGCCGGCTTGAAGTTTATTGTTGTGAAAGTTGCTTAGTGTCTTACTGTTTATGCACACTACGCTCTGCTTTATTATTAGAGAAGGGGCATCTGTGTTTGCTTCTAATTTATGATTTCGATGTTAGCTTATAGGTTCAGTTTGAGTACAGCTTATTGTCATCCACAATCTTTTACTACAGTGGTATCTGTAGATCTTAAGGGTTTCAGCTCTTTGGACGAAGTAGCCGAAGTAATGCTAACTCAACAAATATGAAACGAGAGTAGTCCTTTAGAGAATCTCAATGGCGTTCCGTTTACTTTGGCATTATTATTGTGAGTTGTATGTACAGCAGAAAGTTTGAATTCTTGGGTTATGTTTGGTCTCTTTCGGTTAAGGTGTTGTTTTATTAATGATGATTCATTGATATTATTAGTTACCTCATTCCCCACACACTCACTCACACACTTATTACTTTACAGATTGATTCTCAGACCACTCGTCCACCTTCTGTTGTTTCTGCTAACACTACACCGATTTTTGCCCATCCTTCTCTGAACGCTCAGGGTTCTACATTTGCTGCTCAACGTTCTCCTTAGGATATTTCAACACAACATCCTCTTGCTATTCAATTGGGAGGCGTGCTAGGGGGGCATGTAAGGGGGCTTTACGTAGGACAACTATAGCGAGGAGGACATTCACAAAGCCTTTGCTGATTATTTTCAATTAACTTAGCTGTGACTTGTACATTTTACATATTTAAGACATTTGTATATTTTAGATATCCTCTTTATGTTTGGGACTTCAAGTAGTTTATAAGTTAATTGTTGTATTTTGATTCTAGTCGATCTTCTATTTTGGTTTTATGCATGGGAATATATATGTCATAAACAAGTTGATTATGTATTCTTGTGGGAAATTAATTGTACGCATGACAGGAGGAATTTGCAAAAAATAATAATAATAAATTTGTGCAAGATATGCACCAACAGTCACAACCGTTGATGCAACTATCTGCACCAATGTTTCCCACTGTTTGTGCAAGATTCTGCACCAACGGTTCCAAAACTGTTGGTGCAAAAAATTGCACAAACGGTTCCCACCATTGGTGCAAATATTAAACAAACGGTTATAACTGTTGGTGATAGATTTTTTATAAATTATTTTATTTTTTGATAATTTAATTGAATATTAATTTGTACTGACGGTTGTAGTTGTTGGGGCTGAGTTTAAACCCATTGGGGATGTTTCAGCTGCAACGCGTTTTGCACAAACGATTGTTTTTTTAGCCCCAACGGTTGCAACAGTTGGGGACATCATTAGCCCTAACGGTTACAAACGTTGGGGTAGGCCACCTTTGTACTGGTGTTTATAGTCATTTTGATCCAGTGACAAATAATTTTTTGTCGGCTAAAATTCATGATTTTATGACCTATATCTCATAATTTTTCACCATTTTTTGTCGTTTTAAGCCATTGGCATGTAATTTCAGTGGTCAAAATTATCGATTTCACGAGTAATAAACTACAGTTATTGGCAATTTTTAGTCGTTTTAGGTCATTAGCAAATAAATTTGCGGAGTCCGAAATTCACGATTTCATGAGTTATAACACATAATCTTTACCAATTTTTAGTCGTTTCAACCCATTGGCATACAATTTCCTAGTGGCCAAAATTAGTGATTTCATGAGCTATAACCCGTGATTTTAAGTTATTTTCAGTCATTTCGATCCATTGACAAATAATTTTATGAAATCTAAAATTCATGATTACATGAGCTACAACATATGATTTTTGGCCATGTTTAGTCATTTCGACCCTTTGGTATATTATTTCAAAGTGGCCAAAATTAATAATTTTATATAACTTCGTGATGGCAAAAATGAATGATTTAGTGAGCTATAACCTATGATATTTTTGGCTATTTTTAGTCATTTTAACCTATTGGCAATAATTTTTAATTCATGTGGACCTCATGTATGCCTTATCCTAGACTGAACCCATAACAATTGGAGTAATTAGCTACTCCCTAATAACTAAATAATTATAGAGGATAGAAATCCGCCATATTGTATCAAACATGAAACAGTACAAAAATAAGAGCGGAAGTGGCTAGATGGAAAATGCAATAGAGACAAAGATAAACATTTAGTTTTAAATTCAATTATGATCCCCTATTAATTATATTTTTAATCCCTACAGTACCCCATATTAGTGTATTACCCTATCAAAAGTTCATTTTTTTATTTACAATTTCAGGTGTACACCTCTTAACCACCTATTCCTTTTTTTCAGATTAGAGAGAGATTTATTTAGTAAAAGATTACCAAACATGTCATCGGTACTTCAAAATTAATTTCTAGTTATGAAGCTGTTGGGTTTTCAAAATCCAGAAATACCCGGTCTTAGTGGGAAACTAGTAGGTTTCCTTTCCATTTTTTTTAGGGAAATGCCAAGATAATAAGAATAAAAATCCTAAATAATCAGAAATAACTGAATTTGAGGTAACAATTTATCAGTTGGAAGGGAGAGAAGCTCAAGGCTAATCCAACTCCTAATTTTCCTCTCTCCCAGACTCCTGTCACTTGCCACTTTAGACCAAATCCTAACCTTTTCCCGACCACCAAATTATTCACAAAAAATAAGAACAACAATAATAAAAGGGGGAAAAAATAGACATAGAAAACAAAGATAAAGATGGAATTTTATAGTTCTGAATCTTCCTCCAAAAGCCCAACACAATCACTTTACACAGGAGCTTGCTAATACTAGTATTTTTTTTAATATAATAGAAGCGAAGAAGATTCAAGATTGAAGCCTGAACAGGTACATCTGTTTGTAATCTCTGATGGGTTTTATTTTTCTTTCTCCCTTCTAGTTTTTAATTTGTTTAATGGCTTCTTTAGTGGTTGCCCATGCGCGCCGATTGCCGCTTTTTCAATTCCTTCTTGTCTTTTATTACCCTTCGTGAGATGAATATGTATATATTGGTGTAAATTGCTTTTTCTACGTCCTGTCAGTGTAAATTTTCAGATGGTGATTTTTTGAGATGAAAAAAGTTCAAATGAAAGTGCTTGGAGTTTAGCTTTGGTCTTCACCTTCTGCTTTATTTTTGAGATGACTCTTAATCATTTGATGTGCGATCCAATCCAATCCAATCCCTGTTCCCTTTCGTACGCAACAGACATTTTGACGGACCCCGTTATTTTTAGTGTGCTTTTTATCCCTGTCCTACTCGTTTTTGCCTCCTCTTTCAAAACCCATATTTGGATGGAGGGGTAAGTCTCCTTGTCATCTGACATGTTGATACTTTATCCTCAATACAATTTGAAAGGCTTCTCTTGTTAGGCCACAGTTTTGGATCGGAACGGTTTCAGTCGGTGTGCGTTCTCATCCTCTCCTTCTTCTTTTTCCCCACCCTTTATGTTATTATTGCGTCGGAAGTTTTGATTCGAGATAACTAGTTGTTGGAACGGATAAAGGGTAATCGTGATTTGATGCTACTGACTAACTAAGTTCAGTTTAAGCGTTCAGAATCCCTCATATGTGCATGTGCGTACGGTTGTAATCGATCGATGACATACACGATCGCGGAGCTCCTTCCTCTGTTCTGATTCCCGCGCCGTTTGCTTTGTTTTGTTTTGTTTCAGGTTAATTAAAATGGCCAAAGACCATGGTGGGTCTCCGAAGCTCCACCAACTGGAGAACCGAAAGAAGCGCCTCACTTACGTTTTTGGGGTCAGCGGCCTCTGCGTCCTCTTCTACGTTCTTGGTTCCTGGCAAAGCAACACCATCCCCAAACCCGACCCAAATTCAAACTTATCTAACAAGCTTGACTGCGACAATGTAGCCACCTCCCAGCCCGACGCCGCCGGATCTTCCGGTATTGATCCCGGATCCGTATCGCCCGACAACAACGTGGCTCTCGACTTCCAAGCCCATCACCAGCTCAACGTCAACGACACCCCCATCGTCTCGTCGGGCCAAGGCTTCCCGGCTTGTGCGATGAATTTCAGCGAGTATACCCCTTGCCAGGACACGACGAGGGGGCGGAGGTTCGATAGGAACATGTTGGTATATAGAGAAAGGCATTGCCCGGGCGATGATGAGATGATTCGATGCCTGATTCCTGCTCCCCCGAAGTATAAGAGCCCTTTTAAGTGGCCTCAGAGCAGAGACTACGCTTGGTACGATAACATCCCTCATAAGGAGCTCAGCGTTGAGAAGGCTATCCAGAATTGGATACAGGTGGAGGGTGACCGGTTTCGGTTCCCTGGGGGTGGCACGATGTTCCCTCGGGGTGCTGATGCCTACATCGACGACATTAACGCGCTTATCCCGTTGACTGACGGGAGCATCAGAACCGCTGTTGACACTGGATGCGGGGTGAGACATTCCTCACGCCGAATGCTTTCTTTTTTAGGTTTTAACTACATTCAAGTACCATAATGTACGTTGTAGTTACGCGTCAACGAGTGAACAGTCTGCGTATCTACACGAGTAACCCTCCATTGTTTTTACACGAGTAACCCTCGATTGTAAAGGAAGGGAAAAGGTAAACAGACTCTAGGGTTAATTACAAATTTAAATTTTGTTTAACATGTTTATGCGTTTGAATCTCTGAAGGTTGCGAGTTGGGGAGCTTATTTGTTGAAGAGGGACATTTTGGCGATGTCATTCGCACCGAGAGACACACATGAGGCCCAGGTGCAGTTTGCATTGGAGAGGGGAGTTCCTGCGATGATCGGTATAATGGCAACGCAGAGGATTCCATATCCGGCTAGAGCTTTTGATATGGCTCATTGCTCACGGTGCTTGATTCCATGGGCAGCATATAGTAAGCAAACCAATCTTTCAATGCCATTATGACCCCTTAGGAGCCGAACTCTGGTGCATTATCTTAACTCTCAAATTTCAAAGAACCTACGTATTTCAGTTTTTTGGGTGACTTTAATCATCTAATGTCCTCTCTAGAATGCCGTATCTCCATCATAGTTAAGCTCTTTCCCTGGTGTCGAACGAAATCCACGTACATGGTTTCTTAATGGACGGGTGCAGGTCCATATATTGGATTCTTTGCCTTCTTCTTTGTTTTGCCTTTCTGTTAGTTTTCGCGAGTCTTTAAGCCTGAGAATTTATGTCATAGCAGATACTCCTTTGATCAGATAGGCTAGGCTCAAGATGTTCAGTTTACTCATCATCTTGTTTTTCCCTCCCATGTTATTAAAATTTAAGTTGGAATAACTCTATTCAAAATCATTCTTTCAGATGCCTTGTACCTTACTGAAGTCGATAGAGTTTTGAGGCCGGGAGGATACTGGATTCTTTCTGGTCCTCCGATCCACTGGAAGAAGTATTACAAAGGTTGGGAGAGAACCCAAGAAGATCTGAAACAAGAACAAGACGGTATTGAAGAGGCAGCAAAGAGCCTATGCTGGAAGAAGGTTATTGAAAAGGGAGATCTTGCTATTTTTCAGAAACCTATAAACCACGTTGGATGCTCTCAGAGCATACAGGATCGCATGTGCAGGAGCAACAATGCCGATTCTGCCTGGTAAGCTGACATCTCTTGCATACTATGTTACCTGGGTACTCCTAACTAAAGCCGCACCTGTATCCGGCACATACCCGTACCAATATCCATAACCCAAACTCCTCAGACCCTCCTTGCATACATGAATACATTTATTCAGTCATGCACTCACTTACTCAATATATATATTATGTCAATATATATATTAAGTTAAACACTTCTCATACATTATTTGGATGCATATCCTGCACTTCACATCCACTTTTTTAAAACTCGTTAGACATAGATCAAATTTCGATCTATTACTTTAAAGGAACATTTTGGTGTCTTGTTTGAAAACGATGGTATTTCAATTTATAATCCACACAATAAAATAAACATATATATTATATTACTTTTAATTTTCATAACATGTGAGTAAAAAACAATATTGATCTCATGTAAATGTTTAATTTTAATATATAATATATATGTGTGTCGGTTATTTATTTATATAGTCGTGTTTCCGTATCGTACCTTTTACAATTTTCTATGTCCCGTACCCTTACAGATCCCGGCACCGTACCCGTACCCGTACCCATTTCCATGCGACTTTAGGTTGCATACATATGTTACATTTTCTCAGTAAAACATTTTATGGGTAATCGAAATAGTTTCAACTTTTACCTCAGCACTCATTCCTTAACCGAATCGTATTATCTACTCCGGTGGGCAACTTGCTTGTCAAAAGTAGAAATCTATTCTTGATCATTGAAGCACACAGAAGTTCATTACTTGTTCTTGAAAATCTCAGGAACTTCTACTTGAAATATTGTAACTTAATCTGTAGTTCCCTAAAGGGTAAAAAACCCGAAAGCGAAGATACGTAGAGCCTGCATGTACCCTTCAGGACTCAATCCCTGAATCTTTTTGTTCCTCATGCTTCCTCTTACTCTGCATTTGTTCCTCATGCACGAACGAAACAGAGTCCCAGGAGTCGAGGTTTCTAACTGTTGCATTGCTTACCGTATGTATCCTGCAGGTACACGAAAATGGAAGCGTGCATAACTCCATTACCAGAGGTAAACAGTGAAGAAGAGGTCGCCGGGGGGGCGGTCAGGAAGTGGCCAGAGAGGGCATTCGCTACGCCGCCAAGAATAAGCACGGGTACGCTCCGAGGAGTAGACGCCAAGACGTTCGAAGATGACAACAATCTGTGGAAAGAGAGGATCTCACACTACAAGAGGATCGTCCCCGGGCTTACTCAGGGTAGGTACAGGAACGTGATGGACATGAACGCCAACCTGGGTGGGTTCGCTGCGGCTCTCATTAAGTTCCCGGTTTGGGTGATGAACGTGGTCCCGTCTCACTCGGAGCGTAACACTCTCGGTGTCATTTACGAGCGAGGGTTCATCGGAACCTACCAAGACTGGTGCGAAGCGGTCTCGACGTATCCGAGAACCTACGACCTTATCCACGCCGACGGTCTTTTCAGCCTCTACCAAGACAGGTATACAAACGGTATCTACGACCATGATCAAGTATCACACTAAAACGAGAGGCCTCACTAATAAAATGGAAATTGTTGTTTCAGGTGTGACGTGGTGCGCATCCTGCTGGAAATGGATCGGATACTGAGGCCGGAAGGGACTGTGATAATCCGAGACACGGTGGACGCGCTCACCAAGATTAAGGAGGCGATGGACGGGATGAGATGGAAAGGTCACGTCAGCGATCATGAGACCGGGCCCTTCAACCCTGAAAAGATCCTCGTCGCGACCAAGACCTACTGGACCGGCGAGCCCTCTCAAGGGAACTGATTAATTTGATCGAATTTTTAATTCTTTCTAACAGAGGATATGATCTTTACGCGCGGGGTTAATTAGTTTCTATGCAAATCTGTAAAATTAGAATGTTGCCAATCCTAGTCTCGTTCGTTTCTTTTAGGTATCCTTTTTTTTTTTTCCTTTCTTTCCTGAAACCAACCCTGTTAGCAGAGTTAGGATCTTGATCAAAGCAACGTACGGTTGCTTTTTTTTTTTTTGGGTGAGTGATTGTTGAGAGTTGAGTGCAAGGACTGCTGATTTTTTCCCCTTGATGCAAACATTGTGCTTTTTGGTAACTACGGAAGGGCTTAATTACCCGCGGCTTAATTTCTAGTAACAGGGACCCCGAATAGGGGGACAGCTCACATGTCCTTCCTTGGGTCTCCTATTTAGGGTCCCTGGGGCATTAATATTTAGGTAAAACTCTTCTATTAATTGCCTTAAAGATCATTATTTTAAATGGTGTAGTGCTTTCATTGTGGGAGGTGTAGAATACTATTGCCTCGATCTTTCATGCATTTGGCCGATCAATCTTTTTTTGTCTCCTGGTGAAATTATATTCTTGAGGTGCGCTTAGGTGTGCAAGTCATAGGATATCTGTTGGGATACTTTTTTGCTCGATTTTACTTTTCCCTCGTTTTTGGGCTTTGCTACAGGACCCCAAAATATAAGACCAACAGAGGGGACAGATGATGTGTTCCACTCTTATTGCATAATGAGCTGCTCATCAAAATTTTCCTCGTTTAAGATAAGAAAGTTGGGGCCTACTTTTCACTTTTAACTGAGGCCACTATGAAGATTTGGAGGAGATCTTTCCGAGACGAAAGCGGGCAGGTCTAGAGATTTGTGTTGTCTTACTTGCGCCTCTTCGTACCAATAGGTTTATCCCTTGGAAAGCATGATTGACGAAGTTTAGTGGGACGACTACTTTATGCCTAAAAAAATACGCACCGAGGCAAACGTGTCGTTATTAATGGTAATGCTAGCTAGTGTTCTTGTTGACCACCAGTATTCTCCTTCGCCTTGGGGGGACAAAACAATGGTCAAATTTAACCTCCAAAGACTGGAAAAGGAACCCTGAGCTTCCAATGTTTATCCATTGAAAACCGTAGGCCCGTTGAACAGCTCGCACGTACGATCTAGGACACCATCCTCGTTAATTAATTATTACCCGCAAGTAAACCATCTACTTGAGCTCATTACTCGAAAAAACTACCAACAACAACGAATTAACAAACAACAAAAGGGAATCCAATAAGATAAAAAACCCCAGCGAGGTATGTAAATGTTTGTAATCACTGAGGCCTTTGTTTGTCTCGTGGATTAGGATATCTATTGATGGTCGTATCTTTCCATCCGTGATTGCCAGTTCCGACCAAATTTAATCGAGACGGGTCTAAACATATTCTTATCTTGAAGTGAATACTGTTGGGGGGTCCATGTGCGGTTCTCAAAGTGCAGGTCACGGCTCGAGGGAGGTGCAGGTTCAAGATCAATCATGGATTATCATCATATTCTTATCTTCGCCGCCACGACGTAATCAACCTTTGTATTTTCCATCATTAGGGATCGAGTTGAATAATTAAGACACCCAAATACCCAAACCATCGATCATCCGCGAAAGCAGTAGACAAATTACACTAAAACCCCACGAACCTTCACTGTTCTGCAGTAAACCCCCGTGAACTCACAAAACTGAAAACCTATACGGTTGGTTATAATGAATGCGTGTATAATGCGTAGAAACAAAATATCCGAGGTTGCTATGTATAGAGTACGGTTTCCCCATTTTGCTAATAATTAATGTGTCTCCTTGTACCAATTGATAGATAAGAGAGGCACGTTACGAAGTTAATGATTTGATTAACAGCAGTAAATTAGAAGTATTTCCTATAGTGATATTCGTTCAACTATGCGTTCCCCTTTGAGACTTCCAATTTGTATACTATCAAGTTCTCACTTAGATGCGTAGGAGATTTAAGCCGCAGACTACAGAATCAGACTTTTTTGTTTGTGTTTTTGTTTTGTTTTTTAAAACCAAATTCTAAAAATTTATTTGCTAAATATTACACATGTGATGATGACAAACGGGCAACAAGCTGCGTCGCTAATTCTTTCTGAATTGTAAAACCCAACCCACAAAACACGTACTCAGCAGACCATGTTGTCGCCACATTCTTATTCATGAATTTCTGTACCCTCCTGAGGAACTCCACCGCATCAGCTGCAAGGAAACCAAACGTATCGAAAGCGAACGGGATGAAGTTGTGGTGGTTGTCCTTGCAAGCTTGATCATGTTTGCCCACATTTGCCTCTGCTGCTCTATCCGCTGCATGCCCAACCTTGAACTCTCCATTACCAAACCCCAACAACGGAGACACCCCTGTGAGATCAACACAAGCGTGCTCCCCCCCCGCTCCAACTGTAGACAAGAACGTCTGCCAACCTTAGAGTGGATCTAGCCTCTCCAGGAGGAGTGAGGAAGTTGACCGGCGCTTCCTTCTTTGATGGGATTCCTGCTCTTTGGAGGATATCATACAAGACATCTCTGACTAAGTCGTGCATGTACTTGAACCTCGGCTGCTTCTGACAGTGGATGGCATGCTCTTCAAAAGCATCCATCTGCGTTCTACGACAAACTGGACACATTGTCCCCTCCGCGAACAAAGGAATCAACAACCTGTACCTGAGGATGGCCTGGTACTCTCCCGGAGTTATACGCTATCCCAATCCCTCAATAGGCGTGGCCAACAAGAAATCATAGGTGTGCTTTGCCCGCAGGCACTCAACAATCGCAACCTGCCTCTCTGAAAGGCCAAACTCCGTCAATAGATCTCTACAAACGCTACCATAAAAGATGTCCAGGTTAGTGAAGATAACAAACATTAACAATTTTTTTTTCTTTTAATGTGAAACATTAACAATGTTAAGACAATGAATAGGGGGAATTTTATTAATGTCCTAAAAATCTTTACATTGGACCCTCGAGATCACTCACAATAACCATACTATATATATATTAGAAAAAAATGGATATGAAATAACAGCTCATTTTGCTATGAGCTATCAATAGATATTCACATTGTGACTCATTCTACTTGTCACATCAAAAGGTGTGGGTCGTAACTTCTCTATTTGTTGGTAGTTTTTTTTTCTAAATGAGTTGTCCCCTCATAACCATCAAACCCTATATATTAAGAGAATTTTTCTTTTCAATCTTTGTGAGCTACAGTTTTAGAACTCCAGCATGTTGCTAGGGTTTTCCTATAAAAGGGAAACTCCGAGCACGAGATTCGGTGCTTCTCCTCTCTTCTTCTCGTGATTCCCTGGTGGCGGCGGCTTCTTCTCCTTCTCGTGATTTATTTCTCCAGCTCTCTCTCACGTTGATTTTTGAGGGGAGAATTAAAAAGAGGAGATTTAAGAAGAGGGATCCTCATTGTAGCTACAGTGTTGATTTTTACATTTATTGAGAGATCTCAAATTTGAGATCTGATCTTGCATTGTAATTTGTTTGATTAATAAGAAATTAAGTGTGCGGTTCCCGAGGATGTAAGCAAGTTTATCTAACCTCGTAAATTTTGATGTACTTTTCCCTATACCGCGTTTCTTGCTATTTTAGGGGTTTAAAGTAGCCCCGGTATATTTCCCAACAAGTTGCATATCGGTCCCTCAAATCTTGATAATTGCATATTAACCCCTCAAATCATATAAGATTTCAAAAAATGGTCCCTCTATTAGTATTTCTAGTCATAGTCGGGTTAACTCCTAAACCTAGATCTATTCACCAAATGGCTCATCTCTTTGATTTTTCAAACCTTTGTGAAACTTAACTTTGGGTTAGGGTTCTTTACTAACCATTGGAGAAGAAGAACTCAAATGGGTTTGGTTTTAAGTGCGTAATTAATTTAAACTTATTAAGAAATAGGTTGGGAAACATAATTGAGCATTAAATGGTCATGTTGCCTCCAACCGTTAGATTTGACATAATATTATATTTTCCTTGAATCCAATGTGATTTTTAACTTGAAGGATCATTTTGCAAGATCATATAGGATTTGACGGACTAATATGCATTTTTTTCAGAATCTGAGGTAATATTATGCAACTATTGAAGGTTTAAGGGACCAATAGCTATAATAAGAAAAAAACCCAATACTGATCAAGATAACAAGGAATTACTTTGCTTAGACATGAGGAGGTCTAAAGTATTAATAAAAAATAGTTCATAAACAGGGAGTGACTAAAACTCCATACATATCACTAGAACTAGTAGGGATACTATCAAAAACATCGATCTCTATAGGAGGAGGAGCGGTCTACATCATTGATTGAATAGTCACAATTCTCGATCTAACCCTCTAACTAGTCATCTATAGTATAAATCGTCACATTATGTGGGAGTCTGGGACGTTCTCATAAAATTACTACTCCCATGTAACAGGGGTTTGGATCTACAATTGAACCTATTCTCAACGCTACTACTGTTACTTTTACTACACTGTATTTATTTTTTATATTTTTAAATTAAATAAGAGATTAATGTAGCAGATATTTTGTTTCAAAAAGTCCAAAGGACAGTACGTAGTCCCCTCGCTGCATGTCGTGAAACGAAGTTTCCCGATCCGCGAAACTCACGTGACCAAATTCTGCCCATAAATGCCACTACACCCCTCAAACTCACTCTAGCAATTAATACGTACTAGCTAGCTAGCGTAGACACGCGAGGTGGCAAGGGTGGCACAGGAGGCGGTGGCAAACGAAGTTTCCTGATCCCCAAAACTCACGTGACCAATCAAATTCTGTCCATAAATACCACTACACCCCTCAAAAGCCTCAAACTCACTCTAGCATTTTACTTACTAGCTAGCTAGCTAATTGCATAGACATGGGAGGTGGCAAGGGTGGCGGAGGAGGCGGTGGCAAAGGAGGCGGCGGAGGAGGAAAGGGAGGTGGCGGAGGGGGTGCTGCTCGTGGCGGCGGTGGGGGATCAGGAGGGGGAGGAAAATCTGCCGGAGGTGGTAAATCCGGGTGCGGTGATCAGGGTATGATGAAGGCACCTGGAGGTGAAGGGTGCATATCAAGGTCCGGGTTTGAAGGAAATCCACAAGGGTACTTCCACGGTCTTCACCATGGAGGTGAAAAATGAGTGGCGGGTGTAGTGTTCTGTTTTTAGCTAGTTTGCTTTTATGTGTGCGCGTGTGTATGTATATATGCGTATGTACCTGTGATAATAGAGGGCTCTATGTAAAGAGAAAATATTGTACATACGTAGTGTGTATTAGAGTGATGTACGTGATAAATGCCTGAAGGGAGTGTGTTGGGGTGATCTATGTAGGAGAAAATATTGAAGCGTACGTGCGTTATCGTGTTGAATTTTGGTAGCTAGTTTTGATTTGATGCTACTTCTGAGATTTGTTTAGAACTCAGCTCGAGAGGTATATGATCGTAAATAGCCGTAATCCTGAACACAAATTATGAATTTAAGATAAAACCCCAGCAAGGTATGTATGTTATAAATTTGTAAACCCAAGGAGGAGCGGATTAATTAAAGTTCCAATGTGACTTTAGATGAGTTGAGAGATTAATAATCGCTCATGAGGTCTTTGTTTTGTTTGGTGGATATCTATAATCGCTCATGAAGTTTCCGAGTTTTGTAGATGAGCCCCATAAATTAGAACCAAAACACGATATAAAAAGGTGTTTTGAAAGTTCACGGGGGTTTAGCGTAATTTACCTAAAAGTTTATGGGTGTTTTTCACAAAAGTTATTGAGAGGTTTAGTGCGATTTTGAAAGTTCATGGGGGTTCAGAAAGTTCATAGGGGGTTTAGTGTAATTTACCCAAACTAAAATTTTGACCCAATCCCAAATGCTTTTGCGTTCTCCTTTGAAGTGTAGTTTTATATGGTAATTAATAATTAATTTGCGTGAAACCACGCCATTATAAAAGCTTATTTACGAAAGATGATCTTCTATGTGATACACCCACTAACTTTGTATCATTTGGAAGCGTACTAGTTAAGAAATAACATACATGATAATAACGGATGAGTGGACGGTGCGGTACAACCGTAATGATAATAATGATGAGAATGGAATCCAATGGAAGGTTCAAATTCCATGATGTTGATCTCCTCTTTCTCTCTTTTTTTTTTAATTAATGGAATCTGGGGATATAGCTATAAGCACCACCTTCTCTCTTTTACTTTGGTTTTCTTTTTCTTTCCTTTTTCAATGAAAAGGAGCGGTTCAGAGATTTGTTTCTCCCTTTCCCTTCTCCCAATTAAAAGGCTTTTGTTGTCGACTCGAATCGAGCCTTCATCCCAAATTCTTGGCGGTGTACTCCACACGCACCTAGTTCGGTGGGCATAGGACTAATTCGTAGGATTAATTGCACATATATATGTACTTGTGCACTTCAGTGTATTAACCACCCTTCAGTATTCATAAAAGTTCTCCATGGTGCATGTCCAAATTAAGAGGGTTATCTCCCTGTTCTTTGTACTCGTCATCGATTCTGATGTTTCAATACACCGCAAAGAAATCATCTATAAGGTGTTGAACATCCTCCCCATATATAATAATATTAATGAGGTTCCTAGATAATAGTCCCATAAATCTTTAATAGTTGCATATCGGTCCCTCAAATCTTGATAATTGCATATTAGCCCCTCAAATCATATAAGATTTCAAAAAATGGTCCCTCTATTAGTATTTCTAGTCATAGTCGGGTTAACTCCTAAACCTAGATCTGCATTCACCAAATGGCTCCTCTCGTTGACGTTTCAAACCTTTGTGAAACTTAACTTTGGGTTAGGGTTCTTTACTAACCATTGGAGAAGAAGAACTCAAGTGGGTTCGGTTTTAAGTGTGTAATTAATTTAAACCTTGTTATGGGGTATATCTGTTTCACGGATATATGATCTCATAAGTCGACATTTTAACTAACCAGACAAGCTGATACCCTAATATCGACACAAGGAGCGATGCTAATCGACACAAGAGATCCTGACCTCCCAGACGAGTCAACATCTCTATATCGACTCGAGAAACGGTTGTTAGCTGGGACAAGACGACATTCCGACCAGTTGGGCAAGCCGACACTCTTGTGTCAACACAAAAGGCGGTGTCAGTTGACACGAGAGTCAGCGACTCGAAGATATGATATTATAGCCCTTGCTTCTCGACGAAGCTAAGAGGTTATCCTTGCCTCGAACCTATCGGCATAGATATCACTTCTCAACATTATTTAATCTTTGATGATCATCATTATGTCTCCATCCTCAACAGTCTTGAAGACTCGTCGGACTGCTAGTTACCAATGTTGCTGAAGTGACCTCTTGTCACTCACTAACCAACACGTGTAGAGCAAATGATAACTCAACTTCCAGCTCACCTCTCACCACCGTCTTACTATACACTCATGAAGTGACCAATTTGCCCTTAGCATCCCCTATAAATACAGATGCTATTCTCCATAGCTAAAGGTTCGCGATCTAAAACCCCTTAAAGCACACACTGCACAAAAATAAGAACACACAATTCTTCTTTAACCCCATTCAAGTTCATCAACTGACTTAATCGTTGGAGGTATCACGGAGGAACTCATCCACACCCTCTTACGACTCTTTTGTATGCGGATTGCTCGATCATCCTAATTCCAGAACCATGCATAAAGTCAAAAAAGAAAGCGGCCCCCTTTTCTTTTATAAACTCCATCACTTTAATTGGTTGTGTGATATTTAACATCAACAAACCTATTACGAAATAGGTTATGAAACATAATAGAGCAGTAAATGGTCATTTTGCCTCCAACTATTAGATTTGACATAATATTTTTCTCGAATCCAATGTGATTTAACTTGAAGGATCATTTTGCAAGATCATATAGGATTTGAGGGACTAATATGCAATTTTTAAAATTTGAGGGACTAATATGCAACTATTGAAGGTTTAAGGGTCCAATATCTAAACAAATGGGTCTAAAAACAAAAACCCCTTAAAAAAACCTAATACTGATGAAGATAACAAGGAATTACTTTGCTTAGACATGAGGAGGTCTAAAGTATTAATAAAAAAAAGTTCATGAGCAGGGAGTGACTAAAACTCCATATATATCACTAGAACTAGTAGGGATCCTATCAAAAACATCTCTATAGAAGAGGGAGTGGTTTACATCATTTTAATTGAATAGTCACAATTCTCAATCTAACCATCTAACTAGCCATCTATAGTATAGATCGTCACATTACATGGGATGTTCTCATAAAATTACTACTCCCATGTAACAGGGGCTTGTATCTACAATTGAACCTAATTTTCAACAGCACTACTGTTAATTTTATTACTCTGTATTTATTTTTTATATTTTTAATTTTTTTTTAAATAAGAGGTTGTAGCAAATATTTTGTTTCAAAAGGTCCAGAGGACAGTAGTTCCGTCTAAACACTTGCACAGAACGCAATCTCTTGCTTCTTATCGTCAAAGAAACACGGCCTTGTCAAGTACTAATCTTTGGACTGGTGACATCCACTCATTAAACTTGTCGATCGATCGCTCAACTGCCATCGCAAATTTGATGAAGACGTACGGTGCCTTGCAACCTAATCTTCAATTCCAGATATTTTATTATGAAAGAGTAGGCATCGCTGTCAGAAAAATACTTGTTAGCTTAAAAGTGTGAACACGTTTTATTCTACTTTTGAAAATAAAAGAATGTGCATGTACCAAGAGAATATGGTTTTATTTTCTTTTCTTTTCTTTTTTTTTAATTCGTAAATTCGGCTTCATCATGACTAATGCAAGGATGCCAAGTGTCAAATGCATCCTGTCATCTTGTAATACTAGTGTGCACCCCAAGCAAAACACGACCCCCTGTTTTTTTAAGCACTGCATTTTAAACTTGTCTCCCTCTAAGTTTTAATACATTTACTTTCATTATTGTATGCTTAAAATTAGTAATAACATCTACTCCTTTATATTTAAAGAACGGTCCAAGTTTTAATATTTTTTATTTAGAAATCATATCTACTCCTCTATACTTAAAAGATGATCCAAGTTTTAATAAATATGATTTGCTTTACTGTTTATGATACTGTATAATTGTGGCGTGAACAGTATCTCAAGTAGAAGAGAAGATTTGATTCACTGTTTACGATATACAGTAAATACTGTAGCGTGAACAACCCTCTGAAAGTAGATGAGCATATTTGATTTATTGTTTATACTGCAGTAATTTACTGTAGTATTTACCGCAGCATGAACAACGATTCTTTAGATCCTTCTTTGAGTATGTATATAGGAGTAGATACCCAACGAACAATGTAACTTGGATAAGTATTCATTTCAATATTCTTACATATATATGCTGCCATATTCTGAGTTGTTTTGTACAAAATCATGTTTGTTTAGCTTATTAATCAATAGTTTTAGATTGAGTTATTTGATAATGAGTAACAAAATTTCATAAATACTTATTCAAGAGCTGAAGGATAGATGCAGGCTTTCGGTTTTAAATGTTGCTGGTGATGGAGGATGGACTTGTCTATCTGAACAAACCGCTGACAAGAATTTATAAAAATCTTCTTAAGTCCTCCTTTATTGCGGGGAATAGTCATCTACTGTTCTTATGACAAACGCAAGGATGCCAAATGTCAAATGCATCATCAAGACGCGACAAAATACCTGAAGTTTAAGTAATTGCACACAACAGTAGTACTTCATAGGCCCAAAAAATGTTGCTGCAAATAAATAAATTAATGTTACAAGAGAAAATTAGTCCCATGTGGGGGAAGGATTGTGAGTTCAGACCCCGCGCGATTCATTAATTAAAGAAGTGGGAGCAAGCAAATTGATATTATATAGCAAGGTCAAGAGTCACGGTGACGAAAAGTTGTTTGTGTATCAGTGTATATATAGGACCACAGGTAATTGATTAAAAAATTGAATTTGTGAATCTAATTATGCCCCTATAATTAAGTGCGCTTCACAAAACTAGACTTGAGTGGGGTTAGGTGCAAAATCCATTCTCTAAAATTGACAAAGACAAAGCTATATATTATTATATCATAATGGGCGGAAAAATAAAAGGAGTTTGAAGTTGGAAATGGAAGCTGTTACAGGGGTTTTACGAGTAAAAGAGATAGGACCACGGATGGATGGACGGATGGTCGGTGAGGATGCTGACCTAACTAAACCCATTTTTGCCTCATCACATCAAGCATATATATATATAAGACGTGCACTTATGCGCATTATGCATACCCTTGTTTTATAGTACTACGGTTTTGCATGAAAGCATATCTATTTAATTTATTTTATGTTTATCATTTTTTAGATGCAAAATAACGAAATGGCTTGCTTTCATAACAATATAAATTCTAAACAACTATAAATTTGTTTAAGTAAGTAAATTGTACAATAAAACAGTGTATAAATTATTGTATGATTAATTGTTATAGTACGAATAATTTATTCATAATTTATTCATAATTTATTAAAATGATTATAATATATTAAATAGTTTCTTCTCTTTTAAATATAATAATACTATAATGGCATAACTAAAATACTATTGGTAACTATATTTTAATTTAATAATTAGTTTATTATACTATTAGTAAATAATTTACTAAATTGTATAATTATTAAACTACAGTGAAATATATCAATTTAAATAATATTATTAAGATTATTATAGTATGAATACTATTGCAATTAAAATAAATATGAATTACTTTTTATACTATTATCACACTTTTAAAAAGCTAATAAGATACAAGGTAACATGTAGTCCTCCATAGGAGGAGAAACCCATAGGTGGAAGGCATAAGACTAATAAAATTTTTATTATTTTTAAATTTTCTAGAATTGTAAATATTATGTGAGGATAAATTAGGGATAAATTTCAAATTTTCTATTAAATAACGTAAATAAATAATAAAATAATAGTGTGACCAAAGGTTTTCAAAAAGTGGGGAAATGCATAATTAATTAGAGGCTAAATATAGTTATTGAATGATTAATTATAACTATAATAACACATTTGAGAATTATCAAACTTAAAACGGTAAAAATGGAAATCAAAAGTTTTGACAGTGTATAGTAAAAGATAAAATAAGAGTAAATAAGTTAGGTATAAGTTGTTGTCTCGTTTAGTCGGGTGAGTTATCCAGCAGAGAAGCGGTGAAGTCGATCAGGAACCTACTTAATTTGGTAGGACTAGAACATTTTAACCGAGACTGAATATTGTTGCTAGTCATCTGTTTATTATATGTTAATTAACTTTTATGCTAATTAAACATGATTAATTTGTCATCTCGTGCTCATTAATTCTTTTTCCTTTTTCTTTTTTTTTTTCCTTCTTCTTGCCATCATTAATTATTATTTGAGGGAAAGCCGAATGGTTGCCATTCAAGCTAAGACCGAGGAGCATGCGCATTATCAAAGTGATGCATGATTTGTCAAAGTCAAAACGGAGGCACGACCCGAGCGTATTGATACAAGAGAAATGCTTTGTCATCTTCTGCAATTCGATCAATATTTTGAAGGGGGGGAAACATGACTTGCAATATTAAGTCAATAATTTTCGAATTCAACTTCTTGATAGGCTGATGATGATAACTACCTACATCAAAAATCAACCTCATACTCAATTCAAACCGCGTGCCGCCTCAATATTGCCTCTTCAAATTGCACACAATAATTGAACTCCCTAAATTTACAAGAGTTTTACACTTTGCAAAGAGACTAGCTATCATGATCGATCAACTGGTAAAAGATTAGAATGAGTAATGTGTGTTTAAGTCGTATGACGAGGAAATTAACGGAGAAAATGAAATAATAAATAGTTGGAATTTTGACGAATTGTTGAAGTGGGCTAGCCTATGTTAGATGTATCTTAACAGGTATGAAGTAATTAATAATCAAATTAAGTAATTTTTTAAAGTAATCTAAGTGGATTACTTGATATTAATATTTGAAGATGGAAATGGCAAGTGTGTAAAAATTGGTATTAATTGATTCGTACTAGAGCATCTTTAATTTGTTTTTCTCTGAATGATCAAAAATTCATCCAATGAACAGCGTGGTACGTAGGAGGTAAGTTGCAAGCGTTACGTATCAACTAGTTATCCTTGTTCCCAATTTCCCCCCCCCCTAAAATTAAGGACTGTAAAAGTGGAATTTAATATACGGTTTTTCTATAGAGTGCCCATGGGCACTCTATAAGAGAAGAGAGAGATAGAGAGAAATGAATGAGAAGATGATCCCAATGCAAATTAGGGGACCCCCCTCCTCATTCATTTCTCTCTATCTCTCTCCTCTCTTATAGAGTGCCCATGGACACTCTATAGAAAAACCGTTTAATATATACACATGGGTAAAATGCAGAAACTTACTACAATTAATTTCCCAAGATATATTATTATTAAACACACTCTTGATTTATTATTTGTATTCCTTTCCATTTCGACAGTAGTGTGAATCCTACCAAAACATGTTATTATTGCCTACATCTCTCATTAATTAATAGGGAAAAATAGATGAATGGCTGGAACTATATATAAAAGGATATGTAATAATATCAAGCATGTTTTTAATTTAGCTGGCTGAAATACCTTTAGGGTATTCCATCCTTTTTCTCAAAAATAATATCAAGCACGGAAAGGGTTTTGATCTATGGGATTCCCATATTTCTGTACTATAACATGCCTTCCCTTTAATAACTTAATTAAAACAATATTACGTACCATGTTTCGAACCGATAAATGAAATTAATTAGAATTATTCTGCAACTTTCACGGGAATTCATGAACTCCCCTCAACAAAGTTTCAGAGATCATAATATGTAGTCATAATATTTGCCAACGGACGACCAACATGTCGCTTCCACGCATGCGCATTTCGATCTACTGATTGATTTTGATAACAAACTGCGAAGAGGAGATGATGATCGAACTAACAAATAAAGTAAAAAAGTTTTTTTTAAAAAAAAAACTATATAAACGCACGCACCTAAAGCAAAAAAGGTACACGACTCCAAATCATATTTATATATTCCAACGTGTTGTGCTCAACAACAAGTCCCACATACAATTAACCGAGTCCCAAAAAAAAAAAGGAAATATCGAAACCGAACTCAGCCACAGCACGAGGGGCCGCCGGGAGTTCATCTAAATTTATAGCTAATATAAACAAGCAAGCTAACTAGGAGGAAATAAGGGGAAACTCGATCGAGGTACAAAAATCAGCTGCGCACTCTTTGCATGCACCGTGACCCTCAGAAATTAATTAATTAAAACCCAGATACAAATTTTACCTAGCTAGATATAATTAATCGAGAACTAAAATTTAACAACAAAGAGAATCAACCCCAGCTGGTCCCAGATCCAATCTCCAAACTACCCCTCGTACGTACGTAATTCGATCAATTAGCCTTGAGCCCCCCGCCGAAGCAGCTGGCGAGGTGGAAGTGGCCGTGGTGGGTGCCGCCGCCGCCGCTCTGGCGCTCGATGGTTTCCTGGACTCGGCGGAAGTACTCGACCTGGCAGGGGATGGTGATGGCGCCGTCGTGGTCGAAGCCGTACTCCTCCTCGGCCTCCTTGAGCAGCCCCGCGAAGAGGGGGTGGTTCAGGTACATGACGGGGACCACGAACCTCTCCTGGTGGTCCCGCCCCACCCTTATCGCCATGCGCCCCTTCGGCGGCTCCTGCTCCCTCCTGGCCCCGAAGCTCGGCAGCCGAGGAAGCAGGCCGTGGTGGTGGTGGTGGCCCATGATATATATATATCCCTCTTAATTCGATCGTGCGCGCGGTTAGTTAATTAGCTAACAACCGACAGGCTACTAGAGGAGGAGGAGGGGAGAGGAAAAAGGCCAGGGGTCGGAGCTGGAGATGACGAGGCGGAAGAGGGTCAGGGAGGAATCGCAGAGTGGGGTCGGGATGTTGTTGGACATCGTCGTCCCTCTTCTTCACTTGTTTGTTGTTGTTGTTAATAATAATAGTATCGGGGCCGAGGAGAGACTACGCATAACAGAGGAATTGAAAAGGGGAGAACAGCAGCAAGCAGCAAGCAGCAAGCAGCAAGCAGAGAGAGGCGATCGAGGGGGATGTCCTCCGGGCTCTTCTCGCGTATTTATAATGGGGTTGGTTGATTGATTGGCGAAATCCTATAAGATGGCGGTGATGACGGAATAATTAGTTAATTAATTAATTAATAGTGAAGAATAATCCTTTTCCTTTTTCCTTTTTTTTTTCCGTTCTCCTTCTTCAAAAAATTTGGTAACGAATCGCCAGCCGAATAGGTGGCCTTTGCTTTGCTACCAAGCTAAAGATTTCATTAATTAAGAGCTTTGCTACAAGGACCCAAAATATGGGACCAATAGATGGGACAAGTGAGGTGTTCCCATCTTATTGGATAATGAGTTGGCCATCATTAATGATGGCCAACTCATTATCCAATAAGATGGG
>BQKN01000651.1:175678-191580 GCA_022839385.1 Asparagus kiusianus | reverse complement strand
CAGCTTGTACTTGAATCTGATGCCATATTTTTTTATTATTTTACATATTATTGTAATTTTTTTGAAATTGATGACTTGAAATTAAAGCCAAGTGTGTAAATTTACATATTGTTGTTATTTTACTATAATGAGTTTGTTGTATGAATTGATTGTGAAGGAAGGTTACGAGTTGGTTGTCAAGGTTACCAGTTGGTTGTCAAGGTTACAAATTGGTTGTCAATGTTACGAGCTGGTTGTGAAGGATACGAGTTGGTTGTGAAGGTTACGCGTTGGTTATGAAAGTTATGAGTTTGTTGTGAATGTTATGATTTGTTTGTGAAGGTTACGAGTTGGTTGTGAACAATGAATTAATTGTGATTGTTGTTAACTAACTTTCACAACCAACGCATTACTGAGATTCACAACCAACTCATAACATTCACAACCAACTCGTAACATTGACAACCAACTTGTGACCTTCAAAACCAACTCGTAACCTTCCTTCACAACCAACTCATAATCTTAACAACAAACTCATTACAGTAAAATAACAAGAATATATAAATTTACAGACTCTGTTTTAATCTTAAGTAATCGATTTTTTAAAAAAGTACAACAATATGTAAAATAGCAAAAAATATAGCACTAAAATTCTGGTACAAGATAAAAAAGGAAAAAATTACACTGAGAGTCTCCGGAGTTCCCGCCTTTTTCTTCAGAACTGCAACGATGAATCCATCGCAACTCGTCATCACCGTCTTCAAGATCGTAGTTTTCTTCGCCTCATGAACGAACGCCGGGAAAGTTCCATCGCCGATGTTGAAGCCGTTGAAAAATTTTGGAGGCAGCTATACCTTTTTGCCCCAAAACCCATTTTAAATCATCACAGTGACATCATGAAAGGTGTGTGTGAGAGAGGGAGAGTGAGTGAGTGAGTGAGAGAGTGTGTATTATGGTCTTCACGTGTTTTAAACTCTTGGATTTTGTGTTTTGGGGCTTAGAGAATTGTGACTATGCTTTTGAGGGTTTTAGGAGTATTGAAAAAGCCTTGGGTGGGGAAAGAATAGTTATCATTATTTTCAGTCTAGAAGCATTTTTCCCTATAATTAATAGTAGGAATAGTAGTAGAGATAATAACCCATAACATCTGGGAAAGGCAATTTTCTTGCGCGTTCGTAGCTGGACCGGGACGCAACGTCACGCGTAATGAGGCGATTGACTTTCAGGGTTAATATTTTTAATGATGTTTCTAATATAAAATCAAAACCTTAATGACAACTTAATTTGGTTGATGACCAACTGAACTTTATTGTTGACATCGTAACACTTTTGAAGAATTTTATTTGAGCCGCATACACCATGCACAATTGGAGCTTTATTATTATGACAACTAGCTTTCATAAACCCACATCCTACTAGGTACTTAAGAAAAAAAAGGCTATAATGCATAAATACTGATCTTAATTTTATTATCATTAGAATGTAAAATTATAATTCTTAACTATTGTCACAGTTGATCTTTTTTATGTAATGAGAGGGATTTTATGAGTGACAAAACTAACTTATGAATAATATTTTACCAAAGAAGGAAAAGACATTTGATTCGATAACCTAATATTCATATATGAACCAAACTATCTATTAATCGTGTTAATATTTTAAAAAATCTACTTTAAATTCGTGACTGGTGAGATTTGAACGTGGGCCGCTCTGATGCCATAATAAAGTCCCTCTAACCGTCACATTAAAACTCCAAAGTTATGGTTAGGATTGAGAATTATCTTTTTATATTCTAACACAAATCTATACATGTAATTTAAATTTAAGTTTATTTATCGAAGTTATTTTCAATATAACTGCACAATCTGTTTCTGATATTTAAAAATTGCAAAAAAGAAAATGATTTTGCATACCAAAGCAGAAATTCATAACGAGAAGAACAATTGCTATATGTTAGTTAAATTTAGTTTTATTTTAGTCAATTTTCTTCTCTTTTTTTAATTATATTCTCCGTTCCATTTGAGACAAGTTCTATTTATTAATCGAATTTGAGTTGGCTCGAATATGAGGAGGCAAGGAAGGGAGATCAGATGAGTGCGTAGAGTAAAAGAAAAAATAACGGAATAAATAAATAAATAAAAGTCAAGTAGCTAGCTAGAAAGCGGCCCCAGCTAGCATTAGGTGATTCGTAATCGTAGGAAAAGGACAGTTTTATGATTAATAGGAGTTTGACGCATTAATTAATTATCAAAATTGTGATCATATCACGTTTACTTTTTTGGTGCCGCGTGAGAATCAAATTCGTTCGATGCCTCCTCCTCCTCCTCCTCCTCCTCCTCAAATCTTTCCAGAACTTTGGACCGGACCGCCAAAGCCTTCTGTGTGGATGGTTCCGGGATTTTCTGGCCCATCAGAAAACTCTCTCTCTTTCCGTTCATATTCCCTTCTTTGATTTAGATTTTAAATTTGCGGTGAGAAATTAAGAGTCAATTATTGACTACCCTGGCCATTGAAAGGTAGGACAATTTTCAACAAGTAGCCTCTATGTATTGGTAGCTTTTTAATCTCCGTGCGGAATGTTGCGCGCAGCGGAAATTTCGGCAGCACTTCGGCAGCACAACAAGAGAGTCAGGTCGTAATAAGAATTCTCGTCTCACTAAGGAAACAAGAATCTGAAGCGAATATCTCAACAAAGTGAGATATCGGCTCTTCCTCTCATCAGTTCTAGGACTGACCTGTCGAGGGATCTTAAAAAGCTATTACAAATCACACAAAAGCGATACAACCAATTTTTACGTGGTTCGGCAAATTACATACGTTCACGGGGCAAGGAGGGGGGAGATCTACTATCAGAGGGAGAGATTACAACTAGGATTTACAATCACTCACAACCTAAACCCTCAAACAAACTCTCAAATCCCTCACACAAATACTCTCTCAAAAGGATGCACAAAACCCTAAAAGGGACTACACGAAATCTCCTCAACGCAGCTGCTGTTTTCTCCTTTTTCTTTTTCTCTGCAGCCTCAAAAACTCTTGCCTGCAGGAACCAGCCGAAAAAGAAAATCACAGCCGAAAACAACCCTTGCGCACCCTTGAAAAAATACCTAGCACAGGTATTTATACCACGAATCAGTTTCAGAGTTGGGTGGGCCTTCGAAGAATAAAAACAAACTTTGACCCACGTGCTGCCTCCCATGCGTAAACCAACAAACGCGTTCACACGGAAAATTGTGGGTGAAGCTATAACTATAATTTGTGAAAATATATTTGACAGAGAGCCTCTTCAATTAGTTGGCAATTGAAAAGGGTCTAATTATCCGAAAATATGCACCATTGGTTCATATTTCAAGGGATAGGATAAGCTCAAGTAGAAATTCCACTATAATTTTGAAAATAACTAATGCCTTAAAACCACTATTATGGAAGAAACCACTTTTGTGATATTGGAAATCTTATGTGGCCTCGTTCTATCCTTTCAAGCATTGATAGGCGATAATGATTAGGATAGTTAGATTCTCTCTAGTCACATACTAATTAAAGAGGATCCGGATCAAAAGATAATTGTGCTCTAGTTGCGGCTATTTGTTTCTTTACAGAGTTGTAGTAAGAAATAAATAGGTATACCTTAAACTGCAATTTGTTATTGGCAAATGATAAATTACAAATGCAGACGTAACTTTTTTTTTTTTGACTAAGCAATAGACTAGACATGATTCATTATATACCCATTCCTAAGTTTCAATTTAATTCGTTGTTGTACTCCAGCAGAGGTTCGTAGCGTTGCGGAATAAATAATGGACACAATAAGAATATTGATGTCTGGCTCTAGAGGTATGAGAATATTGTGAGTTCGAAGTGGGAAGCTTCACGTTAGCATTCGATCACAACAAGGTTTTTCAAAGAAAAGAAATAAAAAGTAAAAAAAAAAAAGCTATTCATATGCGTCTTTGGATGTGCAAGATTCCAAGAAGTTGTTGGGCTGGGACGACGATTTGTTGGCTTCGGGTTGGGTTGGGTTGGGTTGGGTTGGCTGGCCTGGGGCCCACAATTGTCGAGGTTAGTTTGAGTTTGAGCTCCAAATAAGTAGTTGGATCAGACAATTCAGAGCGGGACATCACAAAATAAACGAATGGTGTGGCGACTCAGCGTTAGATCAGCAACAAAGCTTCGATAAGAATGCATCAAACTTCGTCATATTATATGCTAACTATATTCACAGGAGATGCTTTGGTACGCCAAAATTTGCAACTGTGACCACAATCATAGCTTGTTGCTATAACGTGAAAATTACCAAGCATAATGAAGCCTCAAGAAGCGGCCACAAGTAACAACTAGCCGGCCGATTCACATACATTTGAGAGCATGACCCCCGTGCGGAATCAACTAACCAATTTCACGGCTCAAATCCGAAACGAAAGGCGTTTCTAACTTGGACCCGACGTTTAGCATCTTGAACAGTGGAACGACTCGTCAACTTCGTCAACAGTCACATCACATTTAATGCATGACTAATCAACGTCTACACTTCACTGCCCAATCGCCATCAACATCAATGCAATGTCAGCCATTATGACCTCCCGAGCCAAAGCCTTCAAAGCTTCTCGGACTGTGCCAGTACTTCAGCAGCCTTATCACTATTGCAAGGGCGACTCGTCTGACCAGTTGCCGACACGAGGAAAGCACGGTCAAACCCATCACTACACAAACCCGGCCAAATTACTAAGGTACCCTCGTATATCCTCTATAAATAATTATAACTTCCACCATCCTAAAGTACGCTTTTTTACGTACAAAAAACGCAAAATACTACATCTGCTTTTCTCTTCAGATTATCAGACTACTCGCTGACTTGAGCGTCAGAGAGCACGACAGAGGAAATAACATCCAGGGCCTCTAACTTCTATTCTTCCGTGCACGGAGTTGCAGTTCAAAACTTCAAAACAATCAACCATCAGAGAAGATTAAGGAACACCCAAGATCATCCTTACCTCTCCTCAATCACGCACTAATTTCCCCGCATCAACAGTTTGGCATCCCTTGGTAGGCGACAAATAGTTGATGTGGGGAAATTAGTGTGTGGTTTAGGAGAGGTAAGTATGATCTTGGGGCCTCTTAATCTCCTCAATGGTCGGCTCTTTTTCTAGTCTTCTATAAGGCCTAAGGCCCTCTCCCAGCTCGGCCAGTGCTCCTCCTTTGGCTCTAAGCCCGGTCGAAGTCTCGCCTCTTGTCAACCTCGCAATAGGAATATCTTCTCCTCTGGCCTCCTGCTCAGGTATTGGTTGCGGAGAATCACCCTTCACCTTGATAATGTCGATTGGAGTTTGGACAGTTTGTGGGGCGAAAACCAACTAGTTTGCCCGAGTGCGGCCTCAACCTACCCTGGTGTGGCCTCAGCTACCTCATCTCAGAGAGCACAGAGCTCCCATGCACTACCCTCGGTCCGATGATGACCCTTAGAATCTGTCTTCTTTCTCTTCCTCTTAGACCCCTTGGCCTGAGCGGGAGATTTACTAAGACCAAGCTTGGTCGTGATCTTAGCTACGGGTTGCTAGCGAGAGCTCCCCTCCCTCTAGCTCAACACGCAGACGTTTCCGAGGTAAAGCAAGAGAGCTGACCTAAGAACCCTATGCAAGTTGCTTGTCAATCGCCAGAACCACAGCTAGGGCCTGATCCCTTTTAGTGGCGGGGAAAGTGGATATGACGGCAGCTTGAAGGATAGCGTTGTCGAATAGGTTCTCCCAATGCCGAGATCATTTGTAGGCCCGGATCCTCTCCAAGCCCCGAGCCTCCCCATCCGAGAGATTCTCCTTCCTCAGCCCTTCTTCTTGATTTTTGGCCATGTGGCACAAGCCAGAATCAGGTCGGCATAAACAACAAAGAAAAACTTCTTTCTCCACCCATTGTTCGTCTTAAGAATATTAAAAACTAGTAGGCAATCACCGACGATCTGCAACTAAAAATGGTCCTCCTTCTTGCCAGCCTTAGCGCACATAAGATTGCCCAAAACACCCAACATCGGCTCAACATTCACACTGTAGCAGATGAAAAGGAAGCCACCAGAAAAGCAATGGAGTTTGACTTTAGTTGCGTCGGTGAAATCCCTAGAGCCTTAAAAACCTGCTAGAGAAATGGGTGCAACATCAGACGAAAGCCTAGCCAAGACGGTGCCAGTATATCCACGTCAAATTGCTGTTTTGATAATAGATGGACTGTTCCTTGGACAAAGTTGACAGTGTAAAAGCGCTAGGGATCTCATATTCTTGGGCATACTTCTCCAGCTAGCCCGTAAGCACCTCTTATTTATACTTTTGCAGCAGATCAATTCTAGCCTCGTTGCGAGCAAAGTACGCTGAGTGCTGGAAGCCATCGGAATAGTCAAGAAGAACAACCAGAGAACAAGAAAAGCTTTTGGAAAGAAGAAGATGGACTCTCGCCGATAGAATAGAAGGTTTGCTAGGGTTTGTAAAGTAGAAAGAAAAAGGATGGAGCGGATATATATAAGCGAAAAGAGCTGACACGTGCAAAATGGATGGCTGACATGATTTACGAGAAACCACTGATAATTTTCAAAAAAAAACTAGAGTGACGGCTCATCAAACGAAGCGCCACTCCGTCAAAACTGTCGTACGATATCTGCTGACGTCAAAAACATCAGATCGCGGTTGTCTTCTGATAAGGACAGTCCAAATCCACGAAGAATGAGACAATTCATTCTCTCCCGAACTCGTCTTCCTGAGTCCAAGCGAAATTGGGTCAATGTTATATCCTAAAAATTACTAAGCCTAATGAAGCCTCAAAAAGCGGTCACGTGTAATAACTAGCCGGCCAACTCACATACATCTAAGAGTGCAACCATGGTGGGGAGTCAACCGACCTATCTTGCAGCCCAAATCCGAGATGAAACGCGTTCCCCTCTCGGACTCAACACTGAGCATCTTCAATAGTAGAATGATCTATCAACTTCGTCAAAAATCACATCGCGTTTAATGTATGACCAGTCAGTGCATACACTTCGCCACCCAGTCGCCATCAACAATAATGCAATATCAGTCATTATGACACTCGAGCTAGAGCCTTCAAAGCTTCTCGGACTGCTCCACTACTTTAGTGACCTTATCACTGTTGCAAGGTCAACTCGTTTAACCAGTTGCCAACATGTGTAAAACATGGTCTGACCCACACTGCATAAACCCGACCAAATTATCAACGTGCTCCCATAAATCCTCTATAAATAATGGTCTTCTACCATACTAAGGTATGCAATTTTACGCACAAAAGACCCAAAAAACTACTTTATGCTTTTCTCTTCAAATTATCAGACTAGTCACTGAATCGAGCGTCGAAGAGCACACCAGCAGAAACAACCTCCGGGGGCTCCAACCTCTGTTATTCTGTGTAGAGAGTTGCAGTTCATCATACACTTCAAAACAATTAGAAATCAGAGGAGATTAAGGGACCCTATGATCATTCTTACCTCTCCTAAACCACACACTAATTTCTCCACATCAACCCTTGTAAAACACATTTATAGTTACTTCTTTCATCATTAATAGTAACTGATGTGATATCAAAAAAATTTAAAAAATAAAAAAGTAACTCTTTTGGAACTACTAACAATAATTGCAAAGAAACCATTTTTCACCAAAAACTGCAAGTTGTTTTGTAAACGCTCTCTCTTTTATAACTGTAATGAAAAAAATAACTACAATTAGAGTCACAATTGTTTTAGTAAATTGTAATTATTGTAGTTCAGCTACAATTTTCTGCATGGCAAAGAGCTTAGGTTAATGGGAACTGAAGATAATATTGTTATTTCCAAGGACTCTTTTACTTTTTCTTCTTCTTTTTTCTCCTCTTTTTGGTGGAATTGGTCTAATTCTTGGTGGAACATAAGATTCTTCTTTATTCTATTTTCAAAGTATAACAACCCCCTCAAATTAGCTCTTCTAAACAAACAAGGCTTAATTAAATCCAGTTAAAACATGCAAACTCTAATAATTGCACATCTAACTTGAAGCGTACAGGGACCGAAAGGTTTCTTGAAAGAATTCAAACATCGTTCAAGCTTTCAAACTTCATGATGAACCAAGTCACCCAAATGACTAGCGCATTCCATTCATCTTGCTTTATACTTCGTTTTGTTCTTCCATTAAAGCTCGCTAGGCACAAATTATTTTAAGTGATAGTTATACTTGCTCTCCTCTGGAGTTTTTGAGATGAAAAACTTCACACAACCAGCAGTTTGACGCTAAATTTATAGGGAAAGTGCAGATGGTGATGCACAAAAGAAATTTTCCTGACTACCTCAACCAACCCAAGATCAAAGTCCAGAAGCAGCAACATACCGGCCCAAATAGGCCACACGATTCAGTAGACAGTCCTCAGGGACCCAAATCATCCCTTAACACTAGCTGCTACAGCTTTTAAGACATTACTACTTTGTCAAGGGTACAACATGTCTTGGATAAATTTTTTAATAAAATTATTTTTATAAAAAAAAACTAACTTCCCGAAGCAGAATCGTATGAAAACATTAAATCTATACTTGACTGTGAATCTATTTATACATTAAATCATATTTCTCTACATTGGACGCACCAAAAAAAGAAAAGGAAGGTAAAAGAAGAAAAAGAAAAAAAGGATTTTAGATTTGCAAGCCCTGTACTGAATGGCATGAATAGGAAACAAATGACATGGTATTTGGCCTTAGGGATCCTAGTGATGATGTCTTGTGTTTGAGCTGCGTGTTGTCACACCATGCAAAAATTTGGTGTACCCAAGAAAATTTAATTTACCGTCAGATGGTCTGATCCAATCTCGGACCATTGAATATGCTGCTGGTCCAAGGTTCATTTCCTGCAGAGAACAACTTTATCAATGATTTGAGGAGAGAAATTAATAGGACTATTTATTTACATTAAAGTGAGAAGAACGTTGATATTACATGAGCCAATTCCTCAGTTGTGATGAAACGGTTGCCCTCACGCTCAAAGTGCTGGAAGGCGGTGTTAGCAATTTGTTCCCATTCCTCCAAGGCCTCCAATTGGTACGGACTCACAGCTGCAGCACAGAATTCTTCGAAGTCCATCCTCTTATACGCAAGCGAATCCAACTGAAAACATTGTAACCACACATTAGTATCTGATATTTCCAATACAGGCCAAAGGGAAATGGCATCAGAAGCTTGGCACCTTGACTAAAGCAAAGGTTAACCCCTTAACTGGCATATTTAATTTAATAGGCTACTCAGACCACATAGTTCATGGCAATCGCAACCCCACGGAAAATGCACCAGAAAAGGATGCAATGATAAGTTAAATTACTCTGCAAGTACAAAATCGATTTGACCAAGTAGAAACCTTCTCCTGGAGTGCTAGCACATCCAGATCAGCAATGATAATTGATTGAAGTATAGTGTCACGGATAATGTGATTTGCATTTACAGCCATGTACTCACCCTCCCCCATATTCGAGGTTTTTCACTCAAGGACATTTTACTTATTTACTAATTACAAGTAGGAGGTCCTGTGAGAAGTTCAGATTTTTGGGGGTTTCGTGAGAAAAGTTTAGACTTTTGGGGGTTGAGACACCCAAAAATTCAAGGGAGTTTTGTGATGAGAATAAAAAGTTCAGGGGATATGTGCAAAACCCCCAAAGTTCAAGAGCGGCGGGTTTTATGAAATTAACCCTCAATAAAATTCATGCCCAGGTATCTTGAAGCTGAACACCGTGCTAAATGTAAATGTAGAATTGTATATAGTTAGATGTGTATTAGAATAGATTTTATTCTATTTTTGCTATATAGCTAATTCTGGAAATTAGTCAATACTATAATTTAGTTAGTTTCCTTGTTTAGTGGGATACTCTAATTAAAGAGACTTTCCATGTTGCTGTTTTGATTTCTTAGGATTTGTTTCCTATTTTCTTGGGCTGATTAGTTGCTCATTACCGTGTAAGGGGCAAGAACCCTCAGTTTCTAATAAGAAGGATTTCAGAATTTTCTCAACTCTTTCTTCATGGTATCAGAGCAGCTAGGTTCTAAACCCTAATTTTTTTCTTCCCGTGCCGTTCTCTGTCTTCCAGTCCAATAGTTCTTCTGCAATTTTTTTTCTTCATGACCAAATACGGCATGGCCTCTCATTCTTCCTCTACTTCATCGGAAGTCACATCCAGAGCCGATCCTTCTTCCCTCAGTCTCATGGTGGCCGATTCCTCCTCAACAGTGGTTACCAACCACATTGCAGGGTCATAATTTTCTTCAATGGTCTCAATCGGTGTTCATGTTCGTGTGTGGTAGAGAGAAAGATGGGCATCTTACCGGAGAAATTATTACTCCTGAAATCACCAACCCTCAGTACCGGACGTGGAAAACAGATGATCACTTGGTGATGTCTTGGCTTATCAATTCCATGACCACAAAGTGGGCAAGAATTTCCTGCTCTTCAAAACCACGAAGGACATCTGGGAAGCCGCACGGGACACTTATTCAAGCATTGAAAACACCTCTGCTTTATTTGACAGTGAAACAAGGCTGTATAATCTCCGTCAAGGTGATCTCAGTGTAACTCAATACTTTAACATGCTTACTCGTTTCTGGCTGTAGCTTGACATGTATGAAGTATACTCATGAAAGTGCTCCAATGACTCTGCACTATATCGAAAAACCATCGATCAAAAAAGGACCTTGCAATTTCTTCTTGGTCTTAACAATAATCTTGATGATGTAAGGGGAAGAATCATGGGCAGCAAGTTGTTTCCCACCATTCGTGAAGCTTTTGCTGAGGTTCGTAGAGAAGAAAGCATAAAACAATTAATGCTTCCAGAGATTCATCCATCCCTACCTGCTGAAGCTTCTGGTCTCCTTACTCACAACTCACCTCAAGATGGCAAATTCAAAAAGGGCAGACGTCTATGGTGTGAGCACTACAGAAGAGTTGGACATGTGAAAGACACATGCCGAAAACTCCACCGAAAGCCTCAAGATTGGAAGTCAACCCGCAGGTCTTAAAATTTTAGCCATGCTAATGTTGTTCAGATCTCCTCTATAGTCAACAGTACCCATTCTAGCCGTCGCAGGACTCTCAAGCACCTTATCCGGACTCACATGCCTCGGTTCATAAAGGAATGGATATTCATACACCACCTGTTGATGATTCTGATATGCTCATTGCTCAAAGGAAGGGTGTACGACGGTGTGCTACTCACCCAATTGAGAAATATGTTGCTTATGGGAATCTAACGTCCTCGTACAGAGCTCTTGTTACTAAGCTTGATAGCATCCAGATTTCCCAAACTATCCAAGAAGCTCTCAACGATCCTCCAAGATACTCAAGCCGTGTTCCCCTCAATTCAAGCAGTCCCTCTTTCATCACCACCTACTTCATCTGAAACAGTATCTCAAACAACTGAAAATCCTCAACTATCTGAATCAGTCCCTAACACAGTTCTCAATTCTTAACCTTCTCAAGAACTCATTGTCTACTCAAGAAGGAGACTTGTTGAGCAATAGAGGCCAACACATTGCCGCAGGACTCTCAAGCACCTGATCTGGACTCACATGCCTCAGTTCATAAAGGAATGGATATTCTTACACCACTTGATGATTCTGATATGCTCATTGCTCAAAGGAAAGGTGTAGAACGGTGTACTACTCACCTAATTGAGAAATATGTTGCTTATGGGAATCTAACGCCCTTGTACAGAGCTTTTGTTACTAAGCTTGATAGCGTCCAGATTCCCCAGACTATCCAAGAAGCTCTCAACGATCTTGCCTGGAAGCGTGCAGTAGAAGAAGAAATTCGAGCACTGGAAAGGAATGGTACCTGGACTCTCACAGAATTGCCTCAAGCGAAGAATTCGGTTGGATGCAAATGGATATTTACAGTAAAATACCAGGCAGATTGGAGTATAGAGAGGTTTAAAGCCAGACTAGTTGCAAAAGGGTTCACTCAGTCTTATGGCATTGATTACCAAGAAACCTTTGCCCCAGTTGTCATACTTAAACACTGTTTGAATTTTATTGTCTCTAGATATGAATTCAGATTGACCTTTGTATCAACTAGATGTTAAGAATATCTTCTTGAACGGTGATCTTGAAGAAGTGTACATGCAGATTCCCCCTGGAATGGAGAATTCCAACAACTGTAGGCTTGTATGTGAACTGAAAAAAATCTCTATATGGACTAAAGCAGTCTCCACGTGCCTGGTTTGATAGGTTTGCTAAGGCTGTCCGAGATAATGGCTACACTCGGTGCTTATTTGATCACATGATGTTTGTGAAATTCTCAAATGGTGATAAGATAGATATTCTAATTGTTTATATTGATGATATAATCCTGACAGGGGATGATAGTGAGGAGATTACAAAGTTGAAGAAAATGTTAGCAACAGAGTTTGAAATCAAAGACCTGGGAACCCTCAGATACTTTCCGAGCATGAAGGTAGCCCGATCCAAGGAGGGAATTTTCATCTCCCAGAGAAAGTACATACTAGACCTGTTGACTAAGACATGTATTATGTTGGGATGCAAACCTGCAGACACTCCCACGGACTCTAACAGACAGAACAACAAAGAGGCAAATCAAGTTCTAGTTGATAAAGATATCAGAGACGTGTTGTAAAACTAATTTACTTGTCACACACTAGACCGGATATTGCTTACTCAATGAGTATTGTCAGCCAACATATGAACAGTCCCTGTGAAGAGCATTTGGAGGATGTATACCGAATTCTAAGATACTTGAAGACAACCCCAAGACATGGATTGATATTCAAGAAACCATCAAGCCGAAAACTTGAAATTTATACTGATGCAAGTTGGGCTGGAGAGTTGAGTAATCGAAGATCTACCACTGGATATTGCACATTTGTTTGGGGGAATTTGGTGACATAGAGGAGTAAAAAGCAAGATGTAGTCTCACGAATTAGTGCAGAATCTGAATATCGTGCACTTGCACTCAGACACGAAGTAGTGCAGAATCTGAATATCGTGCACTTGCACTCGAAATTTGTGAAGGAATGTGGATTCAAAGAGTGTTAAAAGAACTCAAGGTTGAAAGAGATGGGTCGGTTACAATGCTTAGTGACAGCCAAGCAGCAATTAGCATTGCTAAGAATATTGTGCATCGTGACAGAACAAAACACATTGAAATTGATCGACACTTCATCTCTGAAAAAGTGAATGGTGACATCGTTTAACTACTTTATCTACTTTATGTTCCTTCACGACAACAGATTGCAGACATCCTCACCAAGGCACTTTCCTAATCAAACTTTGAAGAATTAATTTCCAAGCTTGGTTTGTATAACATATACAACCCAGCTTGAGGGGGAGTGTAGAATTGTATATTGAGTTAGACGTGTATTAGAATAGATTTTATTCTATTTTTGTTATATAGTTAATTCTGGAAATTAGTCAATACCAGAATTTAATTAGTTTCCTTGTTTAGTGGGATTCTCGAATTAAAGAGACTTTCCCTGTTGTTGTTTTGATTTCTTAGAATTTGTTTCCTATTTTCTTGGGTTAATTAGTTGCCCATTACCGTGTACATAAGGGGCAAGAACCCTCAGTTTCTAATAAGAAGAATTTCAGAATTTCCTCAACTCTTTCTTCAGTAAATAGCACTACATGCCAGTTTTAGGTTTTTTTATCAGCACTTCAGAGATACACTACGCGGTGACTCGATTATCAATTTATTCATACATGGAATGGTAATAAGGTGTTATATTATATAATTGATAAGGATTACTCTATATTCAGAATATTAATGCGGAAAACTTAAGTTGGAGATTAATATGTGCAGGTGTGCAGGTTTAGAAGTGGAATGTAATTTATAGAAGCATTCTCTTATAAAGCCTTATGTAAGCACGCATGAAGTCCTATCACAGTGTAATAGGCTATAAAGCACTAAACTGTACAAACAATGTAATGTGGTAAAAAATATATATAAATATGTCAACAGATCAGAAATTCAGAAAAGATCAAACATCCAATTAAGATATTATATTTACCGCATTCAAGATATCAGGAACCTTAGCCTCCTTCATAGCATCGGTTGCATTGCGTAAAAGAGCCTGAGTACTCAAATAAGCAAAATATCAGCAAACAGAAGAACAAAAGCATTCTTCGAGAAGCTTGAAACAAAAACAAAATGAGGACCCCCTTCTCTCCTTCATATAACCTCAAAAGTAAGAGGATTAATAAGGAAAAAGACATACCATCCGAAAATTTTCAAGAGAAACACGCCCATCTTTATTTGGTTGCAATAAATTAAATTGTGACCTTAAATATATAAGTTCATCTTCTCTTAAAGCCTTGGATAAAGCCTGATAAAAAAGAGTTCAATTAGAATGAAACTAAAACAACTGCAACAACCATTAAGTATCGATAGAAAGGTGCATGTCAAATCCATAAAAATTAAACAGATAACACAGAGAAACGTCATGTAGCTAGCTGCCCCTGCTGAATCAGAAAACACTTGTATTTCCAATGCACAACACGTGTGTGATAGTTGACATCCACCAATTTTAGCTTCACCACGAAATTTGGGATATGTGCTGCGCATCAAAGAGAACACACGTGCAGAGATCGTGAATTCAATATCAATGAAAAGGGGGAAAGTGCTAATCAGGTTGCATGCGACCAGTTCCCAAATAGTTAATAATATAGATATCAGCTCATAATACACCACATCATTCTAAATCTGGAAACACCAGTTTCCTAGAAAAGCTACTACAGTATCCAACAAAGATGAAGCACAATCAATGGTATAATAACATACTACTTTATGTGAAGTATCTTCCTAAGAAACCATATTTATCCAAAATAAATCAATGAAAAAGAATGATGAATGAGTTATTCTTATAAAAGTGACAGATTATCCAACCGAAAACTGAGATTGCTTATCTTCTTCCCTCAGTAACATCTTAAGAGTTAGCGCAATGAGAACAATCCAGAATTCCTCCTAAATCTCCAGGTTACCAATACAAATCCCTTTTCTTATTGACCTGTTGAGCGTCATTTCCTCCACCAGTTAACAACATAACAGTACTTCATTCATTTAAGTCCATCCTTCATATTCATAATTCCATCAGCCACAAACGATCCAGTCAAAAATAATTGGGCTCTGCTAAACATGTAAAATTGAAGCTACTTTCAATTTAAGATGCACTCATTTCTTGTTCCTACTTACTAACTTGTCTCATCCATCATAACATTATTATTGCAGCTTCACTAGTTAAAATGACAAGTAGATAAGATCATTCAAGATAAAACAAATAGGAAACCAGTACAAGCACTGATCTTAAGATAACATTCTGGTGTTTCCAAACAACCATCGACGCAAAACTCTTCAATGATAAGCTAGTACTAATAATTAAGGGGACAAAAGAAAAAAATGTTAAAGTAACTATTTGGTAAAGTAATTATTTAGGGAAACCCAAGGGTGTTGATAGCAAGTATGTTAGTTTCAGTGATATAAGAAGCCAAGTCGCATATAATAAAAAATGACCACCAATAAAAAGGGGACTAATGTTTGATATGCTGTAGCGGGAAATAGCTAAATCTCATAGTTGAAATTTTGATGCGACGCCCAAGGAAGCCATGACTAAACCCTCTTATCAATGTCTATAAGGCCACATTTATTTTTTTAATCCCGGACTAGGGGGTACGTCAACCCCTGGACTATAGTCCTAGGAGTACATTATGCTAAGTCTATTTTAGTCCACCAAATGTTTGTTTTTATACGGACAAACATTTGGACTAACATAAAGTAGTCTAGATTAGTGTTTGTTTTTGAAGGATTATAACCATTAGAGCTAATATCATAAACTAAAATGATCTTTTTTGCCCTATCACCTCAACCACGTCAATGGGAGTCCTAGCAGCCTCTCTCTACCACTCCTTCACCATATCACGAACG
>BQKN01000651.1:157420-175278 GCA_022839385.1 Asparagus kiusianus | reverse complement strand
AGAGTATACTTATATATACTTATATACTAAGAGAGAGTATATATATAAACACATATGACATATTATACATATATAGAAATATATTATATGAGAAAAATGGAGAAACTTGGTACCAAGTTACTCCAAACAACTTGGTAGTGATATGGCATAATCTTGTCCCTACATCTACATTAGAGTTGGTGAAGGGTGGTTGAGGCTCTATCTTCAAGGTGTGATGTAGGGGCAAGATTATGCCACATCACTACCAAGTTGCTTTAAGCAATTTGGTACCAAGGTTCTTCATATTTCTCTCTCTCTCTCTCTCTCTATATATATATATATATATACACACACACACACACACACACACATGCCACTGTGACAATTACTGTACATCCTTAATATTTTTTAGATATCCAAAATTTGATATGGATTTTGGCCATTTGACATTTCCCCGATATCTGATATTTAAAACCTTGGTTGTTACGCATTCCCCAACTGGGCATATTTCTATAAGAGAAATAAATTTTAGTTATTTTCAAACAAGAGGAACACAATAACAATAACAATGTCTACTTACTAAAATTCTTTCATACCCTATAATATTCCTTTTGCACATCATCATCAACAATAAGTATCATCTCGACAATGTTATTCCATGATATCCCACTAGTACTTAAGGCAATGTAAATGAAACTATAAACCTGCTTCCATGCGTTTGATTTTAACATCCTTCAAACCTAAAAAGTTGGGTAATTGAAGCAAGAAGCAACGAGGTGCTAGGGTCCACCCTAGCAAATATTTCTCGTGTGTGTTTATGAGATTCCATGGCCAGGACGTATTCTTTCTCTGTCAAATGAACGACAAGCTCATTGGGCAGTTTGACTAGAAATTAGTACATAATCCATGTGAATGACTCAATCATAACAGCAATTCACCATCACAATCCATTTGGTAATTTATCATTGCTGCCACATTCTTTCGTGTTCTGATTGTTAAAAAAAATCTGAAACGAAATGTCGGGTTCTTCTTATGGCTGCTAGCAGAGAAAAAACCTGTGGAAAAATGCACAGGGAAAAAAGATCCCGTGTAAAAAAGTTAAAATAATAAAGGTATTTTTTCCTAAAAGTATAATCCCCTTAGATGATTAGTATCTGGATCGTAAAGATGTGTACATGGTGGGTTTAAACTTAGTCCCCTTTCTAGGGATTATATAGTCCCTCCTTAATAGTAGTTGGGATCAAATTAAGGAACAAACATAGGATAAAAAGACTTGTCCGAACTCTTTTAAAATAATGCTCGGACTATAAAAAAAAAATGGCCTAAGACCCTTGTACCTGGTCTAGCACCATAAGCAGATCTAGACTTGTGGGTTACATTCATTAAGGAGAAGAACAATTATTTCCATCTTCTAAGTTTGAACTAATAAAAAACCACTCTGCTTCAAAACAAACATGCCAGTTACAACAACAACGAAAGGAATGGTCAAAGCCTCAACTATCAACATCAACTTTATTAATAATTATAACATAAATAACAAGCTTCATGGAGGTTTTCTAGTTGAAGAAGCGATTGAATGTAATAACTAAAAATTTATGGGAATCTTTAAACCTTCAACAAATGAAAGTCTGTGTTAACTATAAAAAAAATTGTCTCTTTAAACCTTTATTTTTCTGAAGATGTTTCAGGACATTTTTTATCACGGTACATAAACTTCAAATTTCTAATAGATCATCAAACATAAGGTTGTAGATTGTATCCAAAAACATGATAACCCATTCCGGTTAGGATTTGATATTAAACTTCTGAACCGAATTTGTGAGTCTCCCAGTCAGGTTCAGATCTAGAACAATAGATGGAATTAGATATAGGTCTTGTGATTCTTAAACCAAAAATCAGAAAATCCAACCCAATAACATATAGTAAATAAATAGTTTAAACATGAATGCAACTCTTCGCTCTTGAGACTCGCGATGTAATCAAACATATACTTTGACTCTCAAAGTCTTTCCGACTCTTGTTCTATATTTTTATCATAACCAATTTAACAAAATGAATATGTGAAATAACTTATTGTTGTCATGCATCGGGCTCGCAAGCCCCTTGGCACGGTGTAAGCTGTAGGACCATTGAATGTAATGCGCTATTTGGCTCAATCCACTACCAAAATGGTTAATCATGTTACACTTCAATCTCACAACTTAAAATATAAATACTACAAACTCTCACCCACCAATGAGGGACTAAATTTTCGGATGCTACAATCACCCCACATTAAACATGTGATGTCCTTGTCGCGGCATATAACAATTGTTCTGTCCCTGTATTGCCACCGGGCGATGTGGATTCTAGAGGTAGACCTATGGGTTCTAGAGCTGGCTCTCACCACACTCACGCGTTGTAGCACTTAAGTCTCACATAATACTTAGTTTGACACTTCCAACGAGCTACTGCTCTGATACCATTAGTCATGCCCTGAGTGCGCGAGCCCGTTGGCATGCTGTAAACCATGGGAGCCACTGAGTGTAATGCATTGTTTGGCTCGATCCACTGCCAAAATGGTTAATCATGTTACACTGGGATCTCACAAGTTACATTATAAACACTACAGTGCTTGTTAGATTCTGATTTGGATAAAACATACTTTATTATTGGATTTGGGTTATACACAAAATCTGAACTGAATCTAACTTCACTATGTCCCTACAAAACAAAAATTTTAGATTCTTCTCAAAGCTTCAAACATTGTTTTAGTTTTATTTTTGCACTTGGGACTCTTTGCCCTAAAGCTACAGGCTACAGCTATGAGTATCTTAAATCTACAGGAAGGAATATACACAAGGCCATTGTAGAAAACCTGTACTCAGAAAGTGTTCGTGGTTAGCATTATTCAAAGAACATCCCTGAATGACATGCTTGCCTAACAAACACGTCAACATAAAAACATACAGTTGCTAAGATATGTCCTTGATTTATCTTTGTAGTGATTGCTTGTCTGCTGAATCTAGATACTTAAATCATCTTATTCAATTGATTATGGCACCAACCCTGTAACAACCTGTATCTATAATATCAACCAAACTAATGAAGCACCCACATACTGACAGCTGACATGCCAAAGATGATTAGCATACCTTTAACCTTTAATTGTCGAGCTCTAGTCTTAGAGATATTTCCCCAAAAAAATTGATAAAAAAGATTTCCAACTTTAATCTTTTTATATTCTCCTAGGTTACACATTTATCTCATCTCATAAGGAAAGAAGAAAGCTAGACATCCCCTTACTGTCAAGTGGCACAAAGAATCTTATAGGTGATCATCTTAATTCTTAACTAATATATGCATTCTAATTTTTGTGTCTTACATTTTTTGCAACAGCATCCATGCATTCCACTGGTATCCTTTCTCCAGGAGCTAGTGAGCAGAAGTCACATGTACCCCCACGTCCCCACCTGAACTTCATTATTTTTCCTAAACCTGAGGTGGCTCTATAAGAGCACAAGCCAAACTTACATGTACCGAATTAAGCTTCACAAAATTATACCAAGTGGTATGCAGTAAACATGAGGGTAATGCACTCATATCCTATAGAAAAAACATAGTACCTTAGAAGTACAAATGTAACATATCACTGAAAAACAGAAGCATATGTCAGATATAATTTTTGAAATATGACAGGCATTACTGTATTGCAAACTTTTTCCTAATCTCATTCCTATTTTGACAAGGACAAACAGGAAATTAACAAGGAATACATTGCCACAATGTGAACAAAAAGTATTCAATTGAAGGAGAAGCAGATCATGTGTTTCCAGCAAGAAGCACTCAAAGTGAAACAAACAAGATGTGCAGTAAATTCGAAAGAAATATAAAATTGGGACCCATAATCATATCAATTTATAACTGCAAATCTTAAAGGAAAGACGTATAACCTTCAGTGCTGCACGTTTGAATGGAGTCGCCCGTACGTATGCTTTCACTAACTTAAAAATTAGTATATCTAGGGGGATTTGTTGCTGCTTATCTCGCAACCATGGGTGAGCTGCAAAGAGAAAGTTATACAGTAGATCACATCAATAACCATACTCAGATCTCTACCTAGGGAAACACAAATAAAATATGCATCATAAGTTAGTTGGCCAATTTTTTCCTAACATCAAAAATAACAATGGCTCGTATAGTATTATTAAATTGTATGAAAACATACTTAGAGCCTGCGCAGCCGTCATTCTTTTTCTGTAGTCCTTATTCAAAAGCCTTTTCACAAAATCTTTAGCCTCAGGAGACACATCTGGCCAAGGAGAATCAACGAAATTAGGATCTGCTCTTAAAACAGAACGGAATATTCCTGATTCGGTTCGGGCCCAAAAGGGTCTGCTACCACACAACAATATGTATGTGATAACACCAATGCTCCAAATGTCTGCTTCTGTATTATATGATCTATGTAGAACCTCAGGAGCAACATAATATGCACTTCCAACAATGTCATTAACCCTTTCATCTGCAAAAGTAGACCACATACTTGAACCTCCAATTCATAAGATACTATTGTTAGCATGTTTCACAATACTACTTTAGGATACTTTAACTAAAAGGTCATATGCATGTATGGCATTTTGACAAAATACAAGGTGTAAAACAATTCATGCATTTCACAATTGTATGAGCCTATGAAAACATTGCAAAAACTACATTTTTCTTAAAGACAATCTAGCGAAGTAAATAATTCTTGTAAATGCCAAGAATAATCATTTAAAGGGGAAGAAAAATGTCAGAAATCAATCTGTAATCTTGAGAGGACTTCTTTAGGTGGAGAAAAATTCAATATAAGCTAAAAGATTAGCAATGTTGGATATTATTAGATATCATTAGATATTAGTAGATATTATGAGATATTATTAGATATGATTATATCTCATACCTATTTTGTAATGTCATCTTAATCTCTATTTAAGAAAGGTAAGGGTTGATGAAATAATAACTTTGTTCTCCCACTTCCTCTACATGGTATCAGAATATGTTTCTTTATCTTAGAGAACTTCTCCCCTCTTTCTAAATCATGGGGCTCCTGAGGGGGCTCTGCCACAAGCACCAACTCCACACTTCCGCTCAGCGGCTTTGAAAGCTTTGGCAGCTTTGACAAGTTTGTCCAATTCCTAAATATTCATCAAAAACTCTAACCACAAAAAATCGAACTTCAAACATATATTGTTCGTCATCTTTCATCATGCGAAATGTAACTTCGGTTACTGATCACTGTGAACAGTAACTCTCCAGCCATTTCTTGCAACAACACTGATCCTCTTCTAATAATTAATTTCGGTGTTGATTCTTCTGGCTAAACTCACCTAGTGTTTCTTCTAGCTTATCTACGGTTACTGCTAGCTTTAATATGGATTTATAAGACTTGATTCCAACATTGAGGGTCTCTTTTTCTAGTTAAGATATCTATTGATCACGAAAATGAGGATTTACTTGTGATCTCTATCTGACTTTATTCTGGCTCTTGTCTTGAGCTTGTTGTGACTACATTTTTCTGATTGTTGTAGGCTTCAAATAATCTGGGAATGATAACTTTACTAATGCTCTTTCAATTAGCTATTTTGTAATCATGTGTAACAAACTGGACATATACACTACATATGTTCCAGTTTGAGGGGGAGTGTTAGATATTATTAGATATCATTATGTATTAGTAGATAATAATAGATAGGGTTTTTTCTAGAAATCATCTTATATTACGTAAACCACTTTATATTTTCAATTTATGCATAACTCATCAAAAAGTTAGTTTTTCTTTCAATCAACCACCTGAGTCCCTGACCGCACTTTGCTGCAAATAAATTTCCCTGAAATTCCAACAATACGCCAACTTAATCTCATGTGTAAAGCGTATGACCTCGCTTGTTGATGCTCTGTAAGCTTTGCACATAAGATTAAGTGAGTATATTGTTGGGATTTCAGGAAAACTTTAGCAGAAAAGTTGGACCAATTGGTTGATTGGAAGGAAAACTTTATAGGTGGTTTAGGTATAAGTTAAAAATATAAAGAAGTTTATGTAAATTGACGCTAAATATAAGGTGATATCCAAGGGGGAAACCCTATTAGATATATTATGAGATGTTATTTGTTATGATTATATATCATACCCGTTTTGTAATATGCTCCTAATCTTTATTCAAGAGAGGTTACGATTAGATGGAACAACTTGTCTCTTTCTCTACAACAATAATAATCATCACCCTCAATCAATTTTTGACATTAAATGGACAAGATGAGGAGAGTAAGGCTCCATGGAAAAGTAGCGTATGACGAGCACAACAAAATTATGGGCAAAATGTCATAAAATTAGAGGGCATTGACTTGAAAAGAATGGTCATCAAGTTCACTAGAACTAAGAGTAAAGGAAAATCGAAAATACGAGGATTTTGCTAGGGAAAAGGAATAAATGTACAATATAACTTGATACAAAGAAGAAAACTATAGGTAATCAGGTCCAAACTAGATCTCCAGACACCAATCCATCTGTAAAGCTGTGAGGAATAAACATATCAAATTGTGTGCCCTTATCTAACACATATCAGACACCAACACTTTCACATCACTTACTTGATATGTATTGGATAAGACCCTCATTAGACTTGGAAAGAACGGTCGTCAAGTTCACCAAACCAAAGAGATCAAGAAAATGGGAAACATCAAGAATTTTGCAAGGGAAAAGGAATCAAGGTACAATATAACTTGACGCAAAGAAGAAAGAAAACTAGAGCTATTCCCTACTAGATTCCCAAACTCCAATCCATATGTGAAGTTGCAGGAATAAACACATCAAATTATGTCCTTATCTGACACATATCAGACACCAACACGTTCACATCACTCACCTGATATGTATTGTTTAAGAGTCTTAAGACCCTCATCGTTTTCTACGACACCAAAAAAAAAACTTGAGTGATGAAGTTAGTCAGCTTTTAAAAAATCTAAGGATTAAGCGGACACCATGAATACATGATTCATTTGAATAAACATATAAAAGGATCTGACATAGCAGATATTACACCAATAAACCCTAAACACCTCACACACATGTAAAAGACATTAATCGATTCATGTTTTAGTTTTTTCTATTCACTGAGTGGTTATTTTAATTAAAAAGTTGGACTTTTAACTATTCTAGGTCATAGGTGGAAATTGCAAAGGGTCATCTCTTCCAATGAAGGGAACAAAGTCATTTAAATATACTTAAAAATGAGAAGGTAGAATCTTGGTGAACGCATGTTCCAGGTTTAAATACTAAGCATTAAGAAGTCAAAAAAAATACTGAGCATTATATTTTTTTATTAAGTCTAGGTAAATTTATCATTCATTGGAATGACCTCAAAATTAAAGTTTGAGTTTTATACTTTTTGTTCTATAATTACTGCCAACATATTAATTGTTGTCACCCTATTAACCAATTTTATTTCTCATGTTTTCAAGTCACAATTGAGTTGTTTATTCAAAGGAAGGATACTCACTTTTTTAGGTTTCAAATAATTGAGGTGCTTTGCCATACAAATAGCTACATTTAAGGATTTAAAATTCTAATTTTTTATTTTAGTTTTGAATGAGTATGTTATATAAGATTCTTATATTCTTCCTTTTATGGACACACGCAATTAACCTATATCACAAATTTTTATGTTTATATCAATATTTCTAAGTAGATGTGTGACATAGTAAGTTGGTCATCAGTACCCTATAAAATTAAAGCATTAGTAATTCACATCCAATTGCCCAATAGGGACAAAATTCACATTCTATTAATATTAGGTATTAGTTATATAATGCAAAATAGGGATAAAATTCAAATTTGTCAAATAAGCCTTGATAAAATGAACAATATGCTAATACATAGTTTCAAATGAGTCTAATTGCTCTCCTAATCCTTCCATATTATACTGTCAATAAAACCGATTACCCACATTATTGTTTTATGTTAACTGATGTTTACTCACAGTTTTAATTACAAGACAAATGCGTTAGGTGATTACCCTTGGGAACTGAAAAGTGTACTCATTATTTGGATCTACATCACTTAAGGTGACTAGGCGTCATGGATATAGGTAACTATCTTAATCCTTTTGTTAAAATGTTATACATGTTATTTTTTTATGCAAATCAAGGAAAGAGCTATATTATTCTTATATTGTCTTTAAGTGCAATCAACGTTAAATAAACCTCGATGATGACTTTTAGACAATTAGAAAAAAGTAATATATCTAATTATCAATTTTTATGCGTCCTTAACCATTGACATGGTGTTCCTACTAATACTAATATACGGTTTTGCACTTTTCTTAAAGGTTTTATACTGTTTGGTCAGGTGTTTAAATTACAAGCCATGAATCCTTATGAATTGAACAATTAAGTTTCTACCTTACTCCATTTTGCTATTTGAAGCTCAATATTTTAATTTGATAAAGTGTTTTAATGTGTTCTTGAATTTCTCATACAAACATTTCTAAGTTAAAACACTTAAAATTACTACTTTAGGGATAAACAAAAAAGAATTCAAGACTGATCTAAACAATAGCAAGAACCTTCCTTAAAAAGTTTTCATATGCACAATTAAAGGAAATTTAATTCAAAGTATTAAATTAAAGTAATCATCAAATTTATCCAAATCATTTTCTCCAAATGGTATGTACATTCGTGCAATATTTTCATGATGATTTAAAGAAATAATATAAGAAATTATACTTTAAAAACTTACAAATCAACTTTATATTCTCATAATATTGTGGTTAACATTGTTCTGATTTCTGTGAATTAGTTTTTTTATTCATTTTTTATTTTCTTTTGGTAGTAATTATTAATCAAAGTATGTTGCATAGTTCCTTTGTTTAGCATCATTATTACAAGTTGTTGTCTTTTAGATTACAACTTTAGTGCTACCTTTTACAATTTTAATATTGAACGCTAATCTAAGCTATTTATATTGACTTATGGTAATCAAAGTTCGACTATAAAGGAAATGTGAGTGCAAACTGTCATGGTCATCGAGATCAAGTCCAATTAGAGGTTAGGTATTTGTTGAATTTCAACCGGGTCTAATATAATGCAGACAAGAGCAGTCAGTTCCATCATTCCTCTCAAAAGCAGCCAGTTCACTCACTCCACGCTCAGAATTCTAAAGGAGCCTCCGCCTCACACTCAATGATTTTCCTAAAAACTATGTATTTTCTGGGTGTTATTATACTCAAGCTTTGAATCTTTTAAATCTCTAAATTTGACTTTTCAAATGAACTTAAGTATCAATTGTGTAAGCTTAATTTATCTACTCTCAAGTTCAACTTGATTTTCTTTCTCGATTAGCCACCAAATGTTGGGGTTATTGTGGACGAGCTCAAGTCTCAAAAGCTTCTTTTTTAATTACAAGGTTTTCTTTGAAATAGGGATATTTGGGTTTATAAAAAGCCAAAGTTTAATAAAGGACTTGCTGTTTTTTGCTTTGACACTAAAGATATAAATCCTTTATGAAAATCATATCTATTTTGCAAATTATTACCATGTAATTATCTACTTGATCCCACACCTTAATCCCTTCTTCCAACTAAAATAATATGGAGCTGTCAAATATATTAGTTAAATTATTTGTGTTTTATTATTTATTCATTAGAATCATTGTGTTTACCTAGCGAAAGACATGTATGAAAGTTTCGTGCATCACAAGAGTAAAATCATATCTATTTTGCAAATTATTGCCATGTGATTATCTACTTAATCTCACACCTTAATCCCTTCTTCCAACTAAAACAATCTGAAACTATCAAATATATTAGTTAAATTATTTATGTTTCTATTATTTATTTATTAGAATCATTGTGTTTACCTTGCTAGCGTAAGACATGTATGAAAGATCTTTTCTTCCTCAAACTGTCAAATATAATAGTTAATTTATTTGTGTTTCATTATTTATTTATTGGAATCATTGTGTTTACCTTGCTAGTGTAAGACACGCGTGAAAGATCTTTTCTTCGTCTTCCTCTTATTGAGAAAAGCTCTCACTTGACAAAACACCTAAAATAAAAGCTCACTTGACGAAACACCTAAAATAGAAAGTTTGTGGAATGTATTCTTAGGTTTATGAGTGAGTTATTTAAAATTGTATGTTAAATCATTCAAAGTTATTATAATATTTTTAATTTAAATCCGTGCAATGTACAGGTTTTAAACTAGTTACACCAATAGACCCTAAACACCTCACATACATGTAAAATATATTAATGATGTATATGATTATAATGTAGGTAGCGAATTTCCCTTAATCTTTCTTAATTTACTTGATTAGAATCTATGGTAAATCAGTGAGAATATCCTATTTGCAAAAAAGAAGTAAAGGTTGGATAGTACAATTGTGCCCCAGGAATATATCAAAGCCTACACCCACAAGTAACAGATGAAAATTCATGAGTTCCAAGTCCAACTATTTATGATGCCAATTATTAATGAGATTCTTCAAATAGAAAATGGTAAAGGCGCCCATCATATCCTCCCATGTCAGAGATCAAAAGAAAAAAGTGTGCACTCATGTTTGTATACATAACAAAGAAAATATGTTTTCCATTCAAACTCGACAGGCAATTAATAAAACCACCGTAAATGGAAAACAAAAGGAGAACTCTTAAAGACAACTTTCTCTTAAGACAACCTGGTGTAAAACCCCGTAAATTTGAAAATATAATGGAAAATAATAATAAATGAATTTTATTATGGTTGGTGATCATTCTGGGATGAATGGATCTGTTTGTAATCGAGTTGAGGTCGTTTATATATATATATATATATATAAGTGTACATCAATAAATATAAAACCTGTCGAGTCTGCTTCAGTGTGCTGGTTGGTCGACCGACCCTAAATATCGATCAATCGATCGGCAGCTAACGGTTTTGCTTGGTTTCGAGTCGGGTCTGTTTTGTACATATATATGTGTATACACGATTTTCTCCTCTTTTCTTCTTCATCCCTCACGTTCTGAGCAATAGCAGCCACCCCCCTCAAAACCCTAGAATATTTTATTTTGCTTTAGGAGAAGATTCGTGAAGCAATGTTCGAGAGGAGGGCAAGATCTACTGGTTTTGTGAAAAAGGATCGAGCTTTTCTTCCACGTGTGACGGATCAAAACGTTTCCACAATGCGAGTTTCATCTTCTTCGAACCTATCCCCGCTTTTCTTAGTTTTATTGGATTTTAAAAAAAAACTATTATATGCGTAGAGATCACCCCCTTAAACTTTATGATGTAGAAGTTTATCTTTTCTGATTTAAAAGTTATGAAACGAATTCTTTAATTAGTGTTTAATTAGGGTTGAAGGTTTGAAGTAAATCTAACATGAGATTTTTGCTAATTTAATTATTTTCATGATGAATTTATAAATATAATCATGTTAGGGTTATTAGATCCCCTCAAATTCATATTTGTGGTATCATGTACCAGAGTAAACCCTAATTAAATTAAATCATGAAATTTCGATTTTGGTGAATTTTTGAGAAAATCTAACGTTTTTTATATGGCACCTGGTCGGTCGACTGATCAGAAGCATCAGCCAACCGAAAACTAATTCTTCTCAGGAGCTAAAAAAATTTCTCTGGTCAGTCGACTGATCAAAATAATTAATCAACCGGTTAGTTAGCAAAATCCAAGGATTTTTATCTGGTTGGTCAACCGACACATGTATCAATAGATCGATCAAGGCTGGATGTTTGTGCATGTTTCGTGCATGTCGCCGCCCAGTCGACCGATGAGAAATGAGTCGACCGACCTAGTGCTATTTTGAAAAGGTTGATTTTCCACGCGCGTTTGATCGAAAACACGAAGTACGAGTCGCACGTCGATACACGTGCGTGATCATGAGTACACATATTGGGTTTGAGCATGTACACGAGTTTTTGGTAGTGTGGTCTAATATCTTTGTGTTGTCACGATAGGGAGTGACGATTATTTCGGTTTACGATAGTTGTGGATGCTTGGGTGCATTAGTCCGTGCACTGCATCGAGAACGCGGGCGACTACACTCTAAGTGCGTTAGTCCGTGCACCGTCATGAGAACGCGAGCAACTACACTCTGTGATGCATCATTATTTCGGTGTTTGAGCGTGCATGTGCATGTACCGTATGATATAACATGCGACTGCACTCCGAGTGTGCTAGTCCGTGAGCCGCATGATACTGCGAACACTGCGAACGACTACACTATACATATTTTTAGGAAGCCTAGAACTCAGACGAGTATCATTTGTGAACGTAGTCAACACTTGACTTTCTTATGTGGCGGTGTATACTTTGACGAGGTTTTCATAGGATTGTACTTTAGTTTATGTGCCACCTACTCGAGGGTAGCGTGAGACACTACGATACGACATATACGACTTGTTTTTGGATGAGATATTGATAGTGTACTTTTTTGTTGACTAATTATTTATAGAATTTTGAGTTGATATTTAGCGATTCATAATTTGAGATACATGGTATATATATGAGGGTTTTTTGTTTGGATTATTTTGTTCAATGTACTCATCTCGTGTTGCGGATTTCTAAATCTGAACTCCCCTTAGTTCAGGATATATGATTTATATATTTATATATGTTACAATTTGTATATTTTTTATATACACCTAACTCATTCCCCCTAGGGGCGGTGAAGATATTCTCGCTAGTATTTTGACGCTCGTTGTTTTTATTTTTTTCAGGTAGCGAGTCAGGGGTTCGAAAAACCGCAGGTTGACGGGGACTGACTAAAGATTTTCGTCATTTATAGATAGTTAGTTAGTGCTCCACAGTAGTCTATTATATTTTGTTTTAGCTCTTTTAGATGTGTTTTATTTTGGAGGCTGAGTGCCTATGTACTTTTCAATTGACTCTTATGTATTAGAAATTCGATGTTCTTATTCCAGTTTATCAGATATTGTTTTTTGATGGAACATATTGATAGTGTTGGATGTCATTTATCTACATTGTGTTCCGTATATTTTCATCTTTGTTGTATCTGCTTGTACCCTCACTATTATATATTTTGTTTCTACTAGAGTGATAATAATTGTGACAGTGAAACATGTTTATGCACAGTGAAGAGTGCATGACAATTTTGACATCTTTGGGTTCACCTTAGACTGTAGCCATGTGTGAAACAAGGAGCGTCACACCTGAGCCTTAGACTCCCAAGAACTAAAGAGTCAAAAGTCAACATGTCGCTATAGTATAGAAGAAGATAAAAGCAAAAAAGAAAAAAAATCTTCTGGTCAGAACAATCCAGATTTCTCAAAAAGAACAATAAATTTGACAAAGCTCATAAACAAAGTAACAAAAGTTACAATCAATTGCTGGATTTGATGACCTAAAGGAAGAAGAGTAAGAAATTTCTACACAGAGTAGCAAGATAGCGAATTGAAAATCAGTAAACAGTTACCTGGTCTGATAAAATCAGAAAGGCCGAAATCAATAATCTTCATTGGAGCATTTTCATCTTTGGTGGTAAAGAGAAAATTCTGTTGAAATTTTTAAGGCATGGAATATCAGCAGCAAAGCTAGATAATAATACTTTAAGCGAGAAGGGGGTGAGGGGGTCTACCAAATATACTAGAAGCAGTAACATGAAGGAAAAACATAAAAACATATAACAAAATGTAGTCCAGAAGCACACCTCTGGTTTTAAATCACGATGTACAACACCTTGAAGGTGACAAAAGGCTACAACACTCAGTATTTGCACAATAATTACTTTTGCATCACCTTCCTTGTACCTTCCACCTCTTTAACAAAGAAAACAGATATAATTATTTAACATCTCAGTAAAAGAACTTGATGAATGGTGCTTAGAATCCAGAAGTTTGCAATACCTGGATAATATTCTATCTAGTAATTCTCCACCTTCACACAATCTGAAAAAAGGAAAAAGTAAGACAAGATGTAGAAAGTTTCCGACAATTGGAAGTCTTTAAATGAATATCCTATTGCAAGTTGCCTAAGCCAGATTACAGTAAGTAATGTGATCAAAACTGAGTGTTGTAAAACAGCTTAAATGGAGCAACCCAGTCAGCCCCCCAGAACACCCCCCCCCCACCCCACCCCCCACCCCCACCCCCAAAAAAACAAAAAACAAAAAAAAAACACCCACCCAAACCACCACTTCAAGATGCTCTCTTTTACAGTGTTGTTTGTGAATGCATAACCCAGAAAGGCTGTATGAAAAAGGTAATCCACATTGAAATGGGTACTATAAACTAGGAGGTCTTCAGGGTTGGATTACAGCAGTACACACAATGCTAACAACATTAGAAGAGGAAGCAAAATCACAACTAAAAAAAGGATATTAGTGCGATATAAAAGGGAGAAGGTAAAAAAAACATACTCCATAACTATGTAGACGTTAAGGGCGTCCTCACATGCATCATAAAATTTGACTAAGTTTGAATGCCCAGATAGTCCTTTCAAGATTTTCACCTCTCGGCGAACATCTTCGATTGATATTGCTGTCGTCATCTACCAAAATGAAAGGATTAATTAGCAAATCATGCTCACACAACTAGGAAGCCGTGTTATTTTTCAACAGAATAAATTGCGAAAATGCAGTCACCATAAAAGGATAACATATGTTAATGCACATCGATGCATAGATGAGATAACAAATCTTCCCGGAAATATCCAGGGATTACACGTGTAATATTCTCATTAATGTCTTCTCCTCTGAGTCATTTGGCCACATGAGCATCAGCTCCCCTATAGAGCTGAAAGATAAGTCAACACAACCAATTTGTTGCCGGCACCCATCGCTGTCTAAAGCTCAAATTTTGACCACTTGAAATATCTCGTGTTTTCGTGTTAATACGCTCCCCAACATTCACTGGCTATTCAGAGCAGAGCACAAACCAAGTAACAATTTCCCCTGAATTCGTGATACCCAATGGGTAGGCTTTGGCAGCTTCCAGCCCCAAATTGACAAGTTCATTTGTACGGCAAGAAAGGGAAAGATGAAAAAAAAAGAATTTTTTTTTTTTTTTTTTGACATACCACCGCACCTTAGCTTTGGAGATGATCTTGACGGCGACGAGCTGGCCCTTCAGCTCCCCTTTCTTCGCCCTCGCCGAGCAGGTATGCCCGAAATGCCCCCTTCCCACCTCCTTCACCACCTCATATCTCGCCCCAAAATTCTTCCCGTACCCGAAACACTTATCCAGCGCTCTCCCCGCCGCCGCCTCCTCGTCCTCTCCACCTCCCCCTCCGCCGTCCTCGGGGATCGGTCCCTCCTTCGGCTTCGCCGGCCCCTGCCTCTTCGCCAGAGACGCCTTTATGTGCTTCGCCGGCGACGGCGGCGGGAACGGACGCTTGAAGAACCTCCTCGGCGTCGACCTCGCCGGAGACGGAGATACGCCGGCGGGAAGAGGGCTGGAGGAGCCGTGAGGGTAAGGGCTCGGCCACGCGGAGGCGGAGTGGGCGGGGGTGGCGGTGGCGCTCTTGGAGGCGGAGGAGGGAGGAATCTGGGTGACGTGGCCATCGCCTGTGTCGTCCTCGGCGACGGGGTTGTTCTTGCCGTAGCACTGCCCCATGGCTCACGATTGAGATCGGTCAATTTTCGATCTCCCTAGGATCCAAAATTATTTTGTCGAGGATTTATAGTGAGAGAGAGAGAGAGAGGGAGTACGGATCTATAAAAAGCACAAGAATCTTTAAAGTAAAAGATAAAAGAGATTTTGGGGGTAGAGAATTTATAGAGGGGAGATAATTTGGGGTTTTGTTACCATCAGGCATCAGAGAGAAAGAAAAAGGAAAGTGCAAGGAAAAAAAAAAGGGGCTTCTTTTTTACATTTTTATTTATTTATGTTTATTCTAAAAAAGAAGAGAAATCGAGCGGGGCCCGCGGGAGGGGGCAGCAGTCAAAAACAAGAAGCAAGGGGTTCTTTTTTAGATGGCGACACTTTATGAAGCGGATTTTTGTAAAATCTGCTTACACAGAACAGCGTACAGGCTACCCGATGGGGAAATTGTAGCACGTGGCGGGCCTACATTGGGAAAGAGGCTGCTGTTGGAGGATGTGGCAGAACAAGGGAGCTAGCGGGGCCCAGTGGCATACAACTGGGATATACCATTTGTTTGCAGGGATAAATTGAAAAGGGGAAGGGACAATAAAAACTTGGCAGTTACGAGATAATAAATATTACTTTAATAAAAGCGAAAATAGGAAAAGAAGGTGAAGTTTTTGAAGTTTCCTATTTGGAATTTAATGATGGGCGTAACACACTATTTTATATTGGCAACTTGTTTTGCTTGAAAGTTTGCATCCGATGGTACTCGGTCATTTTCCACATGCTAGAGATCCTATAGGCTCTATTTTAAAACAGGAAGGAAAAAACAAAAGTAATGGGCCGGTGATTAATTATTTTGTGGAGAAAATGAACGTCATGATCCTCATTTGCTTTCGTTCTTCCCTAAAATACCATTCGAAAAATATGAGATGTCATTTCACTAAGGGCCGTTTGTTTTGATTTTTTTGAAAAGGAAAGTGGTATGAAAGATGTCAAAACTAACAAAAACTATCAGTTTTGACAGGCTTTCTTGCAAAAACACCTCTAAAAAAGATGTTTTTGCAAGAAAGCCTGCCAAAAACTGACAATTTTAACAGACTTTCCTCTTTAAAAAAATCAAAACAAACGGACCCGTTCATTTTTTAACATGGGAGTCTTATCGATCTTCCTTTTTCACCTAAGAAGACAAGTCATAATTGTTCGTTAAATGTTAGACCATCGAGTTTGACGGTATGCGGTGTCTAGCTGCAACGGAGAAGATGAATCTGAATCTGAATGTGAATATTTTACCTTGGCGTATTTATAATCGTACTGTCGATTTCTACTTGATGACAATAACGATATTGATGATTCTGTATTATTGATAATTATACTATTTTATCATTATTCTCCTTTAATTTGAACAGTCTGTTCTTGCGGTTCGGTTAGCATGCCTCTCGCAACTGAGTTAAAGCTCCTCAGTGTAATGCATAACAACAAGGGAAAAGAAAAAAAAAAAACAGGGTATGAATAGTTGCATGTATGTTTTATGTGTATGTATTAATACACGTTGCTTTCACATACGTCGACGCTTATTTAATTAATTACGCGCTTAAACCTATAAATGAGGACTAATTAGCGAACATAACTTTAAGCTGCAATTGATGTCAACGTACTACTGGGATATTATTCTTTTTTTATGTTTATGTCGTGAGGGCCAATTAATTAAGATGCTAACTAACATATTTCCTTCGGTGTTATAAATATTGATTGATGATATATAATGTATGTGGGGTTCAAATTCAATGGTTGGTTCGGTAGTTAAAAACTTTCAAACATGACCTCCATGTTTTTATAATGAATAGCAGCCGTGCCGGAGCTAGCTTCTACCGTGACCTACTCTCTGAATGAGTACTATTCAGCTCCACGTGGCTGATCCATCCATTCATTCATCCATCCATCCCTCTATCAAGGAACTTGGAGCAGCCTTCTCCCCTAAATTTATAATTAATATATATACATAAAATAAAGCTTGTGTCAACTTAAGGGGGTGTTTGTTTTGTTTTTTTTTTTTGGATATAGGGTGGATTTTAAGTTTTGGGATGTAAAAAGTGCTCTTTTTGGGTTTTGAGATTCCATAAACTTTGTTTGTTTCAAAACTAATTTTGGGATATTGAATCCCTAAATTATAAACAAATAATATATTTTTAGGATTTGTGAAATCTTCTCTTTTGTTTCAACCTTTTTTTGGGATATAAGGTGGATTACAAGTTTTTTGGGTTTCAGAATTCCATAAACAATGTTTGTTTCAAAATCAATTTTGGGATATTGAATCCC
>BQKN01000651.1:121244-147420 GCA_022839385.1 Asparagus kiusianus | reverse complement strand
ATATATATATATATATATATTGGTAAGAGTACAAAAAAAAAAAAACACGTGCTTGTTGATTTGAATCGACCCATATATAACAATTTTTTATTTTACTCAGAACTAACCTCTGAATTTTATTAAGTGATTGAAATGGTATCATATAAAAGGTCGATAAAGGATAACAGAAGAGGACATCAGAGGATTGAATATTGTTCTTTGGATCGATGCATGAGAAATTAAGACAGGATATTAATTGTAGAATTGTCACGAGACAAAATATATACACAAGACAGAGCATGCCAAATTAAGAGGATTCTGATTAGTTAAAACCCCTAAAGAAAACAAGATCGATCGATCATCCACATACATCTACTCATATAAATTAAATGAACGAGGTCTCGACCCTGTCTAGAATTGTAGAAATTAGCCTCTTCCGTTAATTCACTCTAATTAATGATCCGCATCTTGTGAGAGGTATAGTTGGTGCTTGCATGTACGTATATGTTGGCCAACAACAATCTTTATGTTGAAAGCGTAATAAGAGGTATCGAGCCTGCTCGTTGATTTTTGTGTTTTTGATTCAAGCGTCAATGTATGTGCGGGTGTGATACTATAAATGGGAATAAACCCTGAAAAAGTTTGCTTATCCCTAAATCCAAAGCCCAACAAAAATATATAAAACTAATAGTCCTAACCCTAACCAACAATTTAAACGTAACTCTAACATTAACCAACATCCAATAAGAAATCCAAGTCAACGAAAAGCAAACAGCTTTAACATGTCGCCAGGTTCCAGGATAACTCATGTAATTACAATTAGTAGTGTCACAGTTATCCGTATAGATACATAGTCTCTAGGATCACTCGTGTAATTACATCATTAACCACCATCCAATAAGAAATCCAAGTCAACAAAAAGCAAACAGCTTTAACATGTCACCCGATTCCAGGATAACCCATGTAATTACAATTAGTAGTGTCACAGTTATCCATATATATACACAGTCTCTAGGATCACCCGTGTAATTGTTGGATATTTTGTTCATGGAAAATGCAATTTTGCCTTTGTGAATAGTCCCACATTGGAAAATAGAAGGAAGTCCAAGAGGTTTAAATTGGTTCACATGATAATGAACCTTGAATAGTGTTTTGGGCCTTATTGGGTGGGCTATTGCTTCCTCACACGCGCGCGCGCACGCAGGCCGCACACGCACACTTCTTTTTGCTTCACGGGTTATTATTTTTTGACCTTGTCTTCCGGTTGACCCGTTCGTAACGGATTCGGAGAGCCAGTCGCGGGGAGTTACGCGGATGAGGCGTAACGGACGCGGGGAGTGCGCGTAACGGATGCGAGAAGTGCGCGTAACGGGCATCTCTTTGAGCCCTATATAAAGCCAGCCCCTCTTTCATTCAGAACAAAGGAAAACAGAGAAAACCAGTATTCTTCTTCTCCCTCTTCGTTACTTTTCTGTTTACATTAAAAATTCTTTTTTGGGCAACCAATTTTTATCTGAGCAGAAGTTCTGCTACTCACGCCCGAGTTCAGAGGTCGGCCGCTTTCCGAGGGCTTTTACCGCTAGGGGGGAGAGGATCAACAACGCCAGGGCGATAGACGTGTCTTTTATCTTCTAGGGAAGTGTTTTCACGACTGCACCCATTCAGGCCTGAGTTTCTAACCCTTTAATTTTTAGATTTATTGTAATTTTTATTGTATTTGTCAGCAATCTAGAAGATAAATATAATTTCTTGCTGTTAATTAAATCTGAAATTAATTGATTTTAATTAGTTCATATTTCTCTGTTTTTTTGCTTTAAAGAAAAAAAATTAACTGTTCATCAGTTCTACTGTTCATCCGAGAAAAAAAAGAAAAAAAATTGTTGTTTATATAAAATTAATTTACTGCATTTTTTCTTTTTTGTGCTTATTTCTTAAGTAATAATTTAATTTAGTTGCTGTTAATATATATTAAAAAAATTATTTTCTATTACTGTTCATCAGAGAATATTTCTGTTTTAAATTAAAAAGTAATTCCCTCTAATTAATTGCTGTTAATTAATTACCTCTAATTAATTCATTTATTGATTAATTGCTTTAATTAGTTTCTTAAAAAAATCTCTACTGTTCATTTAAAAATTGCTATCATTATTTTATTGCTGGTTTACAAATCTATTTTATATCCTAAGTCATAATCCTCTAAGTAACTAGTTGAATGGTATTTGACAATATTTATTCATTCAGATATCAAATACCTAGACTAGTAGACTCAAAGTTGGACTTGTGGCTAAACCTGATCTTTCCAAAAATGTCAAACCTGAAAAGTTCGCCGGAGTTAATTATAAACGGTGGGCTAATCAGATGCGATACTAGCTTACCACATTAGGTCTTTTATCTGCTATTGATATTCCCGAGTCTTCAACTAGCGGTTCTCAACCTTTGACTCTTGATCCTGAACAACCTGTTCCTTCCACTTATGGTTCTAGCACTAGCTCCTTTTCTAGCTCTATGAAATCAAAAGATATCAACTATCATTGTTGTCATAGGATTCTTAGTGCACTTGCGGACAACCTCTATGACATTTATTATGAGTTCAAAAGTGCTAAGGACCTATGGAATGCTCTTGAAGCAGAATATGGCTACGATGATGCCGGAATTCTGCGTTTCACCTCCTCCTCCTTCAATAAATTCATGATGGTTGATGACAAACCCATTAATGAACAAATTCACGAATTTTAAGATTTTCTCCGTCACCTCCAATCTAAAGGAAACACCTTTACTGATGATTATAAAGTTTCCTATCTGATTGATAAACTCCCTTCATCCTGGTCTAAATTTGCTGGAGATCTCCGACACAAGCAAGGAGATCTAACCTTAACTGAAGCCCTCAAGGTTATTTGTATTAAAGACCAGCATAGGCAAAATTCCAAAACCAAGTCTGAATCAAAAGCTAAGTAAACTTGGTAGAGGATAAGCCTAAATCTAGGAATTTCAAACCCAAATGGAAGAAATTCAAGAAAAACCAACAATCCTTCAACAAATCTTCTTCCAAAATTCAATCCCAACTCTTCCAGCCATAAGTCTGATGGAAAGTTCTGTTATGTCTGTGGTAGAACCAACCACATGGATCCCAACTGTTTCTTTAGGAAGAAGGAACCAGCTAAACCTGCTCCTAAAGGAAATGGATCCAACAAAATTAATATGATTGAAGAGAATCCAACTTCCTTTAGGTTAGCCTCTTCATCCTATCTTGTGAATTCTCTTACTTCTTTCACTGATTGGTATTTAGATTCCGGAGCTAATATCCATGTTTGCAATGATCGCTCTTGGTTTTCTACTTACCACGAATCACGTGGAGGAAGCATAAGCTTAGCAGATGACTCCACCAAACAAATAATAGGAAGTTGATGCATAAAGCTCACCATGACCTCTGGGAAAGCTCTGAATCTGCAAAGTGTTCATCATGTTCCTTCTCTCCGTTGCAATTTGATCAGTGAATCTCTTCTCCTTAGAGATGGCTACAGGATTGTAAAAGAATCCAATAAATTTGTGATTACAAACGACAATGTATTCATAGGAAAAGGTTTTACTTGTAATGGCCTTTTCAAACTCAATGTTATCAATTCCAGTTCTAATAAAATTTCCGAGTCTTCTGTTATTCAAATTGTTGAATCTTGTGATGTCTGACATGGACGACTTGGACATGTCAATTTTCAAACTTTACAAAAAATGATCAAACTGAATCTTATTTCTAAATCCTCTTTTGACCTCTCATCTAAGTGTGAGATTTGTGTTCAAGGGAAACACACTAAAAAACCCTTCAAGTCTATAACTAGAAACTCTGAACCCCTCGAATTAATTCATAGTGATGTGTGTGACTCGAACCGAGTTCTCACCCGAGGGGGTAGGAGTTATTTTGTAACCTTTATAGACGATCACTCCATATATTGTTACACCTATCTTTTCAAAACTAAAGATGAAGTCTTAGATAGGTTTAAGGTGTATAAAGCTGAATCTAAGAACCAACTTGACAGAAAGATCAAGATCCTAAGATCTGATCATGAGGGGGAGTATACCTCAAATGATATAACTGAATATTGCCAAAATCACGGTATTATTCATGAGGTTACTGCTCCCTATACACCACAGCCTAACGGGGTAGCTGAGCGAAAGAACAGAACCCTAATGGACATGGTAAACTGTATGTTACTCAGTTCAGGAGCACCTGAAAATCTCTGGGGTGAAGCTCTTTTCTCTGCTTGTTTTATTCTCAATAGGATTCCCCAGAAAAATTCTGATACAACTCCTTATGAATATTGGAAGGGGGGATCTCCTAATCTGAACTTCTTCCGAGTTTGGGGTTGCTTGGCTAAGATAGCTATTCCCGAACCTAAGAAGAGGAAAATTGGTTTCAAAACTGTTGATGCTGCTTTCATTGGATATGCACTAGATAGCAATGTTAATAGATTTCTAGTCATTAACTCTGAAATCAGTGACATATCCAATAACACTATCATTGAAGCTAGAGATGCAGTATTTTTTGAAAATATTTTTAATCTCAGAAAATCTTAATTCATCTCTTCCTTCTGATTTACCATCTTCCAGCTCTTCTCAGCCCTTTGATATTGAACCTCGAAGAAGGTTCAAAAGAATTTTGGAGAAAACTTCTTTACATTTCTTGTTGAAGGTGATCCAAGCTCATTTCAAGAAGCAATGGATTCACCTGGATCTCCTATCTGGAAAGAAGCCATTGATAATGAGATTAAATCTATCATGAAAAATCATACTTGGATACTCACCGACTTACCTTCAGGTTGTAAACATGTTGGTTGTAAGTGGATATTCAAGAAGAAACTTAGAGTTGATGGTTCCATAGATAAATTTAAAGCTAGATTAGTAGCTAAAGGCTATGCTCAACAAAAGGGCATTGATTATTTTAATACATATTCTCCTGTAACCCAAATCTTAACTATCCGAGTATTATTAGCCTTTGTTGCTATCCACAAGCTGATCATACATCAAATGGATGTCAAGACTGCTTTCCTGAATGGTGATCTAGATGAAGAGATCTATATGCACCAACCTGAAGATTTCATTGCCAAGGGTCAGGAAACAAAGTCCGCAAACTTGTTAAATCTTTGTATGGTATTAAACAAGGTCCTAAACAATGGCACCAGAAATTTAATAGAGTCATTGCTCATTATGGTTTCACAGTGAATGAACATGATAAATGTGTTTATTCAAAAGTGATCAATAATGATTATGTCATCCTCTGTCTCTATGTTGATGATATTCTTATCTTTGGAACAACTCTTGAACTAATTTTAAAAGTCAAGAATTATCCTTCCAAGAACTTTGACATGAAAGACTTAGATCTTGCTGATATGATACTTGGAATGAAAATCACTAGAGACACTAGAGGAATATCTTTGAGTCTTTCCCATAGCATTAAGAAAATGCTAATCAAATTTAACTATCATTACTCTAAATCTGTTTCCACACTTTATGATTCTTCTATATCCTTGAAGAAGAATGAAGGTGAACATGTATCCCAACTGAAATACTCTCAGATGATTGGATCTCTTCTATACATATCAAACCTAACCAGACCCGATATAGCTTATGCTGTAGGGAGACTGGGTCGGTATACCGGTAACCCTAACCTAGATCATTGGTCTGACCTGAAGAGAGTATTCAAATACTTGAAAGGGGCAGTTGACTATTGCTTGACTTATACTGGATACCCTAATGCTATTGAAGGGTATAGTGATGCCAATTGGGTCACAGATTCCAACAGTGTAAAGTCAACATCTGGGTATGTATTTCTTTTTGGTGGTGCTGCTGTATCCTGGAAATCATGTAAGCAAACAGTAATTGCCAGGAGCATCATGGAATCTGAATTGATTGCTCTTGATACTACTTGCATAGAAGTCGAATGGTTAAAAGATCTTCTCTCTGAACTTCCTTTGGTCTCTAAACCCTTTCCTCCAATTTCAATTCATTCTGATTCTAGATCTACCATAGAGCTTCTAAAGTAAGTGCATGTAAATAAAAAACTCAACAGACATATTCAAATAAGATAAAAGTCTGTACAACATCTGTTAGGAAAAGTTATGATCTTAGACTTTGTAAAGTCTGAGAAAAACCTTGCTGACCCTTTAACTAAGGGATTATCCAGGAGCGTGGTTCTGGATTCATCGAGGGAGATGAGGTTAAGCCCATAAGAGAGGTCACTGACAGTGGGAACCTAACCCTTATTTAGAGACTTAGTCCCAATATTGGTTCAATGTGGTAGAAACAAGCTGGACTAGTGACACTCGTGTGGAGCATCGACACAGATATATTCATATATCATTATGTAGCTTGTGCTACTACCCTTCTCTATGATGACGATACTCTTATGATACAGCTGGCTAGGCTGAGTTTCACTCTTAATAAGTTCAACGTGTGTATTATGGAGGGTATTAAATAAACAGCTGTAGTACCCATTGAGGACTTATCTACGTGAGAGGAACCGTGATGGCCGCGGTTGGGGGGGCTAACCCCTAGAAACTCTCATGAGTCGGTTTATTGTGAGCATGACCTTTAACGCTCAACCCACTTTGCTCAATAGAAGAAGATTTATTGTGTGTGTTTTTGTCAATACCTGATTCAAGGGGCCTAATTCAAGGCCTAGTCTATTATGTCCTCAGGTGGCGATAAACTCACTAAGAAAATGTTCAAAGCCGGAAGCTACCTCTCCCGAATTCACGATACGAAAGGTTGCCCAACCTATATTTGTTGTGATTTGTTGATTTATTTATTAATTTTGAGTTTTTAGTCAATATTGCCTTTTGAGGGGGACTGTTGGATATTTTGTTCATGGAAAAGGTAATTTTGCCTTTGTGCCTTTGTGAATAGTCCCACATTGGAAAATGGAAGGAAGTCCAAGAGGTTTAAATTGGTTCACATGATAATGGACCTTGAATAGTGTTTTGGGTCTTATTGGGCAGGCTATTGCTTCCTCACACGCGCGCGCGCATGCACACCATGCCACGCCGCGACGCGCGCGCCACGCCGCACCGCACACGCACACTTCTTTTTGCTTCACGGGTTATTATTTTTTGACCTTTTCTTCCGGTTGACCCGTTCGTAACGGATTCGGAGAGCCAGTCGCAGGGAGTTACGTGGATGAGGCGTAACGGACGCCGGGAGTGCGCGTAACGGATGCGGGGAGTGCGCGTAACGGGCATCTCTTCGAGCCCTATATAAAGCCAGCCCCTCTTTCATTCAGAACACAGGAAAACAGAGAAAACCAGTATTCTTCTTCTCCCTCTTCGTTACTTTTCTGTTTACACTAAATTTTTTTTTGGGTAACCAATTTTCATCTGAGCAGAAGCTCTGCTACTCACGCCCGAGTTCAGAGGCCGGCCGCTTTCCGAGGGCTTTTACCGCTAAGGGGAGAGGATCAACAACGCCAGGGCGATAGGCGTGTCTTTTATCTTCTAGGGTAGTGTTTTCACGACTGCACCCGTTCAGGCCTGAGTTTCTACCCTTTAATTTTTAGATTTATTGCAATTTTTATTGTATTTGTCAGCAGTAATTACATCATTACTTATGGCACCAGATGTAATTAATTTAATCCATGAATAAAATTGGGGGATTTCTAGACTTCTTTATGCACCACTTCTGTTTCTAGTCCAATATTTAAGTAAATAATGAAATGGGGGATTTATGATAAACATATTACAACTTTTTTTTTTGAGAAAAAGGATGGATTACCACAAAGGTAATCCAGCCAGCTAAATTAATCAAAAGTGGTTGTTACATAAAATACACACCCCCAACCAAGAGTGTGTATTATAGTCCATATCAGAAACTACATACAAAGAAAAAATACACCACCCCTCTGTACATGTTCAAAAGAGGGAAGATCAAAAAAAGATCTAACGAAGACCAAAAGAAGAACAGTTCACATTGTAACAGAGTTTTTATATTTAGAAAACAAAAAACATCACAACTACACCTTTTGAGTCTCATTCTAACTGAATCACCTCCACATTTCTATCTTCGCTTCTGACTGCTCCAGCAGCTTGAAAATTATCAGCGTTCCTCTTTCTCCTCCTCTCCTTCAGTCTGGCAGCTCGAGCAGACACTTTTTCAGAACCTAGCCAAAAAGTTGCGAAGGTCATAACTTTGTTCAAGAGCTCAAGGGACTTCTTCTTTTTATTTGAAAAGATTCTATCGTTACGTTCTTGCCAAATGCACCAAACCAAAGAACAAATGATCACATCCCTTTTCAATTTACAATTCTCAGTATCACCAGTTTTCCAATTAAGCCAAATATCTTTCAAAGAATCTAAACTAAAATTTTCCTCAATCTCCAATTTGAATTGAATTGATCTCCATATTGAGTATACAAACTCACATTTGATGAAGAGATGTGTATGATTCTCCTCTAATTTAGAACATAAACAACAAGTTTTATCCAAGAGGACTCCTTTCTTTTCCAGAACATCTTTTGTATTTAGGCTTTGTCTAAGAGCCAACCACATTAGCACTTTCACTTTTAAAGGGATGGGAAGCTGCCATAAATTTGCACAGTCATATCTTACACCCCCATCGATTAAAACTTGATAGAAAGATTTCACTGTGAAGCTCCCTTTTGTCTCCCAAAGCCATTTCCTTATATCCTCCTTTTGCTCTAAACAAATGGAATTTATTAATCTCATCATAGAAACAGTATTGAGGAACAAGAACCCCAACAACCTCCTTCTTAAACTGAATATTCCATCTCCACATATTATTCTCTTTTTTTAACATGCTATTAATAACAGCAAAAGGATACAAAGTTATAGCAAATAAGGATGGAAATAAAGATGACAGAGTAAATGAGCCTAACCATTTGTCCAGCCAAAATAAAGTATGTTTTCCATTTCCAACTTCCACCTGAGAGCTGCATACAAAACTTTCAAAATTAACACTAAAATTCCTCCAAAAGTATGATAGAGTAGTTCTCCCAAAATGAATGTAATCTGTCCAGCTTTTCTTTTCAAAGTATTTGTAAAAGCTAATTTGTTTCCAAATGTCAGGCTTTCCATCAAACCATTTCCAAAGCCATTTACCTAAAAGAGCTTTATTCATGATTCTCAAATTTATTATACCTAGACCACCATAATGTCTAGGTCTACATATCTCCTCCCATTTCACCAAATTAGTGCATTTTTTGTTGTCCAAGGACCCAGTCCATAAGAATCTTCTCCTCATTTTATCAATTTTATCAATAATCCATGAAGGAAAAAGAAAAAAAGAAAGCCAAAAAATTAGCATAGAAGATAGAACTGAGTTAACTAAAACTAGTCTACCACCTCTAGATAAAGATCTGCCTTTCCACAAAGATAATCTCCTTTCCATCTTATCAATCAAAGGGAACCAGTCATTTTTCTTCAACTTACCAGGCCTTAAAGGTATTCCAAGATAAGTAATAGGAAAATTTCCACTTTTACAATTCAACATAATAGCCAAATTCTTTTGTAAAGGTTCATTATTCTCAAGAGTGATAAGAACACTCTTATTGAAATTAATCTTTAATCCAGATGCCAACTCAAAGCAATACAAAATCAGTTTCAGCACAATTAACTGTTCTCTTTTATTTTTACAAAAGATCAATGTATCATCTGCGTATTGTAAACAAACAATTTTATGACTCATATTAACAGGGCCTAAGCCTTCAATAAGATAAGAGTTAACTGCTAAAGACAACATTCTGGTAAAAGAGTCAGTCGCCAACACAAAAAGAAGTGGTGACAAAGGATCTCCTTGACGAACCCCTCTTTTAGACATAATCCAACTTCCAGGTTTACCATTGATATTAATGGCAGACATGCCTCCTTTTAAACACATATTCACCCAATTAATCCATTTCTCACCAAAGTTTTTAGCCTTTAAAACCTCCAACATAAAATCCCACTCTAACATATCATAGGCTTTTGAAAAGTCTAATTTTAAAAGAATTCCTCCTTTTTTATTATTTTGAAAACAATCATCAATAATCTCTTGAGCTGCAGCTACACCATCAATTAGAAATCTGTTCTTAATAAAACCAGACTGAACTGAATCAATAAGCCACTCAAGCTTGGGATTTAATCTGTTTGTCAGAACTTTTGTAATAATTTTGTAAATCACATTAAGAAGGCTGATAGGTCTGAAATCATTAACAGTAATAGCCTCATTTTTTTTGGAATAAGAACAATATGAGCATAATTAATTCTGTTAATCTCCAAATTACCTTCATAAAATTCCTCAAAAAGTCTCATAATATCCTTTTTCACAATCTCCCAAAAGACTTGGAAAAACAAAGCAGGAAAACCATCAGGACCAGGGGATTTATCACCATTCATATCAAAAATGGCTTTATGAACTTCTTCTTCAGAAAAAGAAATTTCAATATCCTTAGGACCCCAATCAACATAAGGGAATAAACCCTTCCAATCTAGCTGACATCTATGAGGCACATTTTGACCAAATATCTGATTGTAATGTTCTGAAAAAATCTGAGCTATACCAAACTCAGAACTTACTTCAACATCATTATGCGTAATGGAAGAAATCAAATTATTCCTCTTCCTACCATTGGCCATTTTATGAAAATATGCAGTATTATTATCTCCTTCTTTAAGCCAATGAGATTTTGATCTTTGTTTCCACATTTGCTCCTCTTGAAGAAGAATCTCATTTAAATGAATGATAATATCATTTTTTTTAATTACTTCATCATCCTCTAAATCTCTATTCTCCTCTATAACATCCCATTCTAACAAACTGTCCAACAAATCTTTCTTTTTTTGTTTAACACTATAAAACTTTAAATGCACCCAATGTTTGATACACTTTCTCATAAATCTTAGTTTACCAACCATGTTTTTAGCAGCAGATTCACTCTTAGGAGCACAGTTCCACCAAATAGGTACACTTTTCATAAAATTATCAGACTGTAGCCAAATTTTTTCAAATCTAAAATTTTTAACTTGCTGTTGATTTTCCCCACAGTCAAATCTAATAGGAGCATGGTCAGATAACTGGCTACTAAGACCTTGTTGTCTAGAGAAAGGAAAAAAAATCTTCCCATTCAGAGTTAAAGAAAACTCTGTCAAGTCTAGCCATAGAAGGAGATCTTCTTTTATTTGTCCAAGTAAATTTTCTTCCATGAAGAGGACTATCTATTAATTCCAACTCATTAATCACTTCTTTAAATTCTTCCATATCTTTTCTGTGATTAGTTTTCCCTTTTCTTTCTGCAGAATTTATAGTGACATTAAAATCACCCACCACAACCTAAGGACCAGAAAAAGAATTCTTAACATCTCTGAGTTCTTTCCAAAAAAGAACTCTCTCCTTATTACAATGAGGACCATATACAGAAGAAATGGTCCATACAAAACCATTTTTCTTATTTTTTAACATAACAGACAAAACATGTTTACCAGCCAATTCCTGAATTTTCTTCCAAACATTGTTATTCCAACCAACCATAATTCCACCAGAAGCCCCATTAGAAGGTACAAAAGCCCAATCATATATGTTACCTCCCAGACTTTTAAAAATATTGTCAGAACAACAGTCTAACTTTGTCTCTTGCAAACAAATTATTTCAAACTTATTCATTTGACAAAAATCTTTAACTCCAAATCTTTTTGAACTCAAGCTCAATCCTCTTACATTCCATGTTACTAGCATAGATAACAAAACAATCTCCTCAAATCAAAACTGGAGCCTACTCAAAAGTAGCTCTCTCCTGTTCCATCTGCCTCACTTTTTTAAGGGGATCAAAACTCCCTTGAGGCTCAAGAATGATAGCACATTTAGAAGCATAATTTTGTAATTGCTTATTAGAACAAGCATCAAATAGAAGTCGAACAAAATTAGAACCCAAAGAAGAGGATTTTTCACCTGATCCACTAGAGGAGGCACCTGGAGTGTTCTTTATGATATTTTTCATTGCAGCTCTGGAGGTGGCCCTATCCAATGCAGACATGGGTTCCATATCCACAAATCTTGAGCATCTCCTGACAAAAGTGACATTAGGAACAGCTTCATATTCTATGGGTGGCAAAGAGTTCAGAGGTTGAATAATAGGTATATCTTCTTCCTTCTCTGAGATTTCCTCATTTTTGGAGTACGTTGGAAGAATCAACCATTTATCAGCCTCACTATTATCACTCTTAGCAAAAAATTCTTCACTAATAGAATTCTCTCCCTCTTTGAGGTCTGTCATATCCTCCCTGGTAAGAGTCATATTAAATTCCTTTTCAATATGAGTATTCTTTTCAGCTTCTTCATCATTACCTTCACCACTATCCATTATTTGATCAGGAAGAACTAAAATATCATTCATCTTTATCTGTTCTGGCTGTTGTTCAACCCCCAGGTCAATTAGCTGCTCAAAATAATCTTCCACATCAGTTACCACCTGTTCTGGTTGTTGCTCCACATCAACATCTTTTGCTATCTTCTCTCCCCAAGTTCCCCACTCAGATTTTTTATTCTGATAGAAGACTTTTGCATCAGCCCATAACCTGGCAGCTGGAGAGTTCCATGGATTATTCCTCAAGTCTTGCTTAACATTCCATGAAGTGGTCTCAGATCCTTTCAGAGAAGAAGAACCAGTCCCACTATCCTTCCTTCCTTTAAACCATTTGTCTTGATAAGAACTTTGATTGGTATCACCAGTTGGTCCACCTTCTATTTTTTCTTTTCCCCTTCATTTACTTCACCCATAATAGACATGATAGAAACTTCAATGTTATATTGATTCTTTCCAACAACAACCTTCAAAATTTTAGGAATATCTATATATTCTAAGCAACAAACCAACATCACAGCATCCACAAACTCAGTACATGTATTGGTTAATGAATCCAATTCAACTAAATCAGCAAAAGGTTTAACCATCAAATCAAAAGATTCTTTATTCCACAGATGAGGTGGAACATTTTTCATCTTAATCCACACATATGATTTTCTTTTTTCTACCACATTTCCTTCCCAAGCACTCCATCTTCTGAATTTAATTTTACACGATCTCAAGTTGATCACCCCCAATCTTATCAGATCATCCATTTGTTTCCATGGTTGTATTTTAACCAAAACTTCACCATTAGTAAATAGCCTCACATCCCAATGCTTATTCATAGGAAAATAAGCTCTTAGATCCAATTCTAATCTTTCAAGGGAAATATTACCTCCTTCAACAAAAGAAACTATAGCAAAGTTTCTAAACTTCTGAAAATTAGAATTAACTTCCCCTTCAAATTTTAAGATAGCAGTAGTAAAACGAGGACGATCACCTGAGATCTTCAACTCAGCTTCCAGATCTCCAAAATCTCTCGGTCCTTGATCTTGAAAATGCACAATATTCTCCTGAAGAATATCCTCATCCACCGGATCCAGTGGTCTTTTTCCCTTATTTTGCTGCATACTCTCTGATGGGGAGTCTTGCTTTCTTGTAGAAGAGAAGGCAGAGAAAGTTCTTTCTCTACGCCATTGCCAAGGGTTAGACTGATCAGATCTCCCCCCCGACCAAGAATCTGCCCAGCTCTTCCTCTATTAACTCTACCCCCAACATTATAGCGTCCTCCAGATCCTCGACCCCCAAAAGAACCACGTCCACCATCATAAGATCCTCTTCCCCCAAAACCCCGACCTCTGTTATCAGATCTATCACTGTTACGGTCAAAAGCTCTGCAATTTCTTGCTTCATGACCTGTTTCTTGACAATTGAAGCAGACAATTGGGTCTCTGCAATCCTTCGCCATATGCTTCAAGCCTCCACAACGAAAACACAGACGATTCTTTCTGATGAATTCTGCAGAGAGAACACGAGGAGAAGTAAGAGATTTTTGGGGAGGCGGCGGTTTAGGGTTTCTTTTAACAACATTCACCCATTCCCCTTTATTAATATCTTCCTTCAGCTCTTCTTGGGATCTTCGCGATGGATCAATCCCCACCGCAAACTTTAACCCTAGTTCATCAAACTTAACCTTAGTTTCCTCACCCTGGCTTTGAAGAGGGTGATTGGGCTCAGAAGAAATCGGAGCAAAAGAAGAAGAATGCTCTCCCCAAATATTGCGGGCCACAAACTCCTTTGGATTCGGCCCATGACCCAAGTCCATTCCCAAAAAATCCATCACAGACTAAAAACAAGAACAAGAAAACAGGAAAAACCTAAAAATAACGAGAAAAAGAAAGCGAAGATTGAAGATTGAAATAAGCTGAAGAACTCCGACGAGGTCGCCTGGTCGCCGGTGAGATGTACGCCGTTGAGATGTACGCCGGTGAGATCGCTTCCTTCCAACTCACAACCGGAGGAGGTGGAGGTCATATTACAACTTATTATACCTATTTTTCTAAGATTCCTTCTTGTCATTATCGTTTTCCACTAAAACAAACTTTTAACGTGCATACTTATAAGGTTTAATGTTTAATTATATAAATTGTATTCTACGTACCGTATTGTCACGTGTGCTTAATTTTTCTTTGGAAACCTACTTTTCCTTTACATGCCTACAACTTAAAGCTCCGCGAAATCCACCTCATCAAACTATTTGCGAGTTTCGACAGGCCAAGCCACCTCATCAACCATTTGAGAGTTTCAACAGGCCAATTATAGCTTGCAGAGAGGTCATTATGCCTCAAAGCAATACCAAAATCGGGAACGCATAAACATATTAACGGTATCCACATGTGTCGTCGGGTACTATTAATAGTAGCCTAGCTCAACTCTAAGCATATTTGCCTAAAGAACCAGATAGCGATCAAAATTTTAAGATCACAGTGGAAAAACAGGAAAAAGAAGGTATATATGCTTCTTCTTTTTTTAACTCCTCTCTCTTATTTGTTCATTCATGTCATAGGGTGCCGTCAACCATACATCAGCTAGTTCATATCATATCATAAGGTGCCATTACACACACATGCATTAGCTAGCTTCTATTAGTGGAAATAACAAGAAACCGGTGACAAACGTTGGTCATAAACCGATAATTAACCCATACATCAAGTGGTCAGCTACAAATTCAATTAGACACACAGAATTACCAAAACAAAGCTACAAAACTATATATGCTAGTTAGTTGGGTCTCGGAGTAATGCTCACTTGAACGGGGAGATACCATGCTTCCATTTGACAGACCTCCGGCTATATTGCTCAGGCGCAAAGCTCAGCCCAAACATCTCTTTCAGGGCTTTTCCAGGTTCTAACAGTCCAATTAGCTTCGCAACAATTGAAGCACTCTCTCTGACGTGTTCAAGATCTTCGGTCTCAGTCCAAAGGCGTTGAACCAACTGCCGTTTCCTCTGCTTAGAGTCAAGTGCGATTCCCCATTTGGTGTAAAGGCTCTCCCTCTCTGCTGGAGTGAATCTTTTCTGCATCTGCCTAAATAGCATCTCTCTTTCCCGCCGAAGCCTTCTTTTACTGCAACCAATTAAACATGTCATAGACGAGTATCAGCATTTCGTGAGAACAATGCTGGAATTATGTTGGCATTCACCCTGAAAAGAAAACTAAAGGATTTTTTTTTCCCCTTCCAACACTAACCCTTATATCGTTTGATATTTTGACATTAGTTGTTGTTCAAATCTTGAAATTTGCTATTTAGTGTCTCAAATCCTACAAGTCCCACCGAATTAATTTCCATAGCAAGCTGACGTTTGAACTGTACAGAATATACCAATTTCATGTGATTTTTCCCAACATACCCTTATTATTATTATTTGGGGTTGCCCCCTTTCCTTTTGCCAATCCCTTATAACTCCAGTTAACCATCCAATTTTATATCCAGCATCCAAAACCCAAACCCCAACAAGTAAAACAACTGGGCAGAAAATCAAAGCAATTGGAGATTAGGATTCAAGGAGAGCAGAATTTCATCCGCAATACAAGCAACCTCTAACCTCCCCAAGAATGCACTGGTCTCAACATTCTCATTTCTGCTACACTCACTTTCTGTGCCTGTGGACTGAGAAATTAACAGAATGACTAATTTGGTGCAAACTTATAGGATTCAGTGGATGGACATTTCCGAGATGGAACTATCATAGATTTACAGGATCAATGTCTAAAAAATGATGCAGAGTGATGACAAAAGAGAACAATACCTTGATGCTAGGGTCACAACCTGAACTCCTTCCGCTGTCTTCATGTCATATCGAGGGAATGTTCTTTTCACAAAGGATAGCCTCCTGAGTTCAACTTCCATGTAAATAGCATCCGCAGGTTCGCCCTTGAAGAGCAAGAAAAAGTAAGTCCGGTGAACCAAGGCGACATTGCATGTATGCCAGAGCTCTATAATCTGTTGTTGCTTCATCTCGAACTCTAATGGCCATCTCGAAGGGGACTCCAACGGGTCAATAATCGGATCGAGGCCAATACCCCTTGTTTCCTGTCCTCCAAAGTCTTCACATGCACTCTGTCCTGCCTCCTGATACGGTGATACCGCAAAGGCACAGAAATTAAATTAGTATAAACACCATGAGAAAAGAGAGAAATATAACATCAAGAAGTTAAACCTTATCATCCATGAGAACCACAAATCATAAATATAAAATCAAGGAGTTAAACCTTATTATCCATGAGAACCATAAATCTATTGCAAAATTCTATGATCATTTTCTGAGTGTTGAAATGAAACATACCCTCTTACCCTGACTAATGAGAAAAGGTAAGGTAGAATATACACTTACCCCGCAAAACATGGGGAAATAGGTAAATAGATAATTTAGACATAGAGATAAGAGATATAGAGGGAGGGAGATATCCAAAGTTAATGAATTGCATCTAGGGAAAAAAAATATGAAATTTATATTTGATTCGCGTCCTGCCATTATAAAATTTAAAAAAAAATTCAACAAATAACAACAACAGAGGTACCTGCAAATATTAAATAAAGGGTTTGTAGGATCTAGAGTCCTACACAGAAATCAAAATAAAGGGTTTATAGGATCTAGATTCCTAATAAATGCCTTATTGCAAACTCATCTCTCACTAAAATCATATTTGAATACTAGTCCGGGATAGCGTTGGCTATTTCTCTCCCTCTCTTTATAACCGTGATCTCTTCCTGTTCAAATCTCGGCTCCAAAGGGAACAAGTACTGCATCTCATTCTTGAATCTCAATGATTTGAACTACAAAGTTTTGGACCTTTTCTATCAGGGTTATCAACATCGTACCTTGGGCCAGTTATCATTTAAATCCTTCCTCTTCACAGTTAGACTAGATCAGAAAGAATGGAAAATTCAGGCTTTTACTTTTCACATTAGGAAAGGAATTTTTCTTAAAAAAAACTAAAAAATAAAATAAAATAAAATAAAATAAGTACGAAAGGAAATGACTGGGGTATTTTGGAGGCTTAAAAATTAAAGTAGAGATGAAAATGTAATTTGACAAACTTGATATGCCCCTAAAGAACAAGCTTTTTTTGAAAAAAAAAACCTTGAGCATGTTTGGCTATCAGACTTGGACGAAATTATGATACATAATCAGTAGGTCTTGCATTGTTAGGGACTAGTATGCAAATATGAAATCTTAAAGAACTAATATTCAATTAAATTTGTTATGGAATACAACTAAAAACCCAAAAATACAACGATCTGCTGTTTAAATTCAAACGTAAAATAATCATTAGCATAAATAGAGTATAATTAGTTATAGAATGCATGAAGCCAGAAGCATGCAAACAGATACTAAAATTTTGGCAAATTCCTAACATGGAGCTATTCCTACCTGATCATTCAGTTGCTTTTGATACTGTGCACGAGCCATTTTCAATCCTGCAACAAAATCATGGATATTGGTAATGGCTCCTTTGGATGCAGTAGTAACACTCTCCCCATCAAAAACACTATCACAAGTGCTTCTTTCAAAATTCTGAGATTCGTCTCTAGAAGGAATTCCTGTCTCATCACCATAGTTAAGTGCACCACGTCTTCCTTGAAACCTCTCAGTCCTTGGAAGAGAGTCTTTGTGGGAACTGCCTGGTGGAGTACTATTTTTCTGCTCTTCTTGAAACCAAGGAGAAGAATTTTTCGTCACAGTTTCCCTACAACTTCTACTTCTACTCAATGCCAAGTTCCGAGAGCTAGATAAATCACAAATTGAAGTCCATGGAATTGCTTCATTTGGATGTGATTTGACAAAATTATTAAGTCTGTCCCTCACGTTCTGAAGGTGCTCCTCCAAAGTGATATATGCAGAATTTAAATTGGGAAGTATCAGCTCTGTTTGCTCACTAGGATTTCGTTCATTATCGCCAGAATCTAAAATCATGGAGTGAGCATTAGCATTTTCTTCAGCCAATAAGGATTCTGAATCTCCACATCTCCCTGGCCCATCTACCTCAATACACCGAACTTCTTTGCATACATCCTCAGAGTCCTCATTACTTTCTTGAGCAGTCTCCTCTTCTGCATGATGTGGGATTGATTCAATAAGCATACGGCTGCTAACTGAGTCCCACAGTGAGCCAATACTCAGTTCTTGGTTTTGGTTTTGGATTTTAGCATGTCTTCCATATGATGCAATCTTTGGATAAGGAATGGATGACCCAGATGTCGGATTTACAACTTCAGACCGTTCATATAAGTCAGACGTTGAGATTTGGCTGGATTCCTCCTAAAAGGAGAAAAAAATTGAAAATGGCAGAAGTCAGAGATTAAAAAAATAGTTATTTTAGAGATCATTAAAAAAATGTCTAGAAATGAATGGATACCTGCTGAGTTGAAGGGCGACCACTCCCCACAACTCGAAGTAAATCCTCTACCCGACTTTCTGCTAAATCTCGTTGCTGCCTCAGCTCCTTTATCTCCTTTTCCATCTGCAACGAAACATTTGGTCCGTTACTCTTTACTCATCTGTCCATGCTTTAGTCATACCGATGCATGCATACAAATTCAAATACATATACACTGAAAAATAATTTTACATGTTATGGTGAAAAGGATTGGAATACATATACTGAACATGAAGCAATACTAATTTACATGCATATGTGCAAACATGAAAGCAAGGTTTTTCCAATGAAGACAAACTGCCGCTGTGGAGAAGATAACCTGTTTAATCCGAGCGTCTTTCTCCCTAAGCAATGCTTCCAACTGAGATGTAGTATAGCTCGATCGAGGATATTTCAGTTCACCCTCCAGTCTTGCGAGTTCCTTCTGCAAATGCTTAACCAGAGCTTTATCAGACATGACTACATTGACACGAGCACTGGTTTCCACTTCTTTTGCACAACTTGCAAATAAAAGAGTATTCCTCGATTGCTCAATATGACTTCTTGCAGGGCTCATAGTGCATATAATGGCAGTTCTAGCATTGCCTCCTAAAGAAGGTTGTAGTATGCGTGTCAACTTTGAATCTCGGTAAGGGATGTGCCCATTCCTTCCTTTACTGTAATGAAAAGTAAAACAAACTAATAAAACAAAATAGCATGAAAATTCAAAGCAGCTGTGTAACTGAACTCTAAGATGGTGAAATTGAATATGTTCTAATTTAAATGACGCGACCTGAAGTCTAAGGTAGTCAGTACGCAGAACAAGAAAGAGGAGAAAGGGAGATCGAATAAGACCTAAAACAAGCAAGAAATAAAGAAGGGATGACATTCTTGGGTTGAACTTCTGAAAAGCTGAAAGTTACATCTCTATTAGAATGAGTTCACAGGAAGTTTAGCCTATATCTGCAGGATAAAACTTGTTGATCATATTTATGCATGACAAAGAACACAAAAGAAAAAAAAAGTGTGAATAATAGCTAGACAAAAGAAATATGCTTTCACTTGTGATAACACTAATAATATGCTTCACAAAGTTCTAGTAACATATACTTTTAAGGTGAGCTCCTATGTATATGATAGAAAACTGACAATCTGAGGTCATCTAGAGTCAATGGAGAGGGACTTTCATATTGTAGGAGCAGGGAAAAAAGGGGACACCAAAGGATAGACAATGTGAGTACATCAGTGTCTGAACAAATGCACCAGTAATACCACCAAATCACATTCATCTGAGGATAAAAGAGCCTGAGAGATGAAATGCTAAGGAAATCCCTTCTTTTAAATTGCAAAGAAATGTCAGCCTGTGACGGTGACAGCTCAAAAAGAGCGTGTAGATTTTAACAACCTTAGCTTGCGAATTACAGTTCCGAGTGAAAGTAAACTCCTATTTATATGGCAGCCTTCTTTGAGTCTATTTCCAACCGATAGTGCCTGAGATGCACGTTCACTTCCCGCCAGATCTACAAAATTCTGTACCCGATAATGAAGTCAATCTCTTATAAATAACTGCTCCTCGAATAAAAGAACTAACAGAAGATCGATTTACATACCACACTTGCTGCAAGTGTGCTTGAGCTGCCCTTTCCCAAAAACTCACGAGCAGAACTTTCAATAGTCTGCAAGTTAACAAGAATAAAAATTAAAATAAATGAGGGGCTTCTTTTTAATTTTGCCTCATGAATATTTCTTTTAGCCATTCATCATATAAGGTAAAAAAAACAAACCAATCTGAGTATCTGATGAGATCTTGAGCTCATCTCATTTAGCAAGGTTTCTCCTATCTGCCTTTGAGCTGCAAGATACACAAGGTAGTTCAGAAAATTGCAATCAGATAGTAAAGGAGACGGTATTATACAGCATTCTTCTTCACACCTGCACACACAGCGAGGAGTTCCTTTAGATGGTTACAGTCCCTCAACAATACCTCTGTAAGTTTCTCAACGATTGTTCCTCTCTGCCACATCAAAAGGTTAGACAAGGGGAAAAAAAAGAATAGACTAGAAACTACTGGATGTACCTCTGGGTCATCAAGAACCCTAAGAGGAGAGTTGTCCATGCTAAGGAGATCCCTCACAGCTTCATTATAAATCTCAATTGCTGAAAACTTCAAAGTAAACTCCCTCTCCTCATGCTGAAAGAGTATTAGAGCACATTTACATGAAAAAGAACTTGAGAAAAATTAGGAAATGAAATAGCACAAAATTTTCTAAGTGGGGGCATTGTTTACAAAAGTTTAGATTACCCTCTTGATGTAATCATATATATCTCCTACTGTATACTCGGTTATTCCAGTCATCGTGTACGTTTTTCCGCTGCTTGTTTGTCCATATGCAAAAATAGTTGCTGCAAAGAGTTACCATCAAACGATTAGGTTTTGTGGTCTGCCTCTGTGTGTGTGTGTGTTTGTGCCAGAGACAAGGAAGAGTACTTACAGTTGATGCCACTGACAACTGAAAGTGCAACCTCCTTGGCTCCCTCCTCATACACTTCTTTTGTGGTGTTCTCACCCCTAAATACTCTGTCTGTCATCCAAGAAAGGAATAAAACATGATTACAAAGCAAATCAAGAAAAACTAAGAAATTTTATCCACAGAGAGAAATTTCTCAAAATAAAGAATACCCACAGCTTCTATGGGATGTGGAGAGAAAGAGCAGGTAGAAGAAAAAGATCGGTTGACAAATACTCACACAACACCAAATAACATAAAGCATATAGCACATATACACCGCACCAATACAAATTTCTAAAAAAAGATTTGAGAAGTATAGCGATCACCCAGCCGCGTTGCAAGAGAAACTCTTGTGTTTTCAAATCAAATCGATCGAGAAGCTAAATTACCAAAAGGAACTTATTATAGCTGCATTAGCTACTTGATAGCAGCCCGAACACATTAAATACAAGATTTAGAAAATAATCCATTGAAAAGGCCCATAAAGTTCTTAAAGCCCTTGGGCGCACGTTCCTTCTTTAATTATATATATATATATATGTATGTATATATATATATAATTAATTTATAAATAAATGACACGGTGAATGAACTATTTTACTTCAGAGAAGACAAAATGATGCAAGAAAGTGAAAATGCAGCAGCCAGAATCCCAAAATGACACCTTTTTTAAATATATATACATATATATCTAACGACAAAATCAATTGGAGGAGGATGGGCAGGGGCACTCACCAAAAGTGTAGGCGGTGGGAGCCATGGATCTCTCGCCAAGGCTGTTCCTAAAAATGATGGTGGTGTCGTTGATGCACTCCCAGTCGGCCGGATCGCTGGCGGAGATCTCCTTGGCACTCAGAGGCCTCAGCCTCACAGACACCAGTATCCTCTCCAGCAGCCTCCCTCCGCCGCCGCCCCCCACGTCGCCGCCGCCCCCCTCCATCTTCTCCTCCCACCCCATCAACTCATCCCCGCCGACCGCCCCCATTTCACAACCTTATTATCTCAAATCGGCCCTAAAAGAGACACGATGCATAGTTAATACCTTAAACTTTTGCGGGTTAATTAAGGGTCATAAAGGCCGAATCTTTTTTTAATTTTTTTTCTCCCCCGTTTAGTTGGGTGACGGCGACGGCAATGGAGGGGGTGTTGCTTGCAGAAGCAGACATGGGGTCGGTTATCATAGCATCGGTTCGGGCGTCATTTTCAGCCCTGCTATCTTAGAAAACAGCGGCACGAAGCGAGATAATCTATTTAGGGCTAGAAATTTAGGGTTAGGTGAGGGATCTCTTTGCTCCATTTTTTTTCTGACATTGCTGGCCGCTTAAGTCAGAGTCTTGCCCGAACAAAAAACACAAATTATGCAAGTACGAATGCGAGCATCTTACCTCTTCTCCACTGATTTTGATCCCCGATCCAGTGACGGCGGCGTCATCCCTCTCTCTCTCTCTCTCTCTCTCTAGATCTTAAAAAAGGGATAAATAAATTTACATTTATTGAAGTGGAAATAAACAGACACTAGAGAAAGAGTGGGGAGAGAGAGAGATAGAAAATTAATTTAATTTGGAAACTTTCCGTTGGACTGATATGTTATGCTGAGTCGTCGATCTCCATGTGACGCGGTGAGAATCTTTAGTGGCCGTTTAAACTTGCGTTTGAAGAAGTAACCAAAGCGTTTTATTTCAGGAGGAATTGCATGCCGGTCTCTTAAATCGTGTCTAATTACCGAATAGCCCTTCACATCTCATTGTTTGCTTATTAGTCCCTTAGATCCTCAGTTTCCTTGCTATATGGTCCTTGTAACAGAAAAACTGTTAACGCCTCTGACTCGAGTTGAGCTAATGCTTAACCCAACAACTCGGGTTACCTTATTGCCCTTGGTGTATGCATTTCCCTCCCAAGTTATGGGCTTAGGGGGGAGTTAACCATGGGAATGATCTCAATTTTGGGTTTGGGAAAGAAATAATGGTGCCATAAGAGAAGAAAGAGAGTGGGTTTGAGCGAGTGTAGGTGGGGGTATAATGGGTATTCTACATGACTCTGTCACATTTAGTGGCCATTAATGACACCACCTAATACAAAGCACGGGTTGGCAAGGAAACTGAAGGTTCAAGGGACTAAGAAGTGAATAATGAGATTTGAGAGACTATTTGGCTATTAAAGATAATGCAAGGGACCAATAGGCAATTAGCCCTTTACTTTATTTCTAGTAATTGTAACTAAATTTCCTTTATTATTATGGATGGGTTGAGTAAAGGAAGCAATATTGTGACGGGGCAAACTGTCGGCAGTTTTTTTCCATGACTACAGAAAAAATAAAACAATTAGATATTTATTGTTACTTTTATTTAATTTAATCTTAAATCAGATTTATTAATGACAGGCTTTCGCGAGGAAACAGTCACCGCCGGCCATTAAGCAAGGCACCGTCCTCCCTCTTGCATACAATTTGTAAGCATATGTACATAATGGGATCGGATATGAAGGAGATTTTATTTTATTTTTTATTTTTTGGCATAAAAACATGAAGGAGAATTTTAGGGTATTGTAGTGCTTTTGAGATAATATTATTATTATTTGTTGAAGGAGATTGTTCTTTTGTTGTTGGCTTGTGTATGATCAGCTAGGAGCAAATCATTAGTTAGGTAGGTCATCAGAGAGCTTTATTAATGTTTAAGAAATATTTGGTAGGTCTATAACTTCATTTTTTTTAGCAATTCTATGATCCTATCCTATTATTGAGTATTAATTAATTAACTAGGACTCCATCAGAAAGAATTAGTAGTTGGGAGACAGCTTGAGTCAAACGAACTAAGTGGTTGGACGAGAGTATCTTATTTTTGAGCTTTGGCAGGGTTAATTGGTCAGCACATTCTTTAGAAAGTTTTCTTTTCGTTTATTTTCCCCCCTTCTCCTTAAAAAATAAGTACATCATATCTGTTGTATTTTAAATGATTTCTTCGGGCACCTAAAAATGAATCATTAGTTTTTCTTTTCTTAAACCTCTTTTAGCCCCCTCCCCCCCCCCCCCCCACCTAAGTCTTCTATTTTTTATGTATATCTTTACTATTTTGATTGACGAAGAAACTCAATACGCAGCAATAGACTCAAGCCTCTTCTTTCTTATCATGTGGATAACTCCCGATCTGCTTTTCAAGCAGGTAATTCTAGGTCGGTTCCATTGTTCTTGGTCATAAAATAATTCATAGTTGTTTCTCAAAGAAATTGAAGCTTGTATCATTAAAATTGATTCATGAAAGCCGTTGACTGTGTCAGTTGGAATTTCATCATGTTGATGTTAGCTATCAAACAGGAGGATTAACAGTTAATCCTAAGTTTAACAAGGGGCCTTAAGGTTAATACGAGCGATGTGGGTTCCTTCATCTCTTTTTGAATACTGGTACCCTGTCTGTATAAGAGGGTTGCACAATAACACTCGTTAGAGGACCGGAGTTGAGTTCTCTGGTGGTTCCTCCGACGATCAAGTCAATATTTGAGTTTGATTGAAGAAGATACTAATGAACTGAAAATAGTTCTAAATATGCAGAAGTTGCATACCTGTGGCCCCCCTAGGGGCTTCCTCCCCCTCCTGCTAGTAAGCAATGAGCCAATATATATCCAGCTGAGAGGGGTAAATATGTAATTGTTTCTGAGTCCAAACAGACAGCTGACTCGGTAGACAGCTAACATGTGTTGGCTGTGAGTGGCATGGGTCATCCAGGTGGCTAGTGCCAAGCGACAACATGGTGCTGATGGAGCATGATAAGTCATAAAGATTTTGGGGACTAGAGAAATGATGACTTTGTTAGAGCAATTAATGCAAGGGCAGACGGCTGTCGGCGCTGCTCGAGAAAACTACCATGTACATCTTCAGTCATCCGGCTGATGGCCGACAACACCTCCTTTTTTAGTTGGTTATGCAAGTTGTTGGCTGATATAGCGAGCTGAGTGTGAAGCATCGAGGGCTGACCTAGAGAATAGGTCGACAAGTACCGCCTCTCAAGTCAGCCATGTGAGTTATCGACCTATGGAGTCGGTTGCAAGAGTCGGTTGCAGGAGTGGATCGAAACGTCTGGGGCTCTGATCATGTCTGATGTCATCAAATTGTGATATTCTCGGGGATCAAAATTTAACGTTAAAACTTTTGCACTATGATGGGTAAGCATCAAAATTTTAAAATAATAAAACTCAAAGAATATCAAAGCTAGAAAAGGTGAAACTTCTGGGGGAGTATTAAAGTGCAAATATACTCTTTTATACTTCTAGGAGGATCCAAAGAATCACTATTCACGCTATAGTGAGTACTACAATAATTACTGTACTGTAGATAGTAAATAGCCCCCAGTCTGTCTGTTGCAGCAAATACTGCATCGTGAACAGTAAATCAAATCTCCCACTATATAATTTGAAGTTACTGTTTATGTTACAATATTTTTTTGTATCATAAACAATAAATCAAATCAAATGTATTAAAACTTAGATCATCCTCCAAGTATGCATGATTAAAATATGATTTCTAAATCAAATATATTAAAACTTGAATCCACCTTAGGAGTAGATATAATTTTTAATTTTAAACATATAATAATTAAATTAAATGTATTAAAACTTGGATGAAGATAAGTTTAAAATGCAATGTTTAAAGAAGGAGAAAAAAGCCCGTGCTTCACACGGGTGCACGACACGCTTGTTGGAAATAATGGGAGAGTAAGGAGCTGTTTGGTTCGTTTCCTAGATATAGGGAAATGTAATTCCATATAAAGAAACACAAGTTTTTAGTTTTCCAAACTTTTCCAGGAAATAGATTGTTTTGGTTTGGTTCGCACCCAAAATGGTGGGAAACCAATGTATTTACTTTTCTTGTGTTTGGTTTGCATGAGAAAAAAGGGAAAACTTTTGTTGATTTGACATTTCCCACTTTTCTTGTGTTTGGTTGGTTTTGAAGTGT
>BQKN01000651.1:103645-121234 GCA_022839385.1 Asparagus kiusianus | reverse complement strand
CCCCCCCCAACTGTAGACAAAAATTATTTGTGCTAGTTATGGGATGTAATCTTAATCATATAAAAGTACAAATGTATCATGAAAAAATAATAATATCCCGAATGAATTATAAATTTCTATTTGTATTAATGAAACCATACGAAACCTCATATGAAACCTACTGTAACATGCACTGCGTACGTGATTTGACATGAAACATACCTGTTTGAGATGAAAATAATCACACAAAACCTGTTTTCCAAGAAAAAATAAACAAGACCTGTAATAACCTGATTATTCATAAATTTATGAAATACGTACCTGAATTAGCGAAAAAAATCTCTGAAACCTATAAAAACATATAAACAGCCTGAATAGCCATATTTTAGTATATAACATAGCAAATAGCATCGAACCTGATAATTTATGCATGTTGAACTTTATGTGCAAAAAATCATTTGAAAATATTTCTTGACATCATGTCAAATAAATCAGCCACATGTATATGCGAATTATGACTGTAGGCTCAGAACTTGTTCAATATCATCATTGTTAGCCATTCAGTGCAATATCAACAAATATTGCAGGTTGCTAATCTCAGATAAATTGACAATCATCATAGCCTAAATTGAACACCCACAAACAGTATCATAATCAATAAACAGTGCGGAAAATCTGAACACACATAGAACTTGAGCAAAAGAGAAGATGTCATATGTGCACAAAACATAACACAAACCAGAGCTCACAAAACTGGTGTGCACAAACATGAGCTCAAAGAGAAGTTGAACAACAGAATATGCAAGCAGGAAACACCCACCAACCTGAACAAATAGAAGTTGTCACAAACCTAGACATAACAACAAACCCAACAACCAACCAGGAAACACCCACCAGCCAACCAAAAACACAAACCACCCAACCACCCAACCATCAACACCAACCAACAACCCCGAGCACATGTAACCAATGCATCAGATTGTTACAGCTGGAATGAAATCACAAACCCAACAACCACCAAAAACAGAAGGAAATCAGAACATCTTTTAGTAACCACAAACCAGAACATCTTTTAGCATCCTGGAAGGAAATCACAAACCCAAATATGTAATCAACACAAACTCAAATTGTGTTCAGCAACTACAAACCAGAACCACTATTTAGGCAAAATCAGAAGGAACAAACTCAAATATGTAATCATGTAATGAGATCACAAACCCAACAACCAAAAACAGAAGGCACAAAATCAGAAGGAATGAAATCAGCAACAACCAACAACAAGATCAACCAACAACCAGCAACAACAAACCCAAAAAACCACCAACCAACAACCAGACCAACAACCAGACCAACCAACAACCAGCAACAACCAACAACAACAAATCCAAAAAACCACCAACCAACAACCAGCAACAACCAACAACAACAACCACCAACCAGACCAACCAACAACCAGACCAACCAACAACCAACAACAACTACCAACAATTCCGAGCACATATTGACTTTAGCTTAGGGCTCAGAACTTGGTTAATATCATCATTGTTAGCCATCCAATGCAATATCAATAGATATTGCAGGTTGCTAATCTCAGAAAAATTAACAATCATCATTGCCTAAAAATAAAAAAATCACCAACGAAAACCAAATACCTAAATGCCCCAGAGCAATAGCCATCCAGTACAATGTGTACACATTGTAGGTTGCTTGCATCTTAGGAAATATCATGCATTCACAAATTCAACTTAAAAGTTAGTATTCCACAAAAAGATATTAATCATAGAAGATAACTATTACAAAATGGAAGCAAATAAATACTTACTACATATTACAATAATATGTTCCATCATCATAATGTTCCACAAACACAATAAAAACATTATCACCAAAAGTAAGTGGATTTCACAAGTATGTTAGAAATGAGAATCACAAAATACCACGTAGAGACTTCTTCTATCGGTCTTCAACCCCCTTTGTTGAGAAAGGTAGCAATCATCTCTTTTTTTTGACCAACCGATGATATGCCCATAAATAGTCTTGCTTCATGCTTATTCAAATATAAGTGTCAGTAGTATGTATCTAGCTTTTCAACACTAAAGTCTTGTAAATGAGCATATATGTCCGTGGATAACTTCTCGGTCCAATGCATATTTACACACTTTATGTTTGTGCTAAATGCATCCATCTTATCCACCATTTTTAACATGAGCTCATCATCTAGGTTGTTCCTACGAGCCTTTCCCTTAGCAACACATACCTTTGCTTTAGAACTTGATATGGCGGGTGCTTCCTTAGGCGGAGGAGTGTCCTCCTCATCTAAAATGTGTACTTGAGGGGATTGTGAGGCAGGTAAAGGTGAGTCAGCATCATCTCCAAGATTTATGGACTCACTACGACTAAATTTTTGCCAAGCATCACATGCAAATTCCCCTCTAGCTTGATCATCCCTGATGATAAGGGAAAGATCATCGTAGTGAGTCAAGGGTTTATTAACATATTGTCTAAGTTTAGCATTCTTAAAGCTCTTGTCCTGAAAAGTATAGTTGAATTAATTCAATGAAAACATGTAAATAAGATAAGTAATCAAGGGTTATGTAAAAAAAGTTTATGTATCTCAATCCACCTATCCAAACATTCAGGATCCATGATGACAGTCTTGGTGCTATCATCCCAACCGGCACTACTAAGATTACGACAAGTTTCTATATCACGGAATCTTGTATGCAAAGTTTTGATGCGGTTCATGACATTTTCCCACTTGAATAATGTGTTAAACTTCTCATTAATATGTTGGGAAGCCATATGAAAAGCGGTTCTCTTAAAGCTTTTGTCGGGTTTTGTAACCCTTTCTTACCATGTCGGCAAGAAATGGAATAAGCTCATCATCGTAACGGGAATCCCAAAACATATGTTTGTTACCTTTAAGACCTCCAGTCTTACTATTTGTTTTATTTGTTGAGGTGTTTTTCCTCCTCTTCTTTGGATTTGGTGATGTTTCTTCCCCTCCTTCTATGAGCACCCGTTTGGAACCTGATTCGGGAGTTGAGCCATAACCACTAGTGGGAGAAAGTTGCACCCCACTAATATTAGGACTATGGAATTGTGTAGGCAAAGTAGGAGAACTTAGCATGCTCGTGTATGACCCAAAATGAGGGTGCATCAGGAAGTAACTGCCATCATGGAATGGCATGTTGGGAAATGCATGAAGTGGTTGCCCAAAGTATGACTGCTGAAAAGGAAAATACCCACTATCGCCTTGATGTAATGATTGAGGGGGTTGAGAGAGTGGAGGCTGAGATGGCGCTACACCCTTACCTTTATGAGTATCAGCCATCACTAATTAAGTCAATAAGAACAAATTGAGTACATGAAAGATATTACAAAGCAAAATATAAGAACATGCATACATGAATGAAAAGCAAAATCTAAAAAGTGGACAAACCATCAAATTGTCACTACATACATTAGCATAAATAGTACAACAAATATGAGAATTAAGTCTCAGTAGTTACACCATGATTATACTTATCACAATAGTCCACCCACATCGCCCAAGCAATGTTATCTCTAATGCCCTGTTTGGATGGAGGGTAGAGAGGGGGAGGGGAAGAGAAATGCGGTTCTCAACTTGTTTGGGAGTTTTTTTAAGGAGGGTAGAGAGGGGGAAGGAAGGGGAACGGAGGGTAAAATTGCTTTATTTTCTTTCCCCCTCGATTTGGGCGGTAGAGGAGGGTAAAGGAGGGTAAAGGGGTGTAATGACATTCTTACCCCCATCAAAACAAATAAAAGGGCTGATGTGTTATTAGTATAAAGTCATTTATGTAAATTTACATATATTTACTTCCTTTCACCTTCATTCACCTTACTCAACTCCCAAACAACATATTACAATTCTCTTCTCTTCCCTTTCATTCCCTTCCCGTTGTTTACCTTTCCTTCCCTTCTCTTAGTAAACTCCCAAACACACCATAAGAGTCTTCCACTCATTTCTTGATTTAGTTTGTTCTCTTTGGGTATGAGTCTGAGTAAAATTAACTAAATTATTATCATTCTCATTTGTCACCTCACCATTAATATCTTCATCAATTTTGGGTTCGCTGAGTAGTTCATCGCTTGGGTCAACAATTGCGATGAAATTATGAAGTATCATGCATGCCAATACGATATCTACTTGTGTAGGAAATGGATAATGCGGCTTAGCACACAAAATCTTAAAATGATTCTTCAATGTGCCAAATGCAGATTCAATCTTAGACCTCAAAGAAGAATATCTTAAATTGAATAATTCCCTTCTATTCTTAGGTGTTTTACCCGAATGTTCTTTCAAATGATATCGAACACCACGGTATGGAGATATGAAACCTGGCATGGTAGGGTACCCAGCATCACACAGATAGTATTTACCTACAATTTTATTAAAACAATTGTTAAAGAAGTCAATTTTGCATATTAAATTTAAAATAGTATAAGTTAAATTTTTATATAATTACCATCATAGACTTTCAATCCATGTGGTTGTGGTCTAGATAATGTATTCTGGAGAATCCTAAAATCATTTGCAGACCCCTCCCAACCTACTAAAACATATGTGAACAATTTGTCTGCGGTGCAAGCTACAAGCACGTTCTGTGTAACACCTTTGCGGCCTCAGAATCGTGCAACAAGATTAATCGGAAGCATTGCATCAACATGAGTCCCATCTATCATACCAATGCAATCCTATAATACGTGTATTACATTACTAAGTTATCATTTATTTTCATTGCTTATACATGTAACTGTGGTTAAAATGTAGATATACCTTGAAATAAGGATAGTATTGCTGGTTGTTAATGATCTCTTGGGGAGTATCATTGATGGCTTGTCTCATGTAGCGTCCACGCAAACAGATAATTGCTTGTAAAACCTTGTTAAAATATCTACTGACTGTCTCCTCTGATCTTATGAAATGAGATCTCACAATGCGATTTTTAGATTTATGACCTAAAATATTCAGTGTCATGATAAGTTGTTCTTCCACTGTTATATTCCTTGAGTCTTTTAGAAGCCTATTGTTCCTCATTATACTTACTAGCTTAACAAAAGCACCACTCCGCATTCTAATATAATTTACACAACTATCACTAAAACCATTATAAATACGCTCTATATGTTCAATTCTAGACCTCTCTTGTCTTTTTTTTCCTCACTTGGACCACTACGTATTGATTTACGTCTAGCTTGCATTCTCCTTATGAATGTAATTATTATAACAAGAACGGATAGTGCAGCACCTTGAACCATATTAACAACACTTTGTTCATCGGTACAATTCCCATCACCATCCATCTACGATGCAAAAATCAAATTGAAATAATTAATATACCTACCAAGCATTCATATGCAATATCAACAATCAAAACTTAAATGACACATAACAAGATCTAAAGTTAATTTTCAGTTAATATTTTCATCAATATTTTCAGTTTTTTTACGACCATTTAAGATAATTCTCAGTTCATTTCTGTTCTCTTTTCAATTATATTTATAATAATTAATATAATTTTTAGTTAATCACAGTAACATTTTTAGTTAATTACAATTATATTTTTAGATAAATTTCTGTTAATTTCTAGATAACTATAGAAAATGCAAAATTTCATCCTAATAATTCAAATCATACAAAATTTTTAACAAATCAATTCTGAGTTGAGAATCATACCTTAGGTCTGAAATCAGTTTCTAGGAATATCAAAGTCGGCAAAAAACCCCAAAATTTTCCCAATAAAGGCGCTGATAAAATCCAGCAAGCCACAAAATCCAGCAAAAAACCCCAAATTTTAGCAAAATCCAGCAAAAACACAAACAAATAGGAACTCCCGCAAGCCACGAAATCCCGAGATCTGACAAAATCAACAGTATAGAACTCCCGCAAGCCACGAAGAGAACCCCCGTAAGCCACGGAGAGAACTCCCGCAAGCCACAAAGAGAACCCAAGGCGCGAAGAGTGAAAAAGCGCGGGAAAGAGGAGGTGACCCTAGCCCTCAACTGTGTTTCCCCCTATTTACCCGAGATCTGACAATAATACAGATCGGGGGCGATTTCCTCTTGTTTTCGAAGGAAATGACGCGAAGAAAAAAGTCCGATATGGAGGGAATTTTCGCGGCTGGAGGGATGAGGGGGAGAAGCGAACCAAAACTCTAGAATAGGTTTTGTCGACGTGGAGCAGGTGTCAGGAGCAGAAATACGTTTCCACGGCCCAACCAAACGGGCCCTAAAAAAAATGAAGGCTTTGAGGTGGGGTGATGATAATTCTCAAATCCCGACCGTCATTCTTCTCCGAAGTCTCGCCCTAAATCCCTAACCCTACGGCACCCAAGCCCGAGGGAGGCGTACGAAGACGAATGGCTTCTTTCTTCCCGCCCCCGCTTCTCGTTATTTGCTTACTGGGATCGTTGTCCTTCCCGCGCTCGCTCGGCCTCGGGTTTGGACTCCGCCTTCCTCCCGAAACCGACAGCAGCGGCAAGTACCTCACCCAGGACGAGCGCTGGTTCAAGCAGACCCTCGATCACTTTTCCCCGACTGTTAATAACCTCCTCCCTCCCTCCACCCCCTTTCTATATATATATATATATAGATAGATCCGTAGCCCTTGGCTCTGATTGATGATTTCCTAATGATCGATTCTGCCTCAGGATCATCGCCAGTTCAGGCAGAGGTACTACGAATTCCGTGATCATTTTCAAGCCCCCGATGGGCCCGTCTTCTTGAAGATATGCGGGGAATCCGCCTGCCCCGGGATTGCTAACGACTACCTATCCGTAAGTGAGCGTGAGCCTTTCCCCCCCTCCATTTTCGTGCTCGGCTGCTGGGTGCTGGCTGTTGACGACTTTAAAAAAAAAAAAAAATGCTCCCGTCTTCCTTCGCGATGCAGGTGCTGGCGAAGAAATTCGGTGCCGCGGTGGTCTCCCTCGAGCACCGCTACTACGGGGAAAGCTCTCCCTTTGAATCCCTGACGACGGAGAACCTGAGGTTTTTGTCCTCGAAGCAGGCGCTCTTTGACCTGGCGGCTTTCCGCCAGTACTATCAGGTAGGTTTGCTGTTCCCTGTTACGCTGGATTGAGTAGAGTAAAATATCTGTTGCTAGCGATCCGGTGTGAAGTATCTTCTACTAACTAGAAAGGAATTTGGTCGGAAGCCAAAGAAAAGAGGTCAAAGAACTGGTCTCTTCTACTCTCATCAAGATATTCTCCCTTTTCTTCTTTCTATTTTGGTTTCTTTGTATTTTCTTGTGCTGTCGATTGAAAGATCTTTGTTTAGATGCCATCAACAATAGATTTTGAAGCCTTTGCTGCGAGGATGTGGGTTAAGGTCAACACATTCTCACGTTATATCCCATGAGCACCCGCCAAGCAGTTGATTGCCTATTGTTTGATTATCTGAAATATCCAAACAACTCGGCAATCGACTGGTTGGTGTGCTCGGACCGGCTTGATGTTTCTGGTCAGGTTATAATGCTTTTATCTGTGGTTTAGCTAGATGATGTTTTTGGTCAGGTTATAATGATTTTACCTGCGGTTCAGCTAGATGTTTCGAATGACTATGATGCAAGAATGCTGCTGACTTTGGGGCAAAGCATGTTAATGATCTTCTTATCACTTATATTTGGAGTTTGTAACAGTGGTCTGCAGTTTTGGCATTTATTCTGTTTTTTTATTGCCTCTGCACAAGGTTTGGACTCTATAAAAAGATATGATCGTGGAATCTGCCATAACTGGGTGTGAGAATTGGTAGTTTTGCTACGAGGGTTCACAAATGATATGTTCAGTTTTTTTTTTACCATCCCTGCATTTATGGAATACAAACCTCCAAGGTTAAACCATGATAGTGAAGAAAACAAGGTACAAAATCATGTTCCCGCTTAATCTTTGTCATATTTCTCCCAAGGGTCCTGCCCTTAGATCAGTGGTGGATCCAGAATTTCTAGAAAGTGGTGTCACTACAGAATTAATAATAAACTTTTAATTGATAACTGTAAAAATTTTCATATTTTGAAAAAAAATAAATAATCGCATCATTAATAACACTATCAAATATATAATCGCATTCTAGTAACTTCAATCCGTAAGGCATATAAGGAACCTGTTATGATTAGATTGATCAGATGAGTACACAACATGCTCAGCAAAAATACTGAAACAAAAGCAAACACAAAGAACACCTACCCTCTTAATATTATAAAGAGAAACTCCTTTTAACCCTTCACCTAATCAACCTAGTATATATCTCAAGTGGGTCATATATGTTTGTTTTATCTTTGATGGGGTTGAAATGTGAAGCAAAGCATTTTCATTTGTTTTTGGTCTGTTTGCTAATATGGTCATGAGTAGAACCAAATGATATTACTCATGAGGAAGTGGTGTCACGTGACATCACTTCCTTGTCAGTAGATCTGTCCCTGCCTTAGATCTCCTTCCTTGAGACTCAATGCTCTAATTGTCCCTAAGGAGTAAAAATATATCCATAGGTAACCTATGAGTTATCGTAAGACTAGTAAGATAAGTAAGGAACTTTCTCTTTTATCCCATCCTAATGAGTTTCCTCTTCAGTTATCAAACAGTCCATTCCTCAAAAAGTCTCTCAATGCAACCATCAAAAGTTTTGTTGTAAACGCTTAGTCCTGTTCCAAATTGAGAAGTCAAAGTAGAATGATTTAGAGTCTAAGTGATGCTATACACTTGCGTTGTAGAGAGTTGGTAGACGCACTGGCATCTGATTGGTATCGTAAGTAGGGGTGGAAATGAACTGAATTCGAACCAAATACTACATTATTCGAATTCGAATTCGGTTAATTTTGACAAATTCGAATCTGAATTCTAGTTGAGTAGGAAAAGAATGTTCAAATTTGATTCATTTATTATTCGAATATTTTGTTAAACATTTATGAATATCATATGAGCACTCTTGGTAAGTCGCGAGATTTTTAAACATGAGGTCATGAGTTCAAACCCTATGTTTGACATTTTTTACATAGTTTCTTTAACATTTACTTAATTGTTATTATGATATTCCACTATAAGAGTTATTATATATATGTTTATAAATTAATAATATAATACTTATAAATAAAAATATTATTTATGGTATTATACAAGTATAAAAGATAATATAATATAATAATATAAAAGTAGAAAAACATAAACAAATATTTAATAATCAAACGAATTGAATATACAATTAGTTAAGCTCTATTAACTTATGAACCAAATAATAATAAAAATTGTTTATTATTAAATGAACTATCAAATCGAATTTAACCGAATACTAAGAGAAACAATAAACGAACTATTTGTTAACTGTTTGGTTCCTTTCTACCCCTAATGGTATTTTTGCTATAGTCAATCTGTTGAGTTTCAAGTACGTATACTAGAATAGTGACTCCTAACATCACTTTTCCATTTGCCCTATGATAAGCTTTGTCTATCATTAAATTTTTTATTCTCTTTATGTATTTGATCACTAGTTGCGTTGTTGAAGTAACAAAGTTTATTATTGTTAATGAATATATTATGGAGATATAAGATATTATAGTTATATTAGGAATAATATATTAAGAATATGCAGTCGAGAGATATTAGGGTGTGATTGAGAGAATAAAAGAATATGCTAAGAATATGTTTAGCATTTTCCTAATAATATGTAACATGTGTTTATTTGCTCCTAGTATAAATATAAGAGATCAACAGAGCTCTAAATAGAGTCTATTATTTTCTAATAATAAATTTTAACATAGTATCAGAGCCTCGCAAACCCTAGCCTTCACAAAATCCTAGATCCTCACAAACCCTAGCCCCTAATCTCTCACAGGCTCACCATCAAACTCCTTGCCTTGCAACCTCCCTTCTTGTCTGTCCTATTTTCGATGACCTTGTTGATGATCAGGATTGTCATTATCGATAGCAGTAGTCATTCTCAATGTAAATGTTCTCGTCACTGCCTGTGTCACCTCGATTTTTCTTCGTTCACTGCCTACTCAACTTGTGCACGCCACCGCCACCACTGCTTGTATTCTAGAAACCTTGACCACCAATAAAAAGTTTGTATTGTTGACCCGTAAAGATGATCGTTTGTTTGGTTGATTCGTAAAGAGGATCGTTTGTTTGGTTTATCCCTAAAGAGGATCGTTTGTTTAATTGATCTGTGAAGAGGACCGCTTGTTTGGTGGATCCACACGAAGGATCATTTGTTTTTAAGAGGATCAGTTGTATGGCAGATCCCTAAAGAAGGATCATTCGTTAGTCCGAGGAGGATCATTTGTTTGATGGATTCTTGAGGAGGATCATTTGTTTGGTGGGTCTCTAGAGAGGATCGTTTGTTTGGTAGTTCCTTGGAGAGAAGCGTTTCGTTTGGTCGATATGTGAAGAAGATCAAGATATCACATTTGGTGATTTTGGTTGAGGTTGTTCTTGGTGGAAGACATTCAAGTAGAAGACCAGAAGATGAGGACAACTTCGATGAGAAAGAGCACATACAAGATTTTAGCCTTTTAAGTAGTGACACAAATTGGAGTAAGTGCATATTGTTTGTAACAAGTTGGACATGTATATTATACATGTTCCAGCTTGAGGGAGAGTGTTAATGAATATATTATGGAGATCTATGATGTTATAGTTATATTAGGAATAATATATTAGGAATATATTGTTGACAGATATTATGAATGTGATTGAGAGAATAAAGGAACATGCTAAGAATATGTTTAGCATAATTCAAATAATACGTAACATGTGTTTATTTGCTCTTAGTATAAATATAAGATATCAATAGAGCTCTGGATAGACTCTCTGGTTTTTTGATAATAAATTTCAACAATTATAATGTCGGGCTAATTGTGGTGATCATCTATCATTTTGGTCAATGTTATAGAAGGCACTAGGTGGAGCCTAGCGCCTAGATTCCTAGGCGTATGCCTAGGCAGCGCCTAGGCGTTTGGTTATTTTTAAAATTATTTAATTATAATATTAAATAAAAATACATATTAAATTCATATAAATTTGTAAAAAAAGATAGCAATTTTAGATCCACTGTAAACCATGCATACTTATATACTAAATAACCAAAATAATAACTAACAAGGTTATAGAAAGAGCTAGGAGGCCTAGACGTTGGACCCGACGCTTAGAGCCTAGTAGTTTTTTTTAATTTTTAATTACAATAATTGATAGTAAATATCAATGTTATAGAAAGTTTAGGTGCCGGACTGGTGTCTAGGCGGATTTCTTCAATTAAAGGGTGGTCGAGGAGGTTTTTGCTAAAGGTCGGTGAAGGTAGTGGAGGTGTTTATATTTAGAGGTTAAAGGAGTTTTAAGGAGGTTGGAAGACATGGAGACTACAACACACAAAATCACGATCAAGGCCTAAAGGGTGTAGTCCACGTAAGCAAACAATACTCCCTTAAACACTTTCAAAACCTAGGTGGGCAGCTCAGGTACCGTCTAGGCGCTAGGCGTTAGTTAGGTGGCCTAGGTACCGCCTAGGCCCGACCTAGGCGTACACCTAGGCAGACTAGACAGAGGGTTTTTAAAACAGTGATTTTGGTTAGTAACATTTGTGCTTGAATTCATAGTTAGTGATGAAAAGTATGAGTTTGATTTATTAAGTTTTGATTTGTCATGCTTTGTTCTTTAATACTTTTGTGCTTCTATGATATCTCTACCTCCTGAACTTTGCCTATTAATTCCACCTATCCTATTTATTACTTTTGTTAAATTTTCTGCAGGAATTCTTGAATGAAAAATACAATAGGTCAAAAGTTGAAAATCCCTGGTTTGTTTTTGGAATTTCCTACTCTGGAGCACTCAGTGCTTGGTTCCGATTGAAATTCCCTCATTTGACATGTGGGAGTCTTGCAAGCTCTGCAGTTGTTCTTGCTGTTTACAACTTCACTGAATTTGACAAGCAGGTGCCATACTTATGCTAGTTTCATGTATACATCAATTTTATGTCCAAATATGTATCAGATCTGTCCTTTCACCTTTTTTCTATTTTTAGCACCCACTCCTTAAGTTGTGATTTCTCTGCACTTTTTAATATGCGAAACAAGTCATTCTTTTCCCAATGCTCTATCTATAGAATAAAATTTTTGTGTATCTTTTTGCTGAAGGTTGGGGAGTCCGCTGGCGCTGAATGTAAACCGGTGCTTCAGGAAATAACTGCACTTGTTGAGGAGCGACTTCTGTCTGATAGAAAAGCAGTGAAAGATTTGTTTGGCGCAGCTACGGTATCATTCATTTCCATTAAAAATTATCTAATTTTATTCAAATTAATGTTCTTTTGTCTTATCTCTTATGTTTCCTTTTGTGCTTTCAATCAAGTAATCAAAGAAGAATTCTGAAAATATGATTAATACCTAGGAGCTTATAATACCCTTAGATTTTTAGGTAATTTGTATTTTCTATCATATGTCTAAGGATTTCTTGTTATGTATCTTTAATCAATACAAGGTTTTGAAATGCGGACATGAAATCTTTTGAATCTTTTTTAGCTTGCATAACTTTGCTTTATGCTAACTCTGTTGGGGTTTATGTGTGTCGGATATTTTGGGAAAGTATTTTGCATGTGTCTGTGTCACAATACAATATTTGCGCTTCTTAGCTTAACATTACAATACTTTATGCCTACTTTTAAGCACACCGATCCCATTAAACATTCACACACACACACACTCTCTCTCTCTCTCTATATATATATATATATATATATATATAGAGAGAGAGAGAGAGAGAGAGAGAGAGAGAGAGCAAAACTTGTCAATTTAAGTGGATAGTAAAAAGTTATCCACCAAACTTTTTAGTCACTCATATTGCCTAGGAATCCTTGCATGATATGAAAAGGTTTTTTATATTAATAAATGAGTGGCTAGGAAGTTTGGTGGACATCAACTTAAGTTGATAGGAGTCTTACTCTCTCTCTATATATATATAACATTACAATACTTTATGCCTACTTTATATATATATAGAAGAAAGGTTATAAAGAAGAAGAAGAAATTATTATACGGCTTGGGCACTTAAAATTGTAAGTATTTATATTTTTGAACCATGCTTTTGTTTTGGTATCAGAGCCATGTTAGGCTCAAAATTATTTGGCTAAATTGAGATATTACAGTTTACTTATTTAAAAGTTTGTTAATAAGTATGTAATCTTTTTATATGTTCTTTCTTTGTTTTACTTATAATGCTTAATTTAGTGTTTGTGGTACGTCACCAAAGTCGCGCAGTGTAAATCCCTTAGATAGCTGAGATGGCGGGTACGGGTAGGACATTGACAGACGTGCAAACTACTTAATTTAGTTTTGTTTTAACAAAAAAGAAAGAAAAATAGCAAGATTACATCCTTATTAACAAATTTTCGAATAAATAAAACTGTAAGTAAAAAATTTATGCCAGACATAGTAGAAAGTTCTTCTGTAAGAAAGACCAGTTATACTGGTAAAAAAGTAAAAAATGCACAATTGATTGAATATCCTTCTGAGTTAGAAGCATTAAATAAATGGATAATCCCTGATGTCCCTAATAGAGACATATATAAAATTGGACTTTTTTTTATTATAAGTCCTTAATTAATATTAAAACCTTTGAAAGAACTACTACAGTTGATAGGAAAGAACAAACTATCCAATTACTTGGACCAATTGATTGGACCTTATATGAACAAGTATAAATACATTCATATCGGATTAATACAAATAGCTTTCAGACCCTTGACATTACAAGGATTAAATGCATCTTTATTAGTATGTTTAAGAGATGCTAGATGCTTAAATTGGACCTAATCATTAATGAGTATTATGGAAACTACCAATATATTTTACTGTTTATCCAAATTTAAGTTTATCATTAACCGATCCAAATATTTTAGAGGCATTAAGCCTAAATATCAAAACACATGGATATAATTTTATATCAGGATCAAAAACTATTACAATAATTTATAGAATACATTATAAAATATTAAATACCTTAGCTCCTAAAGCTAAGATCCATTCAAAACCAGGAGAAAGTGTTCTGGTTGAAACAAATGTTTTATCTTCTAATATTGCTATCAATAGACAAATTAAATAGGATGAAATTAACTTCTCAATAATTGGGTAATACCTAATGCTATACAACCTTTACCAATAGTTAATCAAGATGTTGACCAAATTATTCAAACAATAGACGAAGAAGTAGAAATTACATTTAATCCCTCTAGAACAATCAGATTATCTGATGTAGCTAGTTCTTCTAGAAATTCTATTTCTAGATCAGGATCTTATAGAACCGAACCAGTGAAGTAAAAGGATTAAATATTTTAGATAATAATATTCCACATGCATTATATAAAGAGAGAAATTCTCCCTCAAATTCAGAAAAAAGTTTTAGAATGAAATAATGAATTTTGAAAAAAATTATATAATAAGGAAATTTCTGAACAGGAATTTCAGCAAGAAAAACATAAATATTTTAGAACATGGTTTTTAAAAACATTTTCGAAAAAAGAACAGTTAAACTGGAAAGAAGAATATTATAAAAAATTAAAATTAGAATAAAGAGTTGAATTTTTTACTGGGTTCCCATGAGACGGAGTAGTCCCTCCTTTTCAGGGAGGGGGAGAGGTACTAATATATCAGAAAGGAGTCATACACCTACGTAACCAAATTCATGGAGAACAATTGCTAAAAAGAATAATGCTAGCAGCCTCTCTCAAACCTTTTATGACATCAATGATATGATAAGGAAGATAATCCTGAACCTTTTACTTCTATTGTCAAAGAAGAAGTAGAATGAACTTCTAAAAAGATTTCTGAAACAGTTCTACATTTAGAACAAGAAAATATTCCTATGATGAATGATCCGGAAAAAAATTGTCAGAAATATTTAAATGATAGTTATTATCCAATTTTGTCATTAAAATCAAGGGCTTGGATGAAGACATTAATAATGCAAAAAGGAATAGAAATAACTCATTTCTGGAGCAATGAGAATCATAGTGTTCCTCCTAGTTTTAGTAAATACATCATTCAAGAAGTTATAAGGGCAATAGATTGGGCAATAAATCCCAATCAGAAATTACTATTAGTAAAATCCCAAAATATCAAAGTTATACTATTTCAATTATTGGGATTATAAGCAAGCATTTTACAATATATTCTTATATCAAAATCATAAAAATACGCAAACATGGCTAATAAAGCTTTGTCCAGAAGCAATTTATAAAGGGTTCCCTTCATGGTTCTTCCAATGGTGGGAATCATATGGTGCTGAAATGAGCATACTTTCAGAACATATTATGCAGTTATATTCTTCATGGATCGAATCTCATCTGATAATATCAAAGATGGATGGCAATCAAATCATAGATGCTTTATGTACTATCTACTTCTTTGCAGAAGCTGAAATACCATGGATATGGACCTGGTCATTTGAAACAGACTGGACAATATCTCATCTGCCTATATTAAAAAGAATTTTATTGCAGATGGTGGTCTGGTATTATTATTAAAGAAAAAGTGAAACAGATTGAAGAAATTAATCAGAAGAATAATTCTATTCTCGAAAATACTATGACTCAAGAAATTCAAAAAAAAAAAATCCTATGCTGAAGATAGCAAAAATGTTAAGAAGAAAATATCCACAAGCTTCAGATTCAGAAATACAACAGAAATGTTTAGAACATTTAAAAAAACAATTCTTTGAAGCTTTTGATACAAGTGATACTAAAAACATCAGCTCTACTGGAGAAGATATAACTCTTCAAGATGCACAAGATCCAGAAGAAGATATTGATATAATATGGGATGCTGCAATGAGAGTCTTAAATGATATTAATTCCCCTGATATTAGGGGCTGTTTGTTTGCCTAAAAAAAGAGAGAAATAAAAAAATAGGAAACATATTTCTAAGTAAAATTGTTTTGAGATTATTTGGTTGGCTAAAAAAAGAAGGAAATCAAAGAATGGGAGATGAGTTGTTACATTATTATTGGATGACGTATTTGATTTTTTAAGAAAATTTGTTTTGAGGTTGTTTGGTTGGCTAAAAAATAAGAAAATAAATTATAAAAAACATATTTTCTGTAATAGGTTCTTTTCTTGTGTTTGGTTCATTCATAAAAATAAGAAAATAGATGAGATGAGTTGTGATTATATTATTGGATGATGTGACCCACACTTAAGGAAATCGATTTCCTAGCTTTTTTGGAGGAAATGAGTGGAAATGAAATGTTAATGAGATAAGATGAGTTGTTACCATATTATTGGATGATGTGAGTGATTTTTAAAGATGAGATGTGATGGAGATGAGATGAGTTGGATGATGTGACACATTTTTTGTGTTTGGTTTATTTTTAGGAGATGATATGAGATGAATTGTGGGATGTAAATAATATTTTATTGGATGTTGTGAGTTTTAGGGATGGAAATGGATAAAAATAATATTTTATTGATTTCCATGTACCCTTTTCCTTTTCTTGATTTTTAGGAAACTAACCAAACAGCCCCTTAAAGGAAAAGGAATTGCTTAAAGATAATTTTGAGTTGAGCCTCGAGGAGCCGCTCATAAGCCACTTTCAAAAAGATACTTTTAAAAGCAATTTTATAAAAAACAACTTTCCAAAAAGAGATTCCTCAATTTTTATAAAGAAGTTATTGTGTACTTTTATAAAGTAACTTTTCAAAAAGGAAGATGTCACGTCTCGAAAATTTTCAACGTTTCTGAAGAATCTTTGGAAGGTTATAAATATGTGAAGGTAGAGAAGAAAGGGCAGAATTCAGAAGAGGAAGAAAAAAATAAGAGAAGCCTTAGAAAAAAACCTAGAGAAAGCTTGTAAGATAAGTGTCCGTACTCTGTAAAATAAGTGTGTACTTTGTAAAATATTATGGAGATCAATAAAGAAGAAGTTATTATACGGCTTGGGCACTTAAAATTATAAGTATTTATATTTTTGAATCCTGGTTTTGTTTTGGTATCAGAGCCATGTTAGACTCAAAATTATTTGGCTAAATTGAGATCTTACATTATATATATTTATAACCTTCTAAAGGTTCTTCAGAAACGTCGAAAAATTTCAAGACGTGGCATCTTCCTTTTTGAAAAATTACTTTATAAAAGTACACAGTATCTTCTTTATAAAAGTTGAAGAAGCTGTTTTTTATAAAGCTGCTTTTTATAAAGTTGTGTTTAAAAGTATCTTTTTGAAAGTGGCTTTTGAGCGGCTCCCCGAGGTTCAACTCAAAATTATCTTTAAGCAATTCCTTTTCCTTTAATATCAAGGGAATTAATGTCATTTAAGACTGCCATTGCAGCATCCCACATTGTATCAATATCTTTTTCTGGATCTTGTGCATCTTGAAGAGTTATATCTTTTCTAGTAGAGCTGATACTTTTAGTATCACTTGTATCAGAAGCTTCAAAGAATTATTTTTTCCAAATATTCTAAACATTTCTGTTGTATTTCTGAATCTGAAGCTTGTGGATATTTCCTTTTTATCATTTTTGCTATTTTCAGCATGTTTTTCTTTTTGAATTTCTTGAGTCATAGTGTTTTTGAGAATAGTATTATTCTTCTGAATAATTTCTTCAATCTGTTTCAC
>BQKN01000651.1:80876-103545 GCA_022839385.1 Asparagus kiusianus | reverse complement strand
ATATATATATATATATATATATATGAGTAATATGGATATGCTTGGTACCAAGCACAAAAAAGTTGTGCTTGGTAGTGATGTGTCACATCTCCCTCCACTCATTCAAATATGGGACCACATTCACATGGGTAGTGAGTGGATGAGGATGTGACACATCACTACCAAGCACAAAATTTGTGCTTGGTACCAAGCATACCCATTTCTCTCTCTTTCTCTTTCTCTCTCTCTCTCTCTATATATATATATATATATATATATATATATTTATATATAGAATCCAGTAATTTGGTTAATCAGATTATTTCATAATTCATTACAAACAATAACAAAGCCGTATCCCAAACTTTTGGGGTCGGCTACATGAATCCTAATCTCCCATACATTTCTATTATGGGCTAGGTCCTCCATTAAGTTATCATATCCTTCTTAGTTGCTTCTAACCAATCCAAATTTAGTACAAAACTTGATATCCTATTTGTTATTATATTAGTTTTATTTGACTTTTAGAGTAAAACTCTTGTAAACTTAATTTGATAGAAGCTTTTGTTTCTAACTTTTTTATCCATTGGATTTGCTTTGAGATTCGTGTCGGAATGGTTGATACAAATCAAGGCACAATACATGGCAACACGAATCTCAAAGCAAATTTAATGGATAAAAAGTTGGTGGATAGAGCCATCAATCAACTTATTCTTTCTTCTTGACTTTTATTCAACATAATATGTGAAATGTTCTGCTCAGTTAAATACTTGTCTTAATCTAATTTTATGTGTTCTCAAACTTCAATAGTTCTCTCTACCCTAGTTATTCCTGAAGTTGTAGATTCTTTCCTTGCAAAGATAATTTGATATGGCTATCTACAGCTTGTTTGTTCTGAGATATTTGGATGAGGATGTTGCACAGATTGACATATGGAGTTCCCATGGCAGCATATGTTCCTTCAAAGTCTTATTCTCATAATTTTAGAATCTTCATAGTCCTTTTTGCTGGCGTAACTTTGCAACATCCTCATCCATGTATTTGGATGAGGATGTTGCATAGGTTGACCTTAAGAGTTCTGACAGAACTATATGTACCTTCAATGCGTTATTTTTCTTTTGGGCATGAATATTTTTAATTCAGAATACAAACTCTGTAACTTTTTCTATTTTTATCTTTTTGCCGTTATCGCGATGATTCTATCTCTAGAATGAGAGTAATCATTTAGTATGATGATATTACTGTAAACACTAAATAGATTATGGCATTATGTTCTTTCACACTAAATAGATTATGGCATTATGTTCTTTTTCTTCCTTGCAGCTTGAGAATGATGCGGACTTCTTATACTTGCTGGCTGATGCTGCAGCTGAAGCGGTATGTTTAATTTTTCTACATGTCAATAAAGTCTGCCAAGCTTGTAGAAGCTTGATGTTTTGTTGTTTCTAAGCTCAGTTTCAGTATGGACATCCGGATGTTCTGTGCTCCCCACTTGTTGATGCCAAGAAGACCGGCCAGGACCTAGTGGTAAGCTACTTTCTCATCTTCTTCAGCTAAGTTTGAGCAATTCTTACCGCAACTTAGTTCTCCGCATATCAACATGATTCCCTAAGTATATTCATCCTTTTTTTATCTGCATTTAGACGAGTATTTAGCTTTAGGCACAAACAGGAATTCAGCCAGTGGGTTGCCAACAGTTCATCGTACCAAACCCAAGTGCAAAGGTTCTCACGGGGTGGGGTGGGGTGGGGTTTTTTGGGTTAGGGTGGGGGTTGGTTTCGTCGCTTTTGACTTCTTCACACCAGGAAATACATTTATTTCAAGTGCTGAAAACCAAAATCTTTAGAAATTCACATTTTGCATGGATTAAGTTTCTTCTCTAAGGTTATTGTCCAGTCTACTACCTAAAGATATACTGGAACCTGGTAAAATAAAACTCCTGTTAGCAAGGCCTGAAAGGCAGAAGTTCCTTACATGGTTTTTAAAACTTCTTGATAAATAGAGATGCAGGTTTTGTAGTCTACAGATCAAGAAAGGGGCAAGGATTTTCCACTAGAAGCTGATCCCAGAAAACTTTGAGTAATATAAAGTGTGAGTGTAATGTGGCAGAAGCATGATAGAATAACTCATTCTTGTACGAGCAAGTCGGCACAGAAACCCTAAAAACACTAGGTATAGAAAATCTCCAGAAAAATATAATAATCACAGCAATTCTAAACATAAAACCCGAATCCTTATATAGGGTGTAAAAACAATTGCAAAATTACGAAACTAGCCTCCTGAAAAATGAAGAGCTAACAGGCAAAAATAAAAACTAGAAGTGTTGAGCGCACAGTTTTAGCCTAAGGACGAATTCTTTGACTTCCTATCTGATTTGGAACGGCGAAGCCATTAAAGGTGTAGATCATTTCTAGAGCTTCCTGAGAACATATTATATAAAGGATTCTATGAAGCGAGATAAAAAATGTGACCCTTCGAAGTCACACATCGAAATCTTGCCTGAACATTACCCGTTTTTGCTTTGATCGCCCCGGCTTCACGTGATTTGAAGCATCAGCTAGTGCTTCCTTATGAAAGTGCTGTTTTATGCTTTATGTTACTGTAGCAATCTGTAAAGAAACATAGGCACGGCTTGTAAACAAGGTCCACTATTAGTCTATTATAATAGTAAAGTACAAGAGCTTGTCCTTTTGCTTCATATAAAGGGAGAAACCCATAACCTTTATCTGCCAAAGAAAAACCTTGCCTATCATTTCTGTGTAAGAAGCTCCTTCGATCTTGTGGGGACTCCCTTTCTTCTGTCTCCTTCAACCTCGTGGTGCCTCCCTTTTGGAGATCACTCCTTACTGGTCGTAGGCTGAAAGTATTCTTTTATATACTTCAGTTTGGCCCCATGATCATTAGATACGTTAGCGAAACTCAAAACAATCTGGACCTGTAGCCAAGCCTATAATTAGTTTGGGCTGAAATCACTGTCCCTGTCGGATCAGCTGATATTTATTCGTGTCCAGAATCCATATGCAAGTTAACAACCTATTGCTCTCTGGGCGCCAGACTGCACTGGAAACTGGTCAATAGTCGGTGTACATTTTTTCCTGCTCCAATAACTTCTCTGACAGGATCTTTGTCATTTTTCACACCAATGTATAATCATATATATTTTTTCTTTTGCTTCCTTGGAAATTACCTAGCATGTATATTTGGCACCTTTCTTCTTTGTCGCTTCTTTGATTTTCTTGCATATTTGATGGATTAGATCAGAACATGACATTGTTTCTGCATGGTTTCCCTCGTGTTTTGTATGCAGACTTTCTTGTAAACATTAATCTTTTCTGTGATTGCCAAGCTTGCATTTTCGGATACCTGTTTTGAAGAATATGATTCGTGTAGCCAACCCCAAAATGTCGGATATGGCTTTGTTGCTGTTGTTGTTAGTATCAAGATTGTATCTTATATTCTTATTTTATATGCAGTTATTAAATTCTCTAGTATGACAACCCTAGGTATTTGTGGTGCAGAGACCATCAAAATATCTTTGGAATCCTGATGGTACCTTCCCAGATTCAAGCCCCTTGAATTGATGACTTCTTTATAAGGAACATTACCCATGTTTAACATGATGTTCTTTAAGATCGTACTAGTGATCCTAAAAATATGGTTCCACTGTCCGAACTTCAGGTGCTATTCTGTGTATAAGTACATATTGCATCTTTTCGATGTGTGAAAGCTCATAAATTTATGTCCTAGTTACTGATGGATGCTTAGCCAATAACTATGAGCATAGTAAAACATAAAATATTAACTTATAAGATACTGGCACATGAAATGTAATCATGTGGCAGACCTACTTCCATAGTTGGATAAAGAGTTTGCTGATGTTTAAATCCAAACGTTTAGGTGCCCAAAAAAAGTTCCAAGTAGGGTTTCTCCTGTATCTATGTAAATAAATTATTATGTCATAATCTTATGTACTTGAAAAATTCTAGTTTCTTTCACGTGCAGACACTTTTCAGATATTATACTCAGGCCAGGTTTGTTATACTCATGCAGGAAGCATATGCTGACTATGTGAGAAATTACTATCTTGGAAGCTTTGGTGTATCTGTTCAATCTTATGACCAGCAGCACTTGAAGAACACATCTGTAGGTAAAGAGGATGGTAATGTGTTGCTTGAACTTTTCATAGTAATTTCCTTTGATAGACAAGATTGGATTACAAGTTGTAGGTCATTACATAAATATTTTTGCAAATATGTCGCGTAACATCTTGTGACTATATGTTGATATTTAAGGTGATCGATTATGGTGGTTCCAAGTTTGCACTGAGGTTGCATATTTCCAAGTGGCACCAAAAAATGACAGTGTCCGCTCTTCAAAGATTGATACGAGGTATCATTTCATTTATATGAATTTCATTTTTCATGGTTTTTGTGGGATTGTTCTTTTGTTGCACAAGAATTCTGTAATCTAATACTATGAGTTTATGACTGACAATTATCATTGTCAGTCGGGAGTATCATTGACTTCTGTTCTATCACCTGTGTTCCTCGAGAATCCCAGTCTGAAAAAAGCACCCCTCCTTTAAGTTTATCTTGTTAGTTTAGGGCGCTTAGAAGCTGAAAAAGCAAATCACTGTGAATCTTATTCATCTAGTCCACCAACGAATTTTGGAATGTAGGAAGTCAATATTTCTATAGTTTGGGGTATACAGTCTAAAACCCTTTCATAAACTTGAACGCCAAAACCCTTGTCTCACAATTTTATGGGGATTTGAGTATCCTAGGCGCTTACTATCTTCTCCATTTATTTTCTGGCTGCTCAAGACACAAAGTATGACAACTCATGATTGTTTGATCTTTTTTACTTTTAGAAATCTAATTGATGTAGATCAACTTCCATGGAGTGGAAGTTTTAATTTACGAGGCATATTGTTGGAATTGAGAGGGAAAGGATTGCTTCCGGGGCATTTCTGAAACTGAAAGAGTCGAAGTCTCTTGTTACCTTTGTTTGTGTGGTTCATAGTTGCGCGATTCCCTGAACACTGACTTGTGTACAATTCCTACTAACGGATTCCCGGTACATTTACGAACCAATTTTTTCAGACACGCGAATTGGTTCCCCAAATTTGGCATACCACTTGCAAGTATTTGGGGTGCGAAGTCCCTTTAAGTGTACATGCACAATATGCAGTGAAATGTGTGTAATTGAGTAAAGGGAGGTGCACAATTGAATATATGAGTCAATAGTTTTACTATAACTAAATATCCATGTTAATAAAATGTGAAATGAAACCATGATCACAACATGAACTATGTGAAAAACAAAAACAAAACAAAAAACTGAACTCCATATAAAACAAGTATTTACGTATTTTGTATGAAAAAAATATTAAAATGCATAATTAGTTTTCTAGTTTCTAGTTTGTACTATACACTTTGAAAAATGGTAAGCGCACCCAAAAATATTTTACAACGTACGACTGATAGAACTTGCATACCTAAGCAAGCTACCTCCCATCGAATCTAAATTTCCTAACTGGCGAATTGCGTACCTGAATTCTTACCAGGACCCGCTACATACCATGTATCGTGTCACTATTGTATGTTTATATAGACAGTTCAAAACGAATACCAAATAGTACATGTTGGGGAATCCTCAGAATGATGCATTTATGAGATGCTAATCTGATGCTATGATTTTGCTAAAACATTATTCCAATGCGGCATGTGGTACAAATACCTTCGGTACCATGTAAGTGAACGCGGGTGGGTTAGCATGCCTAGGAAAATCAGCATGGATTTGATGGATGTAAAATGGCTGAGGCTATAAGCTTGTAAATGAAATATAGCAACTTGGAAATGGGGGCAGTAGATGTACCAGCAGATAATAATTAGAAGAAATATTAATATAATTTTGCGAAATTTAAAAAATTGGCTTAAATGAACATTTAGCGGACCTACAATGTTGTTTGCAGCAGGCGATCTATAATGACCTCAAAAAAAATGTAGGAGTTGACAAACTGGATGAGCATCTCTGGCTCAACAATGCAGGCTTTAGTTACCCCCTGTTTGATAATAGGGTTATGGTATCAACCTCATATCCGACTTAAACTGATTAGTAGTTTCCAACTCAAGTAAGCGGCTGCGCGTGTAACTATTTTGTTATTTTGAGATTTGCTTAATCTGTTTCAGCGAGACATTTGAAAGACGATACTTGATTTAACCATATGAAATGGAAAATATTCTACAGCATAATTGTGGTACGAATGAAGCTCAGGTTTCAGCAATCAAATAGTGATGGAATGTTGCACGCACATAATAGTTGTGGCAATTAGAGAACGTACCAACCAGGATAATAATAAATTGTGACCTACATTGGCTTTAAAGGTAAACTATTAGGTCTTGGATCTCAATCACATTAAGCTCTCATTGTTCCATCTCATTTCCTATTTGGGACTAAACCTTAGCTCCATCCACCTTTCTAATTTGGATATTTTTAACAGGATGCGGGATGCTAATGCAACAGTCTTCATCTTGTCTTCTATGCAAGGAGCCCTAAATGCCTTATCATTCCCTTAGATTACTTTACCTTTGTATTTGACAATTCATGATATAATTTTATTCTTCATCTCATGTCTGAAACCCCTTTACCATTGAAGATAACTTTGTTCTAAATAGCTTCATCTTCAGGCCCTAATCCGCAACCACCTTTGTAGTGCACCCTCAGGATTGCATATATGTTATGTTCTAACTTGGTTTGAAGTAAAAACATCAAGGAGCTGCTAACATACACCTATTTGTTCAACCTGTGCTAAAAATGGCCCAAGTCCTATTTTTGGGCTTTTATAACAATTTGTTGTCGCAAGCAGAGCTTGTACCTACCAGGTATTAATAATATTTCACAGTCATTTTGACCCAAAAGGATAATCTATCAGGTATTTGATCCCAACAATTGATCACTCATATTTCTACTTATTTCAATTCTAAACCTTAATTCCATCTGCTCCTTAACTCTTGATGACTTGAGCAAATGTGAGGCACAAAGGCAATAATATTGAGTCATTGTTTTTTTGTGATATATCTTGTTGATATTTCAAGCCTTAATGTTTTTTATGGTTTCCTTTTAATATGTTACAGGTACCATTTGGATCTGTGTAAAAATGTTTTTGGAGAGGGAGTGTACCCCAATGTGTTTATGACAAACATATACTATGGAGGCACCCAAATTGCTGGTTGGCACATTTTTTTATTCATTTTCTGGATTTATTGATTATTCTATATCCTTTCTACTTCAGTTACCACATATTTCTTGTATTGATGAGATATCCTATGTTGCTATAAATATAGGCATGGCATAAGAAAATAGGAAAAATTTTTAGAAGCAACTATTTTTGAAATTTATTTACCAAAATCGACTAGGTTAGAATTTATTTACCAAAACCGACCCATTTTCATTCAACTCGGCAACAACAATCAAAACTTGGTCGGTTCTAAAATTTTGACTTTTTTTAACTAATCGGGATTGGGAATCCCAGATAATTGATGATTTAATTAACAAAATAATCTTGATTGCCTTTCTAGCTAGCTACATTGGTTCTCCGGTTCCCATTACACACATTTACAAGGGAGGTTTAGAGTCAGACCCACTCTTAAATCCTAGTAAATAGATAAGCCCAAACAATGATCAGCGCTCGTGATCAAAACCAAATCATAGTGATATTCATACACATTGATATGGTTGTTTACTTTATTGGAGTGTTCAATATTGTGATGTGAACATTCGGACAAGATATTAATATGCTTTATTTGTAATCATTACTTGAAGGTTCATCCTGCCATGATACTTTCTTTTCATACTTTAACCTTTCCAATTCTCCAAATTCAATTCGTAAGATAAAATCAATTTTTCCTCAGGCAAAATCAATTTTTCCTCAGGCTTTTCTCTCTCTTTATTTGAGAGTAGGCTCAGTTGTTTCTTTCACTGTTTGATTTTTGGTCCTGGATAAAAGTGGTTGTATCCCATTCCTAGATGATTGCTTTTATGGAACAAAATTTAGTTCTGTACTTACCTCATTCTGCCTGAAAAGAAATTTCCTTTTAGGAAATTCAAATTAATTTTTTTCTCTCACTATGCTGTTAGTGTCATGCTGAACATTCCTTTACTAACTGATATAGTCTCCTAGATCTGGATATCCAGCGCTTATGGTCACACACATTTGTTTATAAATTTAAAGTTTTCCTCTAATCTGTGGATATTCTACATTAAGACGTATGGTATGGAAGACCATTTACAATTTAATCCTGAGTTTTCTTCTCCTTTTAAAACATCCATTTGAATATTCAGGTTCCAGGATAATCTTCACTAATGGTTCACAAGACCCATGGCGCCATGCTTCCAAGCAGCAATCTTCTCCTGACAGTACGTCTTTTACTCCCTTCGAGAACTGTTCTATTAGTAATCTGTTGTTTATTTATTAGATTGAGTTTTGAATATGCTTTCTGTATTTCGCTATTATAAAGAGACTAGTGTGCACCCCGTGCAAAGCACGGCCCCTGTTTTTTTAGCACCACATTTTGAACTTGCCTTACTCTAAATATTAATATATATGATTTAATTGTTGTACGTTTAAATATTAATATATTTACTCCTATATACTTAAAGAATGATCTAAGTTTTAATATATTTGATTTATAAATCATATTTACTCCTCTATGTCTGAAGGAGAATCCGTGTTTTAATACATTTATTTTTTTATTGTTTATAATACAGTAAACTACTATAGAACAAATAGTAGCTTCAAGTATAGAGTCTTAGATCTGATTTACTGTTATACTACACTAAGTTACTGTAGCATGAGCAGTGACCGAGTGGAGGGCCAGGTCTGATTTACTGTTTATACTACAGTAATTAACTGTAGCATTCACTGTAGTATAAACAGTTATTCTTTGGATGCTCCTATAAGTATAGAAGAGTAGATGTGACAAATGTTGAATTGTTAATTAATACTTTCCCTTCATTCGGTTTATTTCATGTTCCACAGCCAATAACTAGAGAAAGGATTATATTTATTAGTTGGTGGTGTATGACCTAGGTTTCAGTTGATGTATAATTAGGAAGATTGAGATGGACACCAGAAATTCGTGATTTAGGGTTTTGAGAGTGAAAACAACCTCTCCTTTTCTTTGTAGTGACTAGTGACCTAAGGATTATATTGTCATTTTAAAATATAAAGTGATATTTGTGGATGGAAGGTTTATAGTTTTCAATTTTGACTAGTCAAAGTTTTTTTTTTTTTTGGGGGGGGGGGAGTGGGGGGCGCATGTTTGAAAGCACCCTTGGGCGTAAGCATATTCCCGAATCTTAATGCGACGTTTCTGTTTTCACGCATGGCTACAGTCCAAGGTGAACCCAGAGATGTCAAACCTGCTATGTACCCACACTGTGTAACGACACGTTTCACCATCACAGTAATATCTCTCTACTGGAATCAAATACAAGTACAGATAACAGTAATATCTCTCTAGTAGAATCAAATACAAGTACAGATAACAGTAATATCTCTCTAGTGGAATCAAATACAAGTACAAGTACAAAACAGACAAAATAAGGGAAATAAATGCAATAGACATGGTTTAGAAAGAGATATCTAATAGACTAATATATATAATTATCTCTACTGAATAAACTGAATACAACTGAAGTCTGAAATATATGTGAAGTATCTCAATATGAGTCAAAATAAACTAAGGCACACAATCTTTACAAGATGAAATACAAAACTCTAAATGTTAGAGATAAATATCAACTATGGTGGAGTCTCATCTACTAAAAATATGTGATGACGATTATGCTGGAAGTTTGTCATCCTGTGACTCTCCGGAACTCTGAGCTGTTGTCTGAAAGGAATTAAAAAATAAAAAGAGAAACAACAAGAGCGTCAGAGCGTTACAACAATATCATCTCCATCCGCCCTCAAGGGAAGGGCTACTAGATGTGATGGAGGCTCTATCTATTAAGCATAGTCTACCTAAATCTTTTATCCTGTATCTAAATGGAATTAATATTTAGAAACCTACAACACGAGATGTAGTACGTCGAGCGAAATAATTCAAACAAGAAAACCCTTATGTATATATTATATGTCTCAAATTGTAGATAACTAAATATCAATACCGGACTAAGAATAAACAATCTAAATAGAATCAATAATTAGAAACTCACAACACGAGACTGATACATCGAGCGAAATAATCTAAACAAGGAAACCCTCATGTATATATCACATGTCTCAAATTGTGAATCGCTAATCATCAATCCCAACTAAGAATTAAGGATAACAATACAAGAAAGTAAAATCATCACAATATCGGACCAAAACTATTTTTCACTATCCTTTGGAAGATAATGTAAACAACTGTATATAATTCCGCGTACTTACAAGAGTAAAGTACCTCGGTTATATATAACTCAGCGATGAGTCATGTTCATAAATGGTGTCCATCAAGGTTCAAGCTATCAGATAATTATCACAATGCAAATCCTAGCAAAGTTTATAATTCATCGCATTATCATGCGAGACAGACTATCAAATCGGCATTCTAAAAGTGTACACGGCTCATTAGTTTCATCGCGCATTAACGTGCGGGACGGACTATCAAATCAAGCATCCTAGGTATACGGCTCACAAGCCTCATCGCATCTACGTGAGGGACATACTACTAGATCAAACATCCTAAAACCCGACTAAATGGACTGTACTGATGGCATATTGACGCACTATCCCAAGTAGTACTGACCGGTGCTCATCAACGATATCCATACAAGTATATAATGTTTAAATAACTCATATCTCCCGTGTAATCGAAACAATAATTGTATTAATCCTCTTCGGGATACTCATGTGTGTGCTACGACACTATATGTGTATACTTATGATTGTACGTGTATCATCGTGTGTCTCGAACCCCGCGTTCGAAAACAAAAGGTGTAAAAAACAACATTTCAAACAAAAGAGAGAACACAGGTCGGTCGACCGCCCTTAGGGCGTCGGTCGACCGAAAGTAATCGTGCACATTATGTGCGTGCTCAGGGCCTCACCGGTCGACCGACTAGTCTTGGTCGGTCGATCGGCCAGAGAGGAAAATATAAGTTCAGTTTCTGATGTTTTGTATTTTGTAACTTTATTTAAAAATTTATTTTTATCAACATGAGGCATATAACAAGATTAAATCTTTCATAATTACTTAACAGGAATTAACTCATCATGATATAACCACTTGAAATAAACTAATTAGGGTTTAACATCCTAATTAATCAAAAATTATTAAATAACCTAATTTATAAATATGGTTAAGTAGACATGATAAATTCTAAACATTGAACAGAGATAAATTCGTTTAAACACGCTCACATCACTTAGGTATCATCAACCTAGAGTGTAGACCTCTTTAATTAACAAGAAAACTCAAATAATTATTAAACTAGGGTTTAAACATGATTTAAGCATGATTAACAAGTTTAAAACGAAATTAAATACAACCCCAATGATTAAGATCATCAAACTAATATAAACAGCAACTAAAACTATAGATTTTCACATTGGTTTAAACATTAACATCATAAACTAAGATTTTAAAACATCGAGTTAAGTTTAAACATGAGATTCATCAATTAAACATATTAAATTTTGAATTAACTACAAGGAAAAGGTTGGAGTAAGATGATCTTGCCTCAAACGTCGTGTTGAATTCCTGAACACGTGCGTGCAAGATCCCTCTTCACCAAAGTCGTAAAATCCCGCCATCCTCTCGATAAACGCCTTAAGAATTCTCCCAAATCTCCCAAATTATGCTTAAGGTTTGAGAGAGAGAAGAAGAGGGACTGCTAGGGTTTGAAATACCGATGAAAAGATGTGTTTTCGTGTGTAAACATGTATATATATAACTGCAAACCCGAATCAAAACAGCCTGTCACGCCCCGGGTCCAAAACGTGATAATTTGGAGCGTGACTCGGTCGACAATGTAACCATACGGTTACATGCACGCCTCTGGATCATCCTGTATACAGATATATTGCTGAAAGAACTATTACATAGAGCATGCAACTAAAATAACAAATGAACTAGATAGATAAAGAAACTCTGAAAAGACACATTCTCTTACATGTCCATAACTGTTCAAAGTAGGAAAGAGGAAAATACATCTTAGTCTGGAGTATCACAAGTGATTACAAGAAAGACTCAATAACTAAAGCTGAGAGAGTGAAGAGAGAGAAGGTGATCACTGTCACTGGTCTTAATCCTTAAAGTATTCTTGGTCCTGCGAAAAAAGAACAATTCCCGAGTCTGGGGCATGCAAACCCCAGGGGAGTCAGAAAACTCCCAGCAAGCATGTAAAATGAGAAAATTGTGCGTGTGTAAGTATAAGTGGTAGATATAAAGAAAAGAGAAATTCTAAATTTCCAGTGATAAAAGAAAATACTAATCTTATAAATCAAAATAAGATGAAAACTCAATTAAAGATGACGAGGGAAATTGCTAATTGTAGATATTAATCATGGTCTATCTCAAACACATATCTTATACCCTGTACTAAAAGGATTTAAGATTTAGAAACTCACAACACAAGATGAGTATGTCGAGAGAATAATCCAAACGAGGAAACCCTCGTATATACCATATATCTCAAATTGTAAATCGCTAAATATTAACTCCTAAATTCTATAAACAAACAATACAAATATACAACACCAAAACCTCATCCAGGACATGTCGTGCATGCTAAATCTATCACAACGCATACAAGCATATTATTCTTATTTTACATGTTATTTGAATTAGAGAAAAATATTTTCATGGATATAAATCGGTTCCCCGTAAACCGTCCCGGGAACACAGCTTCAAGTCAAGTATTTGGCCCTTTGGCCCATGTATATATAACTCAGGATATCATGAATGTGCATGTGCCCGTTTATATACATGTTATATTCTCCGTCCAATTCCCCTTTATAAACCCCATGTTTGTCGGTTTAATTTAAGTGGCTGTGCATGAAATGTTGTGCACTAACCACAGAGTTACCGTGGAACGACTTCTGTAAAACTATGAAAGATAACCGTGACCCAGAACATGTCCAATCAAGAGGGGTGCATTGTCTAGTCGATGCTATAATAGTAATAGTCAAGGAAAATCTCATATCGGGATATCGATATCGAGAGCATAGCCATGCTATGAAATGCACACTTATAAATCACAATTTAACAGGAGTCTTCTTCATGCACAGTCTCTCCTATTGGACGACAACTAGGTGATCAAACAACAATTTTTTTCATAAAGTCATGCAAGTCAAACACATAAATCAAATCATGACGTTTTAGGTGATTTCCATTTCAATACCAGACCAGTCTTGCCTATGTGGGCACTTAATAGTATAATATTTCGAAACACATGAAATTCTAAACATGATTTCATAGTAAGTATAAATCAGTAATATATGTGTCAGGTGGTCAAAGTCACTAGACCATGCTACAAGGTTTGAGAAATTGGTATCAGTTTCAATCAATATTCCTTGTAATGGAGGTCATGAAAGGTTCCTCTAGTCTACATGATTGCATCTTAGTTTTAGTTTGCTCTATATAAAGATAGTGGGCAATGTGGTAATTATCAATAGACATGTTGCCATCTCTAGCATGTGTAGTTCTCCAAATCTCCAAGCAATATAAATATAAACAGATTGGCTAAGTGGTTCCTAGCAACGTTCATACGGAAGCTATTAACTCAAGTTAATATAAAAAAATTCCAAACAAAGAAATTCCAAAACATAGCAATAATGGCATACATAGGATTTATAGATTTGGATAGCTATAGAGGTTGAAGGGAAATGTGTGTAACTATTAACAGATAAGTACAATATATTTCCATACATATTTTCTGCTATTAAATTTCTTGTCAGCTTCAACATACATATATTTAGGAACCAATACAGACGCATACCTGACAACTTAAGTTAAACCAAAATCAGATATTCTATCCTCGACTGGTCATCACACAAATGGAACAAAAGGCCAAAAATTTAGAGAAAAGAAAAAAACCCAAACTCCTTATTTGTATTGAATATCTAAAGGTTAATAAATACATTTGATTTATGCTATCTTTCACAGAGAAAATAGAGCAGGTCTATTACAGATATGAGCCTGAGAACGCACTTAAGTGAACTCCTAAAAGCCACGTACTAAAGAATACAAACTGTTCAATCAGCCAAACAGTCAGATATAGTAATATATTGCTAGCATCCGGATTTAATCCAAGTCAAAGGTTGTTATGAAATTCAATGTTCAAGAAATGTTCATATCCGAATTTGTAGGTGCTAGAAGTAAACCGACACTCATTGGAATTATACCATGGCATTTTATAAAGGCATAATACGTAAAAAATAAACTAAAACAATTAAAAAAAAATTCATATGAAAAAGGGTAAGTCCAAAATTTCAAGCAAGAACTATATAGAAGAGCATGACAACCACGACTACTTCAAGAGCCCTTATTTGATGACAAAATTATTTCCTTCTATAAGTTCTCATCATAAAGGTCATATCACAGCATATAAGTCATACACAATATTTTAATATTTTATCTTAACAAACTCATATGGTTCCACCAACACGAAGACACAAAAGATAGCATTATCATTCAAATTTCTCACTTGTACTTGTATTAGATTAAATCCTCCATTTTATATCTTTGACTGATCTTTTTATTTTTCTAAACCGATTAGCTACCTAAGACTCACTTTCAACGTCCAACTAATCAAGGTTTAATAAATCATCTCAGCTACCCCTTATACACTTATATTTGACAGTAGCTTGTCCCCTTAATGATTTTCCAGGTTCACCATCATTCATTCAAGTAATAATAATATCAAAAAGATTTTTAACAAGGAGCAAGACAAAATATGCTTGCCTAAATTCGAGAGAAACGTCGAATGCTAAACCCAAGCAAGCTCATTCTCCTAGTACCCGATTCTCCTTTCTCTCCATCTGCGAAAATTTCCAAAATGGCTACAACAATGCATCACCATTGAAAAATAAATATAGATTTAGAGGGGTATAAATGCAAATACCTGAGGAAAATTTGGAAATTTCTGGAAACCAACCAACCAAGCCCTAGAAGGAGGAAAAGGATAGATCTCCCCAAAGATGGCAAATCATCATCGTCTCTGCTCAAGTTGAGAAGAACCAAGAGTAGAAATAGGAACCCCAGGGGAGAGAGAGATTTCATGTGCTCTGAAGAGGGTACAGAAGGATCTCTTGAGCCTCATCCATAGCAAAGTAGGGATTTGATAAGCGAAGATTAGGGCTTTGACCTGTGCGCACAAACCGAGGTTCTCCTTGTAGAACTTGATTTTTTTTTTTTGTGCGGCGGAACAGAGATGGGAAGAAGAAGAAGAGGCTGACAGGGAACGGGTAGGGTTTTGGGGTATTTATAATAGTCTTTTCTTTTCTAATAGAACCCCTAAACAATTTAGGCATAAAAGTCCATTTACTTTTCTAATTCCAACATCATAGGGGCCTCCTATATGAAACATTGCATATTTGACCCACTTAGTTAATTTGCATCCAAAAAAAATATTGATTGCTACTTTAATAAAAATGGATTATTACACAGCCCAAACCCGAAACAGAAAACCTAGTCAGACTGGGAAAATAATCTTCGGTATTTTGGTTGTAACTTTCACGTACAACCTCGGAATGAGGTGATTTACGATGCGTTGGAAAGCTATTGAAGATACCTGTAACTTTTGTCTTTTCAGAGCTGTTCCACAGGAAAGACGCATGACATGATGACAAGCTTGAAAACATTCATATTATTCATGGTGTTTCTGCTGAAGTCAAGTTATTGCTACATTGTTTTCCTTCCATTATTGCATGTTTACATACATTTCCCCCTAATCTTCTAGATTTTCTTTGCCATATGAAACATAACTTGGGTTTTAAATTGGTGCTTAAAATTCTTAATTCAGTGTTGATTACTTTCCCTGACAAAATTTTCTTGAAAATGGCCAGTGCCTTCTTATATTGTTGATTGCCATAATTGTGGACATGGTAGCGATTTGAGGGGATGTCCCCAATCTCCTTTAAACATTGAAGGTAAGTCCGGTTTCTCTTTTATGCTTATACTAGTCCCGCACTCTAGAGAACATTTTCTACATTTCAAGGGAACATTGTAGAATAGAAGCATTCTATTTGAGTGCTTTATCATCTATATTTGTTTATTCTATGACTTGGCTTCTGCCTGAACAAGTTGTAGAAAATACTCATAGAATGCTTTCTGCATGTTAAATCATATTACTAAGGTTGGAAGAATGGGTTATTTGCTTCAGATTTTGATATTTTATGCTTGGAAATTATATAGGTAATGGGGAAAACTGTACATCTGTTGAAGCATTAGCGAAAGTGAGACAGAAGATCATTGAGAAAATTGACTTATGGCTTTCAGAATGCCAATCAGGTATCTTTTAATTTTGTTTCATGAAGATATTTTCTGCACTTCTGCACAATTATGCTACAGTGTCATACGATACATTTTGATATAATCCAATGTGTTACTATCATAGGCTATACATTGTAAACGTGGTTTATTTTCTTTTCTTGCCCGAGTTAAATTTGTTGAAAGTACAGATTTCGTACTATAATTACAATAATTAAGAAGGATATGGTTATGGTTAGCTTAGTAGAGGAGATGTCCCATAATAGAATGGAATGGAAGAATATAATTCATATAGTCGATCCCAAACACTTGGGATAGAGGCTTTGTTGTTGTCGTTACAAATTCCGTACAAAGCAAGTGCTGTAATGTACCTCTACTGATGTATTAGGTTGCTTTATTGTCATAGATTTGGTTTGGTTATGGTTTGCTCAGCTTGGGTTGGGTGGGTTTGGCTGGGTCGGGTCAGGTTGGGTTGAACAAAGTTTCAGCCCATGTATTGGCCATAATACGTTTGGTTTGGTCAGGCTAGTTGCCCAAAAGAAGAAGAAAAATGAGCTAGTAATCCATATCGGACAAAGGTTTTAAATATCGGTTATCGGGGTCAAAATTCATATTGGATAGCAGATATCAGAGATATGTCGGGGATAAGTAGTATATATCGGAGTAACATTACTGGATGGTGATATACATAATATAATAATCTAAAATGTAATCTAACTTGAAATATAAAAATACCACAATGTAAATAATTATGTTTAGGATTACTAACTAATGGTAGAAACTTGGGTCGGGTTTAAAGTGCATTGGATAGGTGTCCGTTGCCCGAAATCAAAACTCAAACCAAAGGCCGATAGTTCTGATTTTTGTGCTGACAATATCGGCTGATAACTCGCTTTATCGCCGCACTATCGGCAATAAACATTAAAAACGATAACCGATTTAGAATTGAACTTATCATAGCGGAATGCCCCCAAAAGTGATAAATCGCCGATAATATTGGTTTATCCGCTGATATTTAAAACATTGTTGTGCTGCTCGTTGAAATTGAAGCTGAATTGACTGATTTCTGTGGTGTCTTATTTACTCTATCAAAGATTCAAAGGTATAGAATTTCTTCCAAGTTGCTTCTTCTATTATCCTCAAATAATGAAAGCGCAAGACATTTCATAGCTTGTAATCATGATACTAGATTGCGTCATTATGGATAGCTGTTAGAATGTTTAACGGGGACTGCCCCTTTGTACATCTTTCAGAACCTGATGACGACGAGCCTGATTTCTTTGGAGCGAAAAGGAGGACCTTTGCTGTGTAAATATCCCTCCCATCTTGCAAGACATTTCTGGATGTATTAGTTAATAATTTCTCCTTTTCACGCCAAGAGTAGTCTGGGAGCTCAAACATTAATCATTATTCTATTGGAGAGACATGAGCCGAGTAATTTTGTGTTGCAGTTCACCAGTGCATGTATAATCCTGTATATGAACATGTAATGTATTTTAAGGTAATAATTTGCTGATGATGCAAGATTCCGTTATTATTTGAGATGCAGCTCTCCCTTTCTTTCTCGTTTGCTGTCTGTGTTTTTAACACTCAGACGCAGCAGATGGAGCCAAGATGAAGCAGTCTGGTGAGCGACAGCCGATGGATCCTACAGCTGCAGGAACGCACCCAATAGAACGCGTGGACGGATACTTCTCCTTTTGTACTTGCTTGTTAATGGTACGTTTTATGGTAGATAAATAAGTATTTTAGGGTTGATGGAGAATAGAGAATCCATCACTTTTGAGAACTCCTGGATCATCTAATGTAGATGGGCTTGCTTAATAAAGACTTTGCTGAGGGCAACCGATCAAAGATCAATGAAGTTGAATTCGAAAATCAGGTCAACAGCGGAACGGAGAGATGAAGACTAGGAGGGATTTTCTTTCTTGGAGCTAGCGTTTTCTTTTGATCGTGGATCGTCATCATCGAACAATCGAAAATTTGATGACAAAGCTTCAAATTCGCAGCCCAGAGACCTACGGTCCAAGATCGGTTCCGTTTCGTTTGGTTATTTTTTTCAGCCCGGTTGACAGCCCACTCGGCCCAAACAAATTCAAGAAAATTGTTAAATCAGATCAGTCACGTCGTTATTTGCCTCGGATTTTAATATTTTACGCTTGTAAATTTACACTGGTAATGGGGAACACTGTACATTCGTTGAAGCATTTTAGAAAGTGAGACGGGAGGTCATAATAGAGAACATTTGACCTGTGGCTCTCAGAATGCCAATCTGGTAGCTAGGTTTTATTATTATTATTATTATTAATTTGTGTGTCATGAAGATATTCTCCGCACTTCTGTACGATTATGCTGCAGACTCATCAGATACGTGAAACCATGTAGGTCCGAAACTTAAACTGCGACAGAAAATGTTACTCTTTTAATTATAGTAAGCTTTGCACCAGATGATATATATACCTCTCAAATATTGCTCCAAGATCTGCTGGGAGGGACAATAAAACGCACTATCTACAATTTATACATGCTCCTCAATTATTCTGACGTCAAAAAGAAATTGAAACTCTCTGGCGTAGAGCTGTTGTTAGGTGAGAATTAAGCATCATAACACTCTACTGTAGATGGCACCAACCCACTTCTTCTGAAACCATCTATGCAAGGACCGCGTGCGTAATCTCAATACAATTTCTACGCATCTTTGATTTATTATTGTGCAACCCCAGCGGCCGCGGCGGTCGCAAAGCCTTGTATCTCAAGTTCTGGACATCTTTAATTCCTTGTGCTGCTGTTTGAAAATTGAATCTGAATTAATTGATTTCTGTGATTACTCCCCCGTCGAAACCGTGATACTAGATTGCATCAGCTTGAATAGATATTCAAGTACGTGCGTGTGCGCGTGCGCGTGTGTTATATACATGCACGTTAACTATTACTCTACACCAGAGACCCGAGAGCTGAGGAATATCGTATTGCACTTCGCTGCGTGTATAATCTTTTACATGAATATATCATGTGTATGTTTCCCCTTTCTTGATTGTTCTCCGTCTGCCTGCGTTGAAAACTTGGACTCAGATGGCTGTAGGCGTAGGCGCTGTAATTGTTTTTATCTGAATATGAATACAAAAGAGTAGCGCACAAAAGAAGCGTTATAATTACTTATTGCCAAGAAATGAAAGGTCACAACATGAATCCCTAATTTAACTTGGGCTTATGTTGCCAATCCACTCTAGATCAATAAAAACCGAATGAATATTATAAATAAATAAATAAAAACCAGAATGCACTCCATTGGAAATAACCATTATGTTCGTGTACTGTGCTCCAAACACACATTGTCCGGCAGTTTATTCTCAAATCCTTCACCACCAAGGACCCTGATGAATCAAATCTAAGAGGATTCCAACTAACGGTGAAATCGGCTTGGATGCGGCTCGGATATGATACTTACCATGTTCATGTCCGCTTGTCATTCACGGATACAGATACGCTACATTAAGAAAAATTCATATTCATATCAGCAAAAATTTAACACGGATATGGATATACATGCAGATGTATATCGGGATATACACGGGGATACAAAGTGGATATGAGAAAGCAAAAATAATATCTGAAAAAAAAATATAGTTCACATGATACAAGAGAATTCATTAATATGTTCGTGATATCTGAAAAGTTAGTTTGGAACTCTTGATCATCAGAACTAGTCTCAAATTCATTAATCTAAAGATTGGAATAATTGCACTTCTATGATCAACATATATTTGAATATCTTGTATATGAATCTGAATATTTTACTACAAAACCATATCCGTAACCATATCCTCACTGTTATAGATTTGAGTATCTATATCCTAGCAAATACGATTACGAATACATATACGGTTTATCACCCCTGATTCCAACGCACGTACTGCCCCTTTGGTCTGCGCAATTGAATGGTTGTTAATCAGTAGGAGGCTTAAAAAGGTGCATCTACTGCCTATCTAAATGTTTTATTTTTATACTCACACATGCAATTTTTCTACCCCTTGGCATATTCCCAGTAATAAAGTTGCGGGGAAATGTAGAAAAACAATCCCAACACAAGTAAGACAAGTCCGAATGTCTATTTGGCTGGACAAACAAAATTACATGAGCCAGCCACCTTCAAAGAGAAACCACAATCAGGTGAAACATGATGAAACAAATGGAGGGGGGGGGGGGGGGGGGGGGGGGGAGCAGAATAAATATACTAAATGTTTATACTTTGATCTACAAAAAATCTTGTCAGAGACCGAAAATTGTAGCTAACAAGGTTATCGTTCCAATAAACATCAATCGTAGATTACACTCCCTTTTCAGAGTGAAAGCAAACCTGCCTCATCACTTCTCAAACAGAACTTGATAAAGGGGCTACAAAACATGACAACACTAACCATACGATCGTAACTAAGCTTACACCCTCTTCTGAATACTCATTCAAAAATTACTAAATCTCACTTCAAATAAGTAGAAGCTACCCATAGAAGTACATAGCTTAGGAGGGAAGTTGTCACCTCCAAGCTTCTCGGACCTTTTAGTATTGGTGGAACCACAGAAACCATCAATAAGGTACCCAATAGCCACGAACCAAAGAAAGCCGCAATTCTGAAGAATACATGCATCAGCAAAGGAATTTAATCAAAGACACTGGTAAAGTTTAGTAACATTTCAAAAGCATCTATGATGTCAGTACTTTCGAGGAATATATTTAAGAAATACTCATTTGGTTTACAAGTAGTGTCGTGTATATCAAATATCAAGACAAAACCCTCAAGCTCACAATCTAAAAGTTGATTTTTAAAACAATGATAAAGACTTTTTGCGTAGGGAACAAAACCACAACAGTGTTGAAAAACACTAGACTAGTGAAATTCAGGTTGCTTCAGGATGTTTTGTGTACAGTCTGAATTTAGGTTGAGTTGGAGATAGGTAAAGGACCAACCCAACCTCTAGCCGGGTTCGCTTTTTGTCAACTTAAGCACACCAAAATCCTAAACAGTTAAAACCCAACCCCACCTAACAAGGAGATTGGATTGGTTGGGTTCAGTTTGAACCCAAACAAGCTGTAATGCTGTGTAACTACACTAAGGACAAAACTCTCACACTGGTGAACCAATCTTCTATGTTGATAAAAGAAATGTGGGTGGATGAAACCAAGCAGTTTGCGATTTCAAAATTTACGGTTTTGCATGTGGGTCGGTCCAACATAGTTTATTTTGGAGGTTCTCTGGAAAGAAATTTTCCTTGATGTATGATGGAAGGAAACAATACTCAGATGCATACATTTACGTCGTTAGTTTGTGTACATGAACACAAATGTTCAAGGCCGCTTATGAAAGAAACACAAATTGGAGACTGGTTGTAGCCAATATTTTGTTTTTCTTAATCCTACCTACGCTAAAAATTAAAAGCTTATAATAAAAGAATTATAGCATACTCACCCATATAAGGATGCTCGGATTTTGTTCCTGAGTCTTGAATGTATGAAATATACTGAAGCTATAAGAGAAATAGCAACTTGGAGGGTGGGCCCTTCTTCCGTTGGAAATAGAACAGTGAGTACTCCAAGAACTATGAACGCTATGGCGGTCTTTACAATGACATTTGTTGCTGGAGTTTCAAACCTGCTAGTCACAGCCCTGACAATGCGTGACTGACTAACTTCTCTTACTTTCTTCTTGACATCAATCTTTGGGTTTTTCCTATTATAGAAGCTCTGCATTATTATTTTGTCGTGAGCTGATTCTATTGCATCAACACTTGGCTTGTGACCCCCGTATTTGTTAATCAGAAAGTTCCTTGCAGCTTGAATTTCTTCTTCAGATGCCTCTCTACTGATTCCAAGTCGTTTATAAGGGTCCTTTACGTCAATCCTTGGAAAGACACCTGAATCAACAAAGAAAGATTAAATATTATTGTCGTCATATTTATATTGGTGTAAATGGCTTTAAAGAGAGTAAACGATGCAGATACAGATCAAATAATGGTGTTATCATATTTATATTTGTTTCTTCTAACGGATGTAATACAAAATAGTCTCTGACTGGTGACCCAAGTATATGTGTGTGTGTGTGTACACACACACGCGCGCGCGCACACACGCACACACACGCGCACGAGCGCACGCGCGCGCGCACACGCACACGCACACGCACACGCGCGCACACACACACACACACGCATAT
>BQKN01000651.1:62525-80476 GCA_022839385.1 Asparagus kiusianus | reverse complement strand
GTGGGTGGGTGGGGTAACAATAAGGTTAGACTTGGCTCTGATCTTGATACAAATTGGAGAGTGGAGGCTATGAATAAATCTGAAGTGTGGAAGTTAAAAAGATTCAACCTTCAACTTTAATCTATATGATTGTGAAGAAGTTCTTTCGTTTGCACAGGACATTGTCATTGTGGCTCTTATTAAGCTAGTCTGGCTGAGAGAAACTGTAGCATGTTTAATTGCGCAGGATATTCGCAACACCAATACCAAGCATTCACGAGAAACTATAAAAGAAAGAGAGAGGGCATCTACCCACCCGTCGAATCATCAGCAGCCATATCACCAAATGCAGCATATACACCGCTCTTTATCCTGACGGGCCTTCCAGCCGAACCTCTGCGAACCGTCACGGCCAAATATTTCCTGCAGTTTGTCGAACGACGAAAATCATCAAAAGAAAAAATAAGTAAAAAAAAAGGGTTTGGAGAAGCAAGTGCCATTATGCGTATTACCTATCTGCATTAGATAAAAAGATCGACTTGGGCTTAATGAACCCATTAGAAATCAAGGATGGAGACCGGGCAGAGAAATTAGAACCCCTTGCTCGTGCCGCGTAGCAGGATATCTTTTGGCAATTAAATGTCAAACCGGATACAGACATCTTTCTCGGACTACACAAATGAGCACGATATTAAATAGGGAAAAAAAACCTCAGTTTTTAGCTTTTTACTGATTTTTTTTTTCCATTTTGCAAATTATATAATGGTGGCATCATTATAGCGGCTAAACGTACCTCCCTAGTGCTCGGAGAGTTCAGCCGCAGCCGCCGTTGACTATTCGGAGGCGATGATTTCGTTGGCGGCGGTAGACGTTGATTACAGAGAGAGAGAGAGAGAGATGGATAAAGTTGTAAAAAATTTGGGGGATTAGGGCTCAGACCAGAGAGAGAGAGAGAGAGAGACTGATGAGGGATTGCCGAGACCATACCCTTTCTTGGAAACGGATTGGATTCGAACGAACGGGTTTCACCCGTTTTGTTTTACCCGTAGAATTCGGAACGCCGGCCCAGTACATAAATATATTTTCAATATTTATTTATAAGTTTCAATATGATAAGTAATTTCATCAAGGATTTTAAACAATGTATTTTTAATATGTTTTCAAATTTATAATCTTATGTTTAGTTGAACTTGATTAGCGGAAAACAAAGTCTAGACATATGGTATATACATGAGAGTTCCCTTGTTTGGATTATATTGTTCGACGTACTACGTCTCGTGTTGTAGATTTCTAAGTATTAATACCCTTAGATACGGGGAAAATGATATAGGTAGACTATGCTTAATAGGTAGAGCCTCCACTACATGTAGTAGCTCTTCCCCTGGGGGCGGATGAATGTGATATTGCTTTGGCACTCTTTGACGTTTTTGTTGTTGTTTTTTTAATTAATTTTCTTTTCAGGCGGTTCAGAGCATCGGAGAGCCGCAGGATGACGGAGTTATTGCATAGTCACCGTTGTATGAGTTACTAGTAGATACTCCACAGTAGAGTTTATTTTTGTTTAGACATTAGAGTTTCAGTGTCACATTTTTTGTAAAGTTTGTGACCCTTAATTAGTACGATTCTTATTTGAACAAATCTATTTCACAAAAAATTTTAGAAATATTTAAATAAAATTTTATGACAAATGTAATAATCCATGTTATATGTTTTAACTCAAAACGAATCTGACTTATTTTATAGTAAGAAAACAAATTAAAAATAGATAGTTTTGATATTGAAGAAATTTTCAAAACCGATCCAAACCATGTTTTTATTTTCAAAACCGACCCACTTTTTTTTTATTTATCAAAATCGACTCATTTTTTATCACGTCAGCTTAATCTCATTTCCTAATTAGTCGGGGTTGCCAACCCCGACTATTTAGGACAGCAAAAACCGGGTTTAAGACTTCTAATTAGGGTTTAACAATCTCCTAAACAGTCGGGGTTGCCAACCCCGACTGTTTAAGAATGAGATTACGCTGACGTGTTAAAAAATAGGTCGATTTTGATAAAAAAAAATGGGTCGGTTTTGAAAATAAAAACATGCTTTGGGTCGGTTTTGAAAATTTCTTCTTTTGATATTTTTAGTAGTAAGTTAAAATAAGTAAGTTGCCGACCATGCGCTTAATACAACTCACAATTTCTCGAACCTCATTTCTGTCCCGGAGCGCATCTTTTCAGTTCCTCCTAAGGGCACTCATGCCTCGTCAAAGGACCTAGTAGCAAAAAAAAGCATCGCCTCCCCCCCAATCAGCCCACGCCCAAAGCAAAGTGGGGAACTCGATCGCTCGTTCGCCCCCTTTCCACTTTCCTGCGTCTCTCAAAGCTCTCAGATACGACTACGAGACGCGCCGTCACCGCCGCCGTCGCCGCCCCACCCCCCACCCCATATTATCTCAGATGGATGGATAGATAGATCGATAGATATAGAGAAGAGAGCCAGCTCCTCCTATCCCTGCTACCACTACTACTTTACTCTCTCTAGGGTTTTCTACCGCCTCCCTCGCTCCCTCCCTATTTCAGTCCTCTCTCCCCTTTTTTACGAATCCCAGGATGGACCAAACCCTAGGGGACGACGGAGGAGGAGGAGGAGGCCCCCCCTCCTCCGATCCCAGCCCCCCTCCCGATCCGATCGCCCAATCTGAAGACGCTGGACCCCAGCAAACGGACCCCGAGCCCGACCCGACCCAGCTCGATGATCCCGCCCCCGTGCCCCCCCCGACGGCGGAGGACGAGGAGGGGGCGACGGAGCCCTCGCCCGACTCCGCCGGTAGCGCCCCCGTCGCTAAGAGGAAGCGTGGCCGCCCGCCCAAATCTCAGGCGGCGAAGAAAACGCCGCCGGCCAGGAAGGAGGAAGAGGAGGAGGTCTGCTTCATCTGCTTCGACGGGGGGAACCTCGTCTGCTGCGATCGCAGGTAACAGAGCCGTTGCTTATTCCTTTCCGGTTTTCAGGGGGGGGGGGGGGGGGCACTGACTCCTCATCTTGATTTCTTGCAGGGGATGCCCCAAGGTGTATCACGCTGCGTGTATCAACCGCGATGAGGCCTTCTTTCAGACCCGAGGGAAGTGGACTTGTGGTAAGATTCTCTTCTCATTCGTTCTTTCTCTCTGTGGTGGTGCTGGCCGTGTACTGTCATTGCTATGCTTGGTTTTTCTGTTTGGAATTTTTCACTTCTGGGCTGCGGCGGCTTTCGTGAAGGGCCGGTGTAGTGTGTTTCGTAGGCTTCTTCGTGATTTTGGAATACTTGCGAGACTGAAGAATGTATCACCATACAAAATTTTTTAATTCTAAAAGGTTAAAAGATCCAGAACTACTAACTAGTAGCGGGAAAACAAAATCCGTGAAGCGTAACAGTAGCAAACATACGAGGGAAACTGGGAAACATTCACGTCTGATGCAAAGTATACATAAATGTTATGGTCGTACTTGACTTATTCTACTGTGTAATAGAAGAAGTGGGGTGTACGACAAGATTTGGTGTGACTCAGCTGTTCTCCTTCGCTTTGCAAGAAACAAATGGTAATCATTCGGGCACTAAGAGGTTGTTCGGGCACTACCGAAGATGTCCTTCTCCATCTCTCTCTCTGTCTCTCAATCCCCTCCCCTCTTTTGTTCTTTTTTGTTTTATTGGGTGTCAAGAGGTAATAGATGACTGTAGAATGGGAATTTCGACCTAACGTTTTTTAGGAATCCAACATAAATATAATTGAGGGCCAAGATAATGGATTTGAGGTAATCTCAGTAAGTATAAAGATTTGGGGTGTAATTGTAGATATCTGTGTAGAAATATTGCTTATAGAGGAGTATAGAGGTAAATTTTTTTTTATCCATTAGACCTTAAGCATAAAAATTATGTACAATTTCGGAATATGTACTCCATAGAGTAATATATATATATATATATATATATATATATAAAATGCTGACATTAGGTATGATATTAGCAATAATAGCAGCGTTATGGGTAGCAATTGACGAAGCTTCTAAGGTGGTAACTATGGCTAGTCACTAATAAGAACAAAATTATATAAAATACTTATAATTATACAAAATACATATGTGTTGCTGTAGTTGTTTTCTTCTGTTGGTCATGTGCATCATGCATGTGTAGTTCAACTGGTATCTATATGCCCAGAAGTTCCTGATTATGAGAAGGATATTTTTCATAGTACTGCAGCATGTTTTTTGGCCCTAAAGGCAGTGGTATGTGATGCCTATGTGTGCTGCTTATAATTTTATAGAGAAACAAACTACAAATCTTAAAGGTAAGGAAGTAAAAGGGAACTGAAAATGCATTGTCATTGCAACTAGCATTCATTAATAAGAATAAATAATAAAATGTTAGAAGTTTAAAAGTCTTTAAACACTAAGTGTACACTTTATTGACTTAGTCAAATAAATAGATGCAAACGGGTTGATCTTGCCCATATCAAGTTGAGATGGACATGGGCTCAGTTAATTAAGAAATTAGTAATTAAGCAAAATCTGGATAAAGTTAATATCTACATCTTCTATTGAACTCTTCTTTTGCCTTCTGAATTTGGTTATTTATCATAGGTTTTTGTTCGATCGTTATGCTTTTTTGCTCTACTGAGAAATTGTTAGTGACAAATAGAAATCCAGCTGTTCAAATTATCAATACTTCAAAGAAATCCAATGACTTAAAGGAAGTATGAATTTCACAAGAAAACAAGGTTAATTGGAATATAAAGGATAACGTATCAGAATGTTGCTACATCATACTTGTTTTATTTTTGTATGTTCTGAAATTGATGTTAACAAATGCATTTAGAATAATCTAGATACTTAGAAAATTACCAACCTCATTTTAGCACCTTATGTTTTTGATGTAGATATGCCTAGATGAGAATTGGATGCGTTTCACAATGGTGATCACTAAGATCACTATCAAAATTTTTAGTTTCGTATAGTATAGTGATGCTCAAGTACATAAAGTATCTAATGAGCTAATAAATGCATGGACATGTTGTCTTGCATAAGAAGTTAAATTTGAACTCAGTTACTAGTGGTGTTTTGAAAGCGAAAAAGCCAAAAAAGTCCTATGTTGCCTGAGGCAAGGGATGCCAGAAAGGCGATTGTCTAAGTGAACCAATGTGATATATACTGCAAATAAGTGCAATAGCAATAAGTCATAACAGGACTAATTAATTGCAACCAAATTTTGAGGTCACAAATTAATCGAACAAGTCATAAACTATTTAAATAAAGTAGTAAGTAACAATAACATGAACTAGTAGCTACTAATATGATAATTAAGCAAAGTTTTAAGGTTCAAATTGTGGCATGTACTCAAAATGATATAGATCATAAAGTACATTGCAACAAAAATAGCAAAAAAAAATCAAGAAAAAAGATAAAAAATTCAAAAACAAACTACATTTCAAAATAGAGGTATACAACTTTCGTGCCTTGCTGGATATGTTTTAGGGGAGCTTCTGGGTCATCGAGGCGAGATTGTAAGGCTCCAAGGCGAGCTCTTGAGGCGTCAAAAGGCGCTCACCTTACTGACTTAATGACCTTCATCCCCGGATATATGCAAGGCACAAAGGTACAATGTCGCCTCGCTTGAGTGTGAGGTGCTAAGGCACATTGCTTTTAAAACACTGGTTACTAGTGTATTGAAACCAACTTTACTAGTGTATTGAAACATACCGTTAAATACGATAGCCTTTCTTAGGCCTTACATCGCCTTGGTACATAGCTTGTTCCTTTTGAGGGTGTTCCAGGCCCCATCTATTTATCTCAAGCTTCATATCATTTTGAATATTTGGAAGAATGGATTAGTCTTGTGTTCAGTTTATCTTATGTATTTTTACTTAATCCATTAAACTTTAACATCATGAAAGGGGCCTTGAGACCCTAGGCTAGGGCCTTGAAACCTTAGGCTAATCCATTAACATTGCCATCTTAGCAAATAATAAGGCTAATATGGAGCCCACAAGTTTAGGATTGGGGCTTAATATGCCAAAGTCGATGCCTTCTGGCTAAGCTAAAGTATAAGGCCTTAGAGATCTTGGGTTTGGAATTACCTTGGTTGCTTACTTTTCATGGAATTTATTATCCTAACTATATTAATTTCAAGTGAAAAAATTGGAGAAGCTAACTTTGAGAAAATAGATGTTGGAATTGTTTGTGTATATATGGAAGAAAGTGAATATTCGATACACATGAGCAAGCAGAGAGCCACCAGAGCAGATTCTTTAGTGTAAAGACTGGCTGCCAATATCCTTTGATAATGATTCCTAGAGCAACTAAAGTTTGTGAAAACTCAGCTTTGCTACATTACCTGGATTGCTTCTTTAATCCCTGATGAAGAGAAGCTATTTTGTCTTCTCTAGTCTATATTTGTTGTATTAAATTGCGTAAATTTCACAAAACACTTAAGTTTGGGCATTTATTGTGTTGTGAGAAACGATCTAATTGAACTAATTTTTACCCAGGAGAGAGTACATGTGATATATAATCCTATTGGATGTGGGTCTAACCCAAATATCCAATTGATCCAGGACTCTTAATCTAACACTCCCCCTAAAGAAAAAAACTTTAAAGACACATGCTTAGTGAAGGTATCTGCCAACTGTTCTGCTGAGGGTGTATAAGGGGTGCATATCAAATGATTCAAACCCTTCATGACAACATGCCTCATAAAATGACAATCTACCTCCACACGTTTAGTCCTCTGATGAAAAACTGAATTATTGGCAATATAAATAACTGCATGCTTATCACACTTTATGGTCATTGGACCATTTTGCAAGGATCTCAGTTCTCCCATCAAGTTCTTCAATCACATCATCTCACAATCAACATGAGCCATTACTTTATGCTCAGCCTCAGCACTAGAACGAGAAACTGCATTGTGCTTCTTACTTCTCCAAGTCACAAGATTTCCTCTAACAAAAGTACAATAACCCGTTGTAGACTTAATGCCATCTCTGTCTCCTACATAGCCTAATCAGAATAAGCTGCAATGCGTTAATGTCCGTGCTTCCTGTACACCAAAACTTTCTCTGGAGAGTTCTTTATGTAGGTGAGGATTCTCAGTGCAGCACTCCAGTGAACTTCTTTGGGTTTGTGCATAAACTGACTTACTAGTCCAACTGCAAAGGCTATGTCACGTCTGGTAATTGGGAGATAGATCAGCTTGCAAACTAACCTCTTGTACGATGTAGTATCCTCAAATAACTTACAATTCTTAGACTAAAGATCTACATCAACATTCATGAGAGTACTAGCATGTTTACAATTAAGTAACCCAATTTCTTCTAGGAGGTCTAGCGTATACTTTCTTTGAGAAAGAAGTAACCCACTGTTTTTATAAGCAACTTCAATTCCAAGAAAGGAGCTACATCAACATTCATGGGAGTACTAGCATGTTTACAATCAAGTAACCCAATTTTTGTAGGAGGTCTAGCGTATACTTTCTTTGATAAAGAAGTAACCCACTGTTTTTATAAGCAACTTCAATTCCAAGAAAGTATTCAGGTCTCCCCATATTTTTGGTTATGAACCGAAGCTTGAGACTCTTAATGTCCTCTAAGCTAGATGTATCACTTTCAGTCAATAAAATGTCATCCATATAAACAACTATAATAAGAAGCCCAGAAGAGGTATGGCGGATGAATATAGAATGATCAGGCTAACATCTCTGAAAGCCAATATCACCAATTGCTCTGCTAAACTTATCGAACCAAGCCCTTGGACTTTGCTTAGGTCCATATACAACATTCTTCAACTTGCACACAATAGCCCCCGTGAGCAACAAATCCAAGAGGTTGCTTCATATAAATTACTTCTTGCAGATCACCACATAAAAATGCATTCTTCACATCAAGTTGAAATAACGGTCACTCCATATTGATAGCAATATAGAAAAGCACTCGAATAGAGCTGAGGCGAGCTACAGGAGAAAAGGTCTCAAAGTATTCAACTCTATACGTCTGGCTAAAACCCTTATTCACAAGTCTGGCTTTCTATCTATCGACTGAATCATTAGATCAGTATTTCACTGTAAATACCCATCAATAACTAACATATTGGAACTGGTAGGAGCAGTAACTAAATCCCATTTCCCTCGAGGGCATCCATCTCCTCAGCCGTAACTTGCTTCTAAGCAAGAACCAACATAGCTTCTTGACAATTCCTAGGCAATCTGGCGAAAAGATAGAGTAAGACGGTCATAGGAAACAAATTAAGAAATAGGATGAGCAGTAGTACACCGCTTACCTTTGTGTAGGGCAATAGGGATATCAAGATGAGAAGGAGTATCAAGCTCAAAGGATTGTTGTTGATGGCTAGGACCTTTAGCTGTGGACATAGGATTAGGCTGGAGATGAAATAGGTGTTAAATTCCCTAGTCTTCTAGTGTACACATTTAAAGGCTTTTTGTGTAGCAGAAACTTCCTCCAGTCCAGAAGCAGACACAGGCTAAGGAAGAGGAATAGATGCTGCTGGAATCTCCTAAACCGCTATAGGAAAGAAAGAGACGGTCTCAAAGAAAGTCACATCGGCTGAGGTGATGTATTTCCGACTTACTGGATCAAAACAACGATACCTCTTCTAAGTCCCAGAATAACCAATAAAACACACTATAGATCTAGGAGATAACTTATCTAGACCTAGATCTAGATCTTGAACAAAACATGTGCACCCAAAAACATGAGGAACTATGGTGAAAACATGGTTGTCAGGATAAAGACAAGTAAAAGGAATCTTCCCACAAAGAACAGATGATGACATCCTATTTATTAAATGACATGAGCATAAAACAACATCAGACCAAAGATAATTGGAACAGTCATTTGAATAATCAAGGTTCTAGCAATGTCTAAAATATGTCTATGTTTCCATTCGGTCACTTCATTTTGTTGTGAGGTATGTGAACATGAAGTCTGATGTAGAATACTATTTGCAGCACAAACTGGGAGACTTCATTTTTCATATACTCAAGAGCATTATCTGTACGCATAATGCGAATAGAAGTCGTAAATTGATTCTTAATTTCATTAAAAAAAGTTTTATTACATTTGGAACTTGACTCCTTTCTTTTAGCAAATACATCTAGGTCATTCTCGAAAAATCATCCACAATAACTATGAAATAACGAAATCCACTAATAGAAGAAAAGCGACACGGGACATGGACCTTGGACATCTGAATGCACCACTTCAAAAGGAAAGCTACTACGATTATTGACTCTACTAGTATAGGAAGCACGACAATGCTTTCCTAACTCATAAGATTCACAATCTCAAAAGAAGACACACTAGACTCAACATGAATTATTGTTTTTAACTTCTACAAAAAGGATGACCCATCCGATAGTGCCATAGTAATAGAGTGTCTGAAGAAGCTGTAGCCAAGCTAGAAGGTAAAACACCATCATCCAGGAAATATAAGCATCCTCTTTCATGACCCAAACCAATCCTTACCCCAGTCTGGAGGTCTTGAAACACACGATCGGAAGGAAAAAAGTCACAAAGCAGTTTATATGCTAAGTTAACTAATAGACAAAGCTAACATGAAATTTAGGCACATAAAGAACATTAGTCAAGACTCAAGAACAAAGATAAGGTAGCATAAACTATCCCATCACTGAGAACTAGAGAATAGGTACGATCAGCAATGTGAACGGGGGGAACTTATTAGAAAGAGGCAATGAATGAAACTTTTCTTTTATACCTGTCGTATGCAAGGATGCTCCTGAATATAGTATCCAAAGCTTATTTGATGAAGCGATATAAGAACCCATACCTGAGAATTGAGATGCATGTCTGGCTGTGTGACTAGTCTGAGAGGCATGGAACTATAAAAGCTTGTCATACTCTGCCTGTGACAGAGACAATGATGAAGCAGATCTAGATGCAGTAGTAGTATTTGTAGCAACCATTTGTGCCCGCTCTGGTTCCCAAACTTTATCTAGCATTTTTCAAAAATATGATTATTCTTACCACAATAAGTGTAATGACGTCCTATGTCATATCCTGCCTGTCGTCCACCAGGGTATCCACCTCCCCCTGAATCATCCCTGCGTCCATGACCATGACTAGCAACCATTGTAGAGTGCTCTATGTAACGTGTAGATGAAGAGGAACGAGATTGGGTGGAAACTTAAAAGGTTTTAAATGTCGGATGTCAGGTTCATGTCAGATGACTAAAATTCATGTTGGATAGCGAAAATCGGGGATATGAAAAAAATAATCTGATTGCCATATCGGATATTGTGCATATGTGTAATATAAATATTATAAATAAAATCTAAACATACTTAATAAATTTTATTGTCTAAATATATAAAAAACTAAATAATTTATGATAATTAGGGTTGATGTTGAAGGAAATATGTTAGCAAAGAGCGCTCTGATATTGGCGGTTAAGAAGAGAGAAGATCACCCAATATTGATGTCGAAGGAATAGCTCGGAGAAGAGATCGATGAGATGTCTAAACAGGGAGAGAAGATGAGCGATGAAAATTACTTTTGATTTTTTTTTCTATTTCCCTTCACTTATCGATTTTTGACTTTGGAAGTACTATTAAGACAATCAAGAATTTAAACCCAAACCTTTTTAGATAAACATAACCAAAAATAAAAAACTAGCCAATTTTCCAAACTTAAAAATCGACCGACATAACTGACATGTCCCTGACATATCCATCCGACTTATCTGAGCCCAGCATATCTGACATGTCCCCCGATATATCCGACATGAACCTTGAAAACACAATATGCATTGAAAAGCTCCATATCATGTCAGATAGCCGCTAAATCCGACATATCGGCCGACATGTCGGTCGGACATGTCGTCTGACGTTTAAAACAGTAAACACGAGAGAATTTAGTGTCAAGGACGGAAACTATCACCACTAAGAATTTATCTTCAAACTTGAGTAACCAAAGAAACATCCAGTGTAGAGAGGAACTTTGCCACTACTAGGTCTTGGCGATATTCTTCAAGGGTCTTCAAGTTAGTAACTAGGAGCTAGTGAATATCTAACTCGTCGAGAATCCCACTCAACGCAGAATAGTACTCAGCTACAGGTCTGTCTCCCTGGTGGAAGTTAAATAACTGCACATATAGTTCAAATACCTTAGATGTTTTTCTCATGAGCATATACATCTCTCTCAGAGTATCGCATATCTCCTTAGCGGACTTTAGAAACATAACCGCTGAACTGACCTTTTCCTACATACTATTGAGCAACCATGTCTTAACACGACAATCACTAACAAGCCAGTCTAAATAACTAGAATCCTTCGCATCTGAAGGATCATCAATCAAGTTCTTCATCTTCTTCTGAGCACCGATAAATAATTGAAAAGATTGCGTCCACAACAAATAGTTCCATTCAATTTCATAGTAGTAGTAGTAACCAGAGTTTTTGGAATTAGATTCTTGATTGTTGGATAAATTACTGTAGTAATTTGTTTGCTTGCATCTATAGAGGATGTCACTGCAACCAGACGTCAAAAATAAAGGCAGAAAAATAGAAAATAGACAGACACCAGAATCAGCTGACATGAGAATGCTGATCAAAAGAGAAATCAATATGTAGATGAGAAAGATCAGAAACATGTAGTTGCAGCAGTGTCTTGGTTAGGAACTAGAACAATAGAGGCTGCAACATCATTAAGTTTAGGTGTTAATCATCGCCGACATGAGAGGAACTGGGTCTAATCAGCCCTAAGGTAGGGAGAGGTAGAAAACTGCAGCAACAGCTGTAGAAAACAACATCGACTCTATAGATCTGCGGAAGGAGACGAGCAAAAGGGCAATGACGGTTCTAGACTTCAACACTGGTGATAGGAATGGAGGACTTGGAGGGAAGTGGTGTTGGAAGTTAGGAGTAGCGATGGTGAGGAGATCGGGAATCAGATTGGAGACTAGGGTTTTGCGTTTTCTCATAACTGCTCTGATACTATGTTGTGAGAAAACGATTAATTGAATTAATTTTTATCCATGAGAGATTACATATGATCTATATAATCCTATTCGATGCGGGTCTAACCCCAAATATCCAGTTGACCCAAAACTCTTAATCCTATATATAGATAATCTCCTTAAATTCTAAATGTCACAAAACCCCCCTTAAGTTTTGGGTTTCTTAGAAAACCCCCTTTAACTTTCAATATTTTTTAAAAAAGCTTCCCTAAAAGTGTGAACCCCAATTTTCACTATAAAAAAATATATGGACACAATTAATTAAGAAACTAGTAATTAAGCAAAATCTAGATAAATTTAAGATCTACATCTTCTATGGAACTCTTCTTTTGCCTTCTGAATTTGGTTATTCATCAAAGGTTTTTGTTAGATCGTCATGCTTTTTTTCTCTTGAGAAATTGCTAGTGACAAATATAAATACAGCTTTCAAAATATCAATACTTCAAAGCGATCTAATGATTTAAAGGAAGTATGAATTTCACAAGATAACAAGGTTAACTGAGATATAAGGGATAAAGTAATCGAATGCTGCGACATCATACTTGTTTTATTGTTGGATGTTCTGAAATTGATGTTAACTAATGCATTCAGAATAATTTATATACTTGGAAAATTACCAACCTCATTTTACCATCTTATGTTTTCTATTTAGACATGTCTCGATGAGAATTGGATGCGTTTCACAATGGTGATCACTATGATCACCATCAAAATCTTTAGTTTCATATAGTGTAGTGATGCAGGTATCTAATGAGCTAATAAATGCATGGACATATTGTCTTGTATAAGAAGCTAAATTTGAACTTAGTTACTAGAGTTTTTTAAAGTGAAAAAGCGAAAAAAGTCCTAAGTTGCTTGAGGCAAGGACGCCAAAAAGGCCATTGTCTAAGTGAACCAAGGCGATTATATTGCAAATAAGTAGAATACAATAAGTCGTAACAGGAAAAATAAATTGCAACAAAATGTTGAGGTTGCAAATTATGATATCTAACATCCTAAGTTGCTTGAGGCAAGGACGCCAAAAAGGCCATTGTCTAAGTGAACCAAGGCGATTATATTGCAAATAAGTAGAATACAATAAGTCGTAACAGGAAAAATAAATTGCAACGAAATGTTGAGGTTGCAAATTATGATATCTAACAAGTCATAAACCATTTAAATAAAATAATGATATGAACTAGTAACTACTAATATGATAAATAAGCAAAGTATGAACTTTTATGATTCAAATTGTGGCATGTACTCAAAATGATATAGATCATAAAGTACATTAGAAAAACCAAAACAAAGATAAAAAATTAAAAAACAAACTACATTTCAAAGCAAAGGCATACACCTTCCGTGCCTTGCTGAACGTGTTTTAGGTGAGCTTTTGAGTCATTGAGGCGAGATTGTGAGGTTCCAAGGCGAGCTTTTGAGGTGCCAAAAGGCACTTGCCTTAGTGACTTAGTGACCTTCATTGCTTGGATATATGCAAGGCACTAAGGTACAATGTCGCCTCACCTGAGTGCGAGGCACTAAGGCACATTGCTTTTAAAACATTGGTTACTAGTGTATTGAAACTAACTTTGCTAGTGTATTGAAACTAACTTTACTTGTGTATTGAAACTTACCGTTAAGTGTGGGAGCCTACCTTAGGCCGAACATAGCCTTGGTACATAAATTTTTCCTTTGGAGGACCATTCCAGGCCCCATCTATTTATCTCAAGCTTCATATCCTTTGGAATAAAGTGGAAGAGTCAATACTGGAGAATGGATTAGTCTTGTGTTCAGTTTATATCTTATGTATTTTTACTTTGTCCATTAGACCTTAACATCATGAAAGGGACCTTGAAAGCCTTACGCTAATCCATTAACATTGCCATCGTAACAAATAATAGGGCTAATCTTGAGCCTGCAAGTTTAGGATTGGGCTTAATATGTTAAAGCTGACGCCTTCTGGCTAAGCCAAAGTTTAAGGCGTACTTGGGTTTGGAACTACTTTAGTTACTTACATTTCCTGAAATTTATCATCCTAACTGTATTCTTTTCAAATGTGAAAAAATGGAGAGGCTAACTTTTTGGGAAAATAGATGTTGGAATTGTTTGTGTACGTATGGAAGAAAGGGAACATGGCTTTTTCAATACGCATGAGCAAGCATCGAGCATTCTTTAGTGGAAAGACTGGGTGCCAATATCCCCTGATAATGATTCCTAGAGTAACTAGAGTTTGTTAAAACTCAGCTTTGCTAAATTACCTAGATTGCTTCTTTGATCCATAATGAGTAGAAGCTATTATGTCTCCCTAGTCTATCTTTGTTGTATTAGATTGCATAAATTTTGCAAAACCCTTAAGTTTGGGCATTTCATTGATAATATCCTTAACCTCTAACTGTTACAAAACCCCCCTTAAGTTTTGGGGTTCTCAGAAAACCCCTTCAACGTTCAACATTTTTCAAAAGACCTCCATAAAAGTATGAAGCACAATTTTCACTATAAAAAAAATATCCCCTACAAAATTTTACATATCCATGTGAAAATTGTGGTTAAAGCTGTTATTTTGATTTATTTTATTTTTTTGAAAAATGTTAAAAGTTGAAGTGACTTTTCTACTAACCCCAAAACTTAAGGGGGTTTTGTGACATTTTGAAAGTTAAAGGAAGCTATCTGAGGAATGTCCAAACTTAAGAGAGGTTTTCTGAAATTTTCATTTACAGATTTCTTAGAATTATTCGAATCGATCTAAGTTTCTTACCTACTTGTGAGCATGATAGAAGTGAAATCGAAACACCTGCTTCAAGCTAGAGAAGACAACACATGCATATAAATAATTGCAAAATGTTCTTTGCTTTCTGAATATCAAGTGCACTGTACTTTGTCTATACTAATATTAAGAAAATAAAAATTTTGTGGATAGGTGTAAAAAATCGGCTATTTTTGTTGGGCTTAAACGTGCAAATGTATGAAATTTGTTTCTCTAACTTGGTAATCAGGAAATGCAGATTGAATAATAATATAGTTTGTTGGGTTTAAACATGCAAATGTATGAAATTTGTTTCTCTAAGTTGGTAATCAGGAAATGAAGATTGATTAATAGTAGTGATTAACTAAAAAAAGTTAGGATATTGTCATGAAGCTTGTACTATTTATATTATCAGAAAATGAAGATTGAATAATATTAGTGATTAACTAAAAAAGTTAGGATATTGTCATGAAGTTTGTACTATCTATATAAGTCAGCGCCTTATGTCAAGAAGATTATTGTTGGTAAAATCCTTAAAGCTTCAGGTCAAGACATTGAAAAGAAAAGGTTGTAGTAATTATTTCTGAATATATAATTATGTTCACAATCCAGTTAACATGAAGAAAGTACATTATCGCAAAATCATGTGCATTTATGCGTGTGTGTGGAAGGCCTTGGGGGGGGGGGGGGGGCCTATAGATGTCCTCTTGCCTATGTATCATATGTACTAAAAGTCAAAGTCCATTTTGAAGAATTCGACAAGTAATATACCCATCGATCAAATCTATAATAAAAAATTGATTACCCATTTTAAATAGCCTCTAACCCTGTCAATACCATCAAAACAAATTAAAACAATAAATAAAAGAGAGATTCATTTTCTCGTCATTGTAAAACACGAACAGAAAAAGAGCAAATCACATGAAAATAAAAAACAAACCCAGAAAATAAAATAAATAAATCAATAGAGTTGTTTACATTTGCAAGCAAACTCGAGGATTTAGTATAATAAAACAACAATTTTTTTAAAGTTCCGTTCTTTTCTTCCTTGTATGATCCACTAAATCTTGATGCATGCACCTTAAGCCTTCTAGAGCAAAATACTTTGTAAAATTTAAAATAACTTATACAATTTAAAATTTTAACCAAAATAGTATAAGACTTTTTTACTTATATATTTAATGTAAGAGTAAGTCAAAGGTGTAGACTATTTTTCTTTCCTATTTTCTACCTTTGCGAGTCTGTCCTACTAATAATATCCATCTTTCTAAACATTGTCCACATATAATCTATCTCTGAAAACATATCCACGAAGCAGAGAGAGAGCAAAGACTAAAATACCTTTATCCAAGCACACATTTTCAATCTAGAAAACATATGCTCATTTCTTCTCTCCTAATCCAAACCTCTCAGGCATGGTCAAATTCCCTGATTTCTAACCAAAAGAAATTGATGGGAGAATATGCTTATGGCCCTTTATATTTTCAATTTAATTTTTTTTCTTCTACCATAGTTGCACATGTCTCTTATCCTCATCATTGAGAAATAAACTTTAGTATCATTGCAGCAGTATTTATATCATAACAAAGCTTGAAAAAATGCAAACAAATTCTACTCATTGTGAGCAAAATTGAAAAATTCATAGTTTCCTTTGGCACAACACTTTCTTTCCCAATTTGAAGGCAATGTCATATGATTCAAGAGTGGCCATAACGTGCAAAACAAAGAACCGATACAATTTCAGTTGACTCAATACTTCATGTGAATTGATACACACATATAATATTAAACTCTTGAGTTTCTAACTCCCACCTATTAATATGCTGGTTTGGAGAAAGTTTGAAAGATATCTTGGGAATTCAAAAGCTTTAACATACACATTCTTTGTATGTATAAATATATGTACACAACGCACTAGAACGCCCTTGTTGACGATCCTTTACTCCGACAACATATAGAGTTCCTCGAACAATGTGATATCTCACACTGGGTAAATCCTTAACGCTTCCTCTTACTAATACTTCAGAATATTCTTGTGAATTGTGTCCAATAGCAGGTATTATGGCAACTTTACGTAAAGCAGAGTTTGGTTTTTTTGGGTGATAATGGAAAAGAAAACAACAATAGTACCTGCAGTAGGAGCTAAATATGCAACAACAATCTAAGGATGCATAACCACAGGAAAACTAAGTTCCTGCTCACGACCCATGTAACAAGCTACACTAAGTAAGAAGTATAGAACAATTAGCTCATAAGGGCCACCATTGTATAACCATTCATCAATGGATGATGCTTCCCATATTGGGTAAAAATGCAAACATATAGCTGCAGAAGTAGGAATAACGGCACGAGAAATAATATTTTTTTCATAAAGTAAAAACACAGAAACAGGTTCATGAATTCCATCAATATCTACTGGGGAAGCAGCAATGAAGGTGATAATAAATAAAGAAGCTATGGTCAATAGGTAGGGATCATTAAAACACCGAATCATTCAATGTAAATACGGTTTTATCAAGTTACAGAAGCGACCCCACAGGCTTGTACTTTTGCGTCTCGTTAAGCTTGCAGTCATGGTAAAATCTTGGTTTATTCAATTTTCAAGGACTCCCAAGCACGCTTACTGACTATAACTATACATATATTATGAGGGAGAGGGGGGGGGGGCCCCGCGGGATGGATATTCTTAGTACCAAGGAAAAAAATTAGTCCTTGGTAGTGAGGTGGCCAAACCTTAACTGCTCATCTTAATGGTCCCCACTTGAAAAATGGTCCCCTCTAACCCATGTGCAAGTAGTCCCTCTTTGAATGTATAGATGAAAATGAGTCACCTCACTACCAAGTACCAAAAATGATCTTAGTACCAAGGATATCCATGTTCCTCATATGTATGTATGTATGCTATACATACATGCATATATATGTATATCAGTATATGTGTGCATGTGTGTCACATACCTAGAAACAAAATTTCAAAAGATTTCGACGTGTTCTGAACCATATATCAAGGGGCAAAAGATTAAATAACTTAATGAAATTTAATGTTGATTTTGATGATACTTTATCCATGGATTGATGATGTTGAAATTCTTAGAAATTTTGTTTCTAAATAGTTCATTTATAGTAGATCACATCTACCAGTTCGGATTTTTAGTTTTGGGCTTCAATTTTCAAATTCGGGTTGATAGTATCCGCATGCTAGATACTAATAATAGTACTCTACCTCTCTCTCTCTCTCTCTATA
>BQKN01000651.1:37981-62425 GCA_022839385.1 Asparagus kiusianus | reverse complement strand
AGCTATCATGGTCAACCAAATTGCAAATATAACCATGTAATGAGGAAATGGGTTGCTCACTTGCAGTTGTATTTCTCCCCCTTTAGGGTCGACTGCATCACATGGAAAGAGAATTTTAGTGCAAAACTGTTGCTTTGGGGTTGGTGTTTTGAAGCTACCCAGAACAAAAGGAATTAATCTGGGCTTGCAATCCATCCCAGTTACAACAAACCCAACAGACCCTATTTTCAGTTTCATGTCCATTAGATCATGACCTTGCTACAACTCTTGACTATGTTCCTACAACATCTTTGTTCCATGTTTAATATTTATTACTGCTTCCCTCACCAACTAGCCTTCAAGGGTTAAGCAGGATCGTTATTTCTCTAGGTGCCTTGCCCTTGGGATTTGGCTCATTTATTTTGCATCCAGCTAAAACCAGATCACTCCCTCCTGCTCTATTCTCCAAATAACCTGTGGACATCTTTTTAACTTGAGCTGTGCTCCATAGCATAGCAAACCTCTTTCAATAAATCTTTATTGTAAAAGGCTTAGATGATTAAAGTGATGTATGCTTTTGTTTCCTGTAGTTATTATTTGATCGCTGTATTTATGTATGTTGTGATTTTCAGGTTGGCATATTTGTAGCGAGTGCAATAAGGCCGCCCAGTATATGTGCTACACTTGTACATATTCTTTGTGCAAAGGATGCATTAAGAAAAAAGGATTTGTATGTGTTAGAGGGAAGAAGGGCTTTTGTGAACCTTGCTACGACACTGTGATGAGTTTAGAATTAAAAGGTCCCAGCAATGAGGGAAAGGTGCGACTTGTTCTGAATCTTGTTTCTGCTTTTTTCTTTCAAAGTTTATAATGATTCGACGTATGTACCATGATTTATCTCAAGGATTTTACATAAATAAGCGAGTAAAAAAATGACGACAAACACGCCTTTTAATATAAAGTGGGAGTTATTGTGGCGTTGTTCACATTTTCTTTTTTTTTCACTTGTTAACTGTTACGTTTGGAGCTTATAGGATATACCATTTCCCCACGCTTTTTCTTACATCATTTTTATATACTAAAATTTATAAATAGTTGTTCCCGTAAGTTGCTAGTCTTAAAATGGGTAGGAGCCTAGCTAAGTCATCATTTAGGATAAACTTATTTGTTTTATATACAAAACTTCAGTATGATTTTGTTATAGCATATATTTAGCCATCTCTTTACATTTTTCTTCCACTCTCCACGCTCTCTTTTTTATCTTTTTTTTAATCTTTTGGCTTTTTTTTTCACATGTACTTGACAATGTCATTGCTTCCTATGGTTCGTTTATTATGACTTTTTGATCAAAATTATGTAGAAATTTAGATAGTTTGTTTCATTGTGACTTGTCACCTGCGTAGTTTTAGTTGGTCAGCAAAAGCTAGTACTTGAGATGTTGACAGCAATAACTGTCTTAAAGAGATATATATGGATATCTAGTCATAAATGTCTGACAGTGATATGGCGGATTTATTTTGGTGCTTGCGCCCAGGAAAACGAGAAAGATTGGTTTTCTTCAAATTATTGGCATTAGTAGGTGAACTTCTACTTGAACACTACTAGAAATTGCACCTCATGTTTGTCAATTTTAAAAGATCCATACTCCTGCTTTGAAGTTGGCATTTCCCTTACCTATGTATGAATTCAGGATTTTGGGGTTTTAGCGAGTAGGGCATAATTCTAGCTAAGAGTACAGTTCAAGTCGTCTTTTCTTTTACTAGCATTTTGCAACTGGAAATCCATGATTACATTTCTTGACGTTTGATCTACCTCATTCTGTTTCAAACTAAGGACTCTTTCGATATGAATATATTTGCTATTACTAGTTGCAGTAAAATGTCAGACAAGTGTACATAGCTAATTTGATTGATTTTCCGGAGTGCGAGGACTAGACATATATTGGCAACAAGAAGAGGCTTTTTTCTTTCCTTATAAATAATCCATATATGTGTTTCATTGCCTTATATTTGTTATGGAAATGTAGATGGGGAAGAAAAACTCTAGTGTCCAGGGTATGGTTTTGCTATATTGAATATCATTCTGTTTGAATTGTGTTTTGTTACTTCAAGCATTTGTATGGGTGACATGCTTCTGTTTGTGCTTTATGCCTTCCCCCCATATGATTCACGTGCCTTTACATTGCTGAACTCTACATTGAGTTCTTGGATGAACCGTGGTATCAATGTAGTCATATAGATGACGTGTACCAATTACACTTCAGGCTTGCATTTCCCATCAGGCGTGACTTTGTGAAACACAATGATGGTAGATTTTGCTTGAAGATTTCAAATGTCCAGTCCAGGCAGGTGCTCCACCATCTTGATTTATTATCTGTACCAATTGGAGCTGGGGAAGTTCTACATTCTCTGTGCATGATTACATCACATCATGTACGTTGTTAAAGATTTGTTATGTTTCTGTAAGTCTAGTGTACTGATCGGTCAGATAATGTTGGTCAGCTGTCAAGATAGTCTACAATCAAGAAAGTAAAAGCCACCGAGTTTGGTTAATGGTAGCCCCTATTCTGTTATCGTTTTGTGGGGTATATATCTTGAAACGATGGTGGTGGTTTGCATCATGATTAACAAGCTACCTATTGTGTTTCATGGACCCCTCCAATCCAATGAACTCACTATGGCAATATCAAACATTAATAGGAGCACTAAGATGTAGACTGCTTTTGGTGGACCTTTTATGCGTCAATTTCCATATGCATAAGTTTTAGTTATCATGCCTATTGTTCTTAAATTTTGTGGAATGAATACTATTAAGCTCAATACTTCTCTCTTTATAAGTTCGAGAATTGGTAGTGTTAATTTTTTGGTAATTCTTTTCTTGCTATTTTATTTAGTGTTTTAAATGTCGGCCGACATGTCTCGGCCGACATGTTGGATTTAGCAGCTATCCGACACGATATGCAGCTTTTTGACATATTGCGTTTTCAGGTTTCATGTCGGATATATTGGGGGACATGTTAGATATGTCGGGCAGATATGTCAGGGGACATGTCGGTTATGTCGGCTGATTTTTAAGTTTGAAAAATTGGCTAATTTTTTTTTAATTTTTGGTTATGGTTATCTTATGAGGTATGGGTTTAAATTCTTGATTGTCTTAATATTACTTCCAAAGACAAAAATCGATTAGTTAAGGGAAAAGAAAAAAAGACCGAAGTAATTTTCGTCTCTCATCTTCTCTCTCTGCTTAGACATCTCATCGATCTCTTCTTCGAGCTATTCCTTTGACATCAATATCGGGTGATCTTCTCTCTTCTTACCCGCCAATATTGGAGTCCTCTTTTCTAACATTTTTTCCTTCAACATCAACTCTAAGCATCTTAAGTTATTTAGTTTTTTATATGTTTAGACAATAGAATTTATTAAGTATGTTTAGATTTTATTTATGATATTTATATTACATATGCACATCATCCGATATGGCAATCCGATATTTTTTTCATGTCCCCGGTTATATTCCCTATTTCCTTGACATGAATTTTAGCCATCCGACATGAACCCGACATCCAACATTTAAGACCTTGATCTTATTCATAATTTATGTTTGCATACAGGTTGCAATGGATGTTCATGAAAAAAGTAGTTTTGAGTGTTTGTTGGAGTATTACTGGTTTGATATGAAAAGAAGGCTTTCACTGACAGCAGAAGAGCTCCAAAATGCGAGAAATTCGTTGAAAGGATCTGGTTCTTATGCTCGCAAGGATGACTCTTCTTCTGATGAATTATACAATTGTAATGACGAAGGAGAGGCTAGTTCAGACAGCTCCTCAGGACGTCGCAGAGGTGGCAGTTCTGTGAGGAAGAAACTGAGAAGACGTTCTCGGGCAATTATAGCTGAGGAGGATCACCCTGTTCAACAAGTCGGTAACATAGCGGCATCCGTTTCAGAGGACACTGAATGGGCTTCAAAGGAGCTTTTAGAGTTAGTGGCACACATGAAAGGAGGTGATAGATCAGTTCTATCTCAATTTGATGTGCAGGCTCTCCTGCTTGAGTATATAAAACAAAACAACCTTCGTGATCCTCGTAGAAAAAGTCAAATAATCTGTGATACGAGGCTTGAAAATTTGTTCGGCAAAGCAAGAGTTGGACATTTTGAGATGCTCAAGCTTCTTGAATCACACTTTCTTATCAAAGATGCTTCACAGGGCGTCGCAGATGACAATGAGGAGGCAGCTCCTGATTCTGGTCAAATGGATGCTGATGTGTATGGTGATGGAACAACTAAAGGGATTTCTGATAAAAGACGAAGAAACCGGAAAAAAGTTGAGGAGAGAGAACCACAAACCAACCTTGATGATTATGCTGCTATAGATGTTCATAACATTAGCCTAATTTTCCTTCGCCGAAACTTAATGGAGGATTTGCTTGATGATGTAGATAAATTCACTGAGAAAGTAATTGGTTCTTTTGTAAGAATAAGGATTTCAAGTGCAGTGCAGAAGCAAGATATGTATCGGCTTGTGCAAGTTGTTGGTAATATTTTTGCATAAGATATTTTTCAGCTGTCCTAGTATAATTGATGGGTCAAGCCCTTAGTAGGAAAGGTAGGCAGTCATACGTTTTCTCATCAGTGTTCAAATGTGCTTGATGCAGGAACATCTAAAGCCGCAGAAAAATATAAAACAGGCAGAAAGACCACAGACTTCATATTGGAAATACTAAATCTGAACAAGAAGGAGGTTATAACGATAGACACAGTCTCAAATCAGGATTTCACAGAGGTAATTTCTGCACTCAGAAATCCATCCCCCTCCCCCTTCCCCTTTTTCTGTCCTAGCAACATAACTTTTTTCATTTTTCCCCTGGCTCATAGTCGTATCTGGGGATCTATTTATTTTTTTCCCCTCACGGGTTCATTTAATATGGGCATTACATATTAGGAATGCCAATTTCTCTTGTCTGTTTAGGCCTTTCAGTTTAAATCATTTTATCACGCATCCCATATAACTGTTCGGACTTGTTGAACCTCTATTTTGTAGTGTTGTTCTATAGATAGAATTAGGCTCAATGTTTTATGTCTATGGATACTAATTTATTTCTTCATATTCTATGATACTAAGTGGTGTGTCTTGCTGTACATTTTCTTAGTCACTATAGTGATGATTTTATTATTGAACTGTTGGGTGCTTATTAGACAGGATTCTGAGAGAAAGTTGACAGTATTGTTGTTTGTACAACAAACCTCCTTAACTACAAATTTAAGAAGTCTTTATCTGGCTTAGGTTTTTCAGTTAAAAGTATGATTTGTGTTCTTCTATCCTTTAGTTATAAACGGCGAACCACGAAAATTTAGGATGGATTTTGCTTTGGTTTCACAACTTAGGAGGTGGGGCAGGGGGAGGGTTTCTAGTTGGAACAATTTGTGGAATAGAATAATTGTTCCAATGATAAAACTTTAACCTGTTGAGACATGTTGAGAAACTTGACGATATAGTTGTTCGTACAGCAAACATCCTTAACTACAAATTTAAGAAGTCTTTATCCGGCCTAGTTTTATCAGTTAAAACTTAAAAAGTATGATTTGTGTTCTTCTATCCTTCGGTTATAAATGGCGGACCCAAGAAAATTTGGGATGTATTTTGCTTTGGTTTAACAACTTAAGTGGTGGGGCAGGGGGAGGGTTATTGGTTGGGACAATTTGTGGATAGGATTGTTTGAATGATTAAACTTTAACCCATTGAGACATTTTGAGTGGGACAAAGCAAGATAAATTGGGATAATGGAATAACTTGAAGTTACGATTGAGATAGTTTAAATGGGGCAATTGATCATGTGGCACTTCATATATATTATAGATATAGTATAATGTAACATAATATATAACACTACAATATAATACAATATAATATTACATCGTGTTATATTTTTACGGTAATATATTAATATCATATTATAATTATCATAATATACTAACAATATGTTTAATACTATTAACTAATATAACCTATGATATAAATGTTTTAATAGTTTATATTATATTATAATTAATTATGTTATACTATGCAATATTGATTACCATAACATTGTAACAAAATGTTTAAATTATTAATAAATATATTATAAAGTATTATAGAATATTATAATATATTACATTGCATGTATTATAATATATTCGATTATATTATAATATAAAGTTATATGTATATTCTATTATATTGTTACAATATAATATAACATGACATATTATATTATATTAATTTATAATTTTTATAATATAATATAGTATATTATTATATTATAATATACTGTAATATAATATAAAATTATATGCATATTCTATTATATTGTTACAATATAATATAATATAATAGTATATAATATTAATTTGTAATTTTACAATATAATATAGTATATTATTATATTATAATGTAATATAATATAAATGATTACAAAACTATACTAGAATAAATTATATGTACTAACTATACTAATAAATTATATGTATTTAACTTTTAGTATATAATAATATTTGAGTTGAGCTTGGTTACTTGTAATAGTTTCCAACATGTGGATACTATCAATCTAATTTTGTAACTTAGAACCCAAAAATGAAAATGCGAACCGTTGGATGTGATCTACAACATATGATCTACATAAAAACAAAATTTCAAAGGTTTTCAACGTGATTTGAATCATATATCAAGAGGCAACGAATTAAGCAATTTTATGAAAATTCTGAAATGTTGAATTTGACGACATATTATGTATGGGTTAATGATATTGAAATCCTTTGAAATTTTATTTCTAGATAGTTATGTAGTAGATCATATCCACAGTTCAAAGTATCAGTTCCGAGTTCCAAGTTTTAAAATTGGGTTGATAGTATTTGCATGTTAGATATTATTTATAATATCCTAGCTCAACTCATAATATTTTATTAAATTATATATTTTTATTATATTATAACAGTATAATAATATTAATACACTATTATTTTCTATCATTTTATAATTTCTCAAAAGGGTGACAATTTTATCACCAAATGAGATAATTGTCGCACTAATGTTCTAGAAAACTGTTAACGACCAAAGGTATTGTCCTAGTTCCGTTGCCCTAATTAATAACACCATAAATTAGCAACCCAAAAAATTATCGCTATTATCCCCCAAATTTCCTAATGAATAATTGTGGAACACTTATTTTTGGAACCTTACTTTATGGTATTATTCATTAAAATAATGAGATTGAGACTTTACTTTATGGTGTTATTCATTAGGACAAAGGATCACTTTTTCGAAAATTATCTCACTTCTATACAAATTTTTGACCCAACCTACAAATGGCCTCATTCTTGATTTTGGAACAATCATACCCCACTGATAATTTTGGAGCATTCATTTATTATATATCAAATATATGTTAATTATATTATAGTATATAATATACCTTAATTATATTATAATATTTGACAATAAAATATTATTATAATACTATCTAATACACTATTATTAAATGTCATTATTAAATATTAGGTAATAAGATTAATGTATTTATAATTACTATTATTCTATATATGTTAATTATATTATAATATATAATATATCTTATAATAATATTTTATCATCTAACATTATAGTAAAATTCAATAATATAATATAAATAAGATATATCATATATTCTAATATAATTATTATATATTTAATATATAGTAAATAAATTCTCCAAAATTAACCCACCTTTCCTCATAGTGAGGTATGATTGTTTCGAAGTCGAGAATGACTCGATTTTTGTAGATTGGTCAAAAAATTTGTATAGAAGTGAGATAACTTTGAGAAAAGTAGGGCAATTATCCCAATCCCTTTGTCCTAATGAATAACATGATAAAGTGAAGTCTCAATCTCATTGTTCCAATGAATAACACCATAAAGTAAGGTTCCAAAAATAAGTGTTCCATAATTATTCATTGGAATTTTTTTTGAGGAGGGGGGGGGGGGCAATGGTGATAATTTTAGGATCACTATTTTATGATGTTATTAATTGGGGCAATGGAACTAGGACAATTCCTTTTGATTGTTATTGGTTTTTTTTGAATACTAGTATTATCTCATTTGTGATGAAATTGTCACCCTAAGTCAAAATTTAGCCCCCTTCTTTGTCATGGATCAATTGCATCACTCCTAAGGCAAATAGGATAATTTGAGAGCCTTCATATATTAAATAACTAGTATATGTTTATTATATTATAAATATGTAATATAATGTATAATAATATAATATAGATAATATTCAATATGTTATAAAATTTAATATAATAATTTAGTATTTATATTGTAATACTTAAGATAATAACATATTAATTATATTATAAAAAATTTACTATGATCATCATTAGAACTCTATGGGGTTATTTGTCTCCATCTAATATTGCATCCTTCAATGTTTTACTCTATGTTACATGGGTACTTCTATTTGGTGCTGTACCCGTGTTGTACGTGTATCCAACATCGAAACTTGAGTGGGTGCTCCTTGAATATTTGCATACACAAATGTTTACTCAATTATACAATACATTTTTAATTTAAAACACACGTCATATACTTCTTGACTTATATTCTACACTTCACATGCAATTCTTGAAATTTGTTAGACATAAGTTTGGTTTGTTTCAGCCCATATCCACTTCTAGACTATTATTATAAAGGGTCTTTTGGATATGAAGTTAAAAAGCGATTTTTTTTTCTAATTTATAGATCTATCTATTTTACAAAAGAAGCATATAAATGCCATAGGAATTTTATTTCGTAGCATGTGAAACAAAAAAGTAATATTGATCTCATGTATTATTATTATTATATATACATGTATGTGTAGCCATGTCCTCTAGCCCAGCTTTTACAAATTTGTCGTGTCACTCACCTGTATCCGTGTTTTACTTTTATTTGTGGTGTATTTATCTTCTTAGTTTTGAATTTTCACTAATCAATATGCTTTTTACCAGCTAAATGTGGAAATTGTCAATTCAGTTGAGTTGAAATAAACTATATTGTTGTGATTTATGAAGCACCGACACTCGCAAACCACCCCCCGAGTCCGTGTCTGACACGTGTTGGACGCGGACACGCGTTCGACACCCGTCGGACACGCAGTCAACGCCGCCGACACGGGTCAACGGCTCGACTCGCCGCAGACACGGGTTGGACACGGTGATTTCACTCCCGACACGGCAAAACCCAAATCTGAAACCCAAACCCGAAACCCAAACCCGAAACCCAATTTCAAACTTGAAGAAACCCAAACCCGAAACCCAATTTCAAACTTGAAGAAACCCAAACCCTAACCCTAGTCGTCAGAACTTACCCGAATTCTCTCGTCAAAAGGGCTCTTGCAAAGAAGTGAAGAACAGTCGCCAGCTCTCAGTCTCGTCGTCGTCGTCGTCGTCGATCATCTCCATCAACGGTTCGTTGTAGTCGATCATCATCGTCAACGGTCAGTCTCTCTGCTCTCTCTCTCAGTCGCTCTCTCTCTCTCTCTCTCTCTCTCTCTCAATCTCTCCGTCTCCCTCTTTGTCACTCGTCGCTTACCTTTAATACGTGGCCTGCGATTAAGAACTGGATGAGAGAGAGAAGACTAGGGTTGAGAGAGAGAGATAATAGCGAATGGATAAGATCGGTAGAGAGAACTGGATAAGATCGGTAAAGAGAATGGGTCTTTTTGTTGAAAAAAATACAAATGGGCCTTCTATTCCTCAGGCCCTACAAAACTAATTTCTTTTAGGAATTACACATGTTTCGTTAGCAGGTTTTGCGTTTTTTCTTGGATATTTTTCTATTAGAATTAGTCCAATAAACACTTCAAATTATCTATATATAAATTTATATATAGACTTGTTAGTAGTTTAGTATTTTGTGTTTGAGGATTACATTTTAGTTTGTTGTTTGAATTATATATTGTAGAAGTTTGGGGTTAAAATTAGGGTTAGTTTCTCTCATTGAGAGACCCCTCTTTTATATTAATACATTCTTACAACTAGGTCCTTACAACATTGACTAATTCACTTAGTATCTAAATAACTCAACACTCCCCCTCAAGATGGGCGATAGATATCTATCATCCCCATCTTGTTACAAAAGATATCATACTCTCTAGAACCTAATCCTTTTGTTAAACAATCAGCTAACTGCTCTTCTGATTTCACATAGCTCAAAGTCAGAACTCCTCTATTCAGTTGCTCCTTGATAAAGAACCGATCAATCTCCACATGTTTGGTGCGATCATGCTGAACTGGATTGTTTGCAATATTAATCACCGATTTGTTGTCACACAAAAGTTGTAAGGAGTCTCTTCTAAACAAGCGCAACTCAGATAATATGTTTTTTACCCACATCAACTCGCACAGACTAACTGTCATAGCTCTGTACTCGGCCTCAGCTGTAGACCTAGCCACCACATCTTGTTTCTTGCTACGCCAAGATACGAGATTGCCTCTAACAAATACACAGTAGCCTGTAGTGGATCTACGATCATCCATACAACCCGCCCAATCAGCATCACAATAACCTTCAATTCTCAGATGTCCAAAACTCCTGAACCATAACCCCTTTCCTGGGCTTCCTTTAATATATCTAAGAATTCTGCGAACTGCCTCCATATGCTGCTCTCTGGGATCATGCATATATCTACTCACCACACTCATCGCATGAGTAATATCAGGTCTCGTATGGCATAAATATATAAGTCGTCCAACCAATCTTTGATATTGTTCTTTACTCACAAGGTCCCCACCCTCGGCACTCATCTTATGATTCTGCTCAATAGGAGTAGATGCAACTCTGCACCCTAACATCCCTGTCTCTGAGAGAAGATTCAGAGCATACTTCCGCTGAGAAAGCACTATACCCTTTCGCGACCTTGCAATTTCAATTCCGAGAAAGTACTTCAACTGCCCCAGATCTTTAACTTCAAATTCCTCTCCCAATTTCTTCTTCAACAGTAGGATTTCCTCAGCGTCATCTCCAGTGATTACAATATCATCAACATAGACCGTCAGGATAGTGATATGAGTTTTGGAGTGCCTGTAAAACACAGTATGATCACCATTGCACTGCTTGTACCCCATACCACAAACTGCCAACCTGAATCTATCAAACCATGCCCTCGGAGACTGTTTTAACCCATACAAAGACTTCTTCAACTTGCACACCTTCCCAGCTACTTGAGAAGTAGTGAAGCCTGATGGAATCTCCATATATACCTCCTCTTGAAGATCTCCATGCAAAAAGGCATTCTTGACATCTAGCTGATGTAGTGGCCAATTAAAGTTGGCAGCACATGACACCAACACTCTAACAGTACTCATCTTTGCTACTGGAGCAAATGTCTCGTCATAGTCAATGCCGTATGTTTGGCTGTAGCCTTTAGCAACCAATCTGGCCTTGTATCTGTCGATCTTGCCCTCTGGAGTTTGCTTAACCGTATACACCCACTTACATCCAACAGCACGCTTCCCAGCTGGCAAAGGTACCAACTCCCATGTGTCATTCTTCTTCAAGGCCTGGAGTTCCTCGTGCATGGCATTCAACCACCTAAGATCTTGCTTAGCTACCTGTCAGTTGTTAGGTACAGGCACTGAATGCAACGATGCAATGAATGACTTATATGCAGGTGGAATGGATGCATATGAAATGTAATTCGCAATATCAGTATCCTAATTACCAAACTTAGCTGGAGGTTTTCCAACATTGACTTTAGAGGTTCTGCGGGGCAAGACAGGAGTATCAGAGGTATCAGGGAAGGAATCGTTACCTATCGACTCAGGTGGAGGAGAAGAGCAAGGCACTGGAGAGGAGGGACTTGGGTCATCAACATTTGTGGGTACTGACACAGGCACGGGAGGCGGCTCATGCTGCTGTTTCTGTCTCCTCGTGTATACTCTCAGCTCCCCCTGACTTTGACTACTAACTCCTAAGTCACCACCACTACTCGGCGATGTACCATCACTACTCGGTGACTCAAGAGGACATGAAATCATCCCGACCACAATATCATTCTCATTCTCATTCTCCCCCTCTCTACTAGCATCAGTAGAGCCATCTCCAAACAAGGAACTCAACTCCGTCTTCTCCCCATAAAAAGATTCAAACTCCCGAAAAGTCACATTCATACTGACAAACAGCCTTCTTTCAGTGGGACACCAACACTTGTATCCTTTTTGACTTGATGAGTAGCCAACAAAGATACATTTAACTGCTTGCGGATCCAGTTTACTCACCATCAACCTGTGATCTCTCACATAACATGTGCATCCAAACACTCTTGGTGGAACAACAAAAACATTCGAGCCCAAAAGCATCTCACATAGTGTCTTCATCCCTAATACTCTTGATGGCATCCTGTTGATCAAATAAGCTGCTGTCATAACAGCCTCACTCCATAAAAACTTAGGCACATTCATTGTCAACATCAATGAGCGTGCCACTTCCAGTAGATGCCTGTTCTTACGCTCAGCCACTCTATTCTGAGCAGGGGTGTCTGGGCAGGTGGTTTGATGAACAATTCCCTGATTAGAGATGAAAGCTGCAAACTCCTTATTGACATACTCAGTCCCATTATCTGTTCGAAGAATCTTCACCTGTACTCCAAACTGTGTCTTCACATAAGCCGAGAAATCTTGAAAACATTTGTAAACCTCTGATTTCTGCTTCATCATGTATATCCAGGTCATACGTGAATAACAATCAATGAAAGTAACAAACCATCTAAAACCACTGATAGAGGTAGTAGGACATGGTCCCCAAACATCAGAATGGACAAGTGCGAATGGTTCACAACTTCGAAGACCAATCATTCTATAAGTAGAACGAGTATGTTTTCCAAGTTCACATGCATTACAAAATAACTCTTTTCTATCCACTTTCTTCATTAACTCAAGTTCTAATCTATTTAAACTCTCAAAAGATAAATGCCCTAACCGGCAATGTTGAAGCATCGCTTCTGCCTCTGGCCCTTCGCTAACAGCAGCAGCAATCATTGCTGTCTCCCTGTCCAAATACCAAAGATCATCACGTCTGATACCAGTCCCAATCCTCCTCCCCGTTTCCTTCTCTTGAAAGACACACAAATCTCGATCAAATAACACGGTGCAATTTAATTGATCAATGAGAGAGCTAACTGAGAGTAAGTTAACTGGAAACGAAGGAACATGCAATACTGATGACAAGGTAACAGATGAAGTGCAATGGACCGAGCCAGTACCCCTGATGGGTTGGGATGTCCCATCAGCAGTCTGAACTGTCTCAGGATGCATATGCTTACTCGGATAATATAATGCAAACTCACTAGATGTTCCTGTGACATGCCTAGATGCACCTGAGTCTATGATCCAATCAACATGAGTTTTAGTGGATGCAAGTGCCTGAACCTGTGTACCTTTGTTCGCATGAGCATAACCAATAAAGTTACCAAAGCATGTAGTGTTAGTCAGATCCTGGGTGACTTGTCCCTTGCCCTTCGAACTCTCAGCCTGAAGCTTGAACAGACGTAGTTCCTCCAGCTCTGTTATTTCAACTCCAGTCATCCCAGTAGTAGTCTGAGACTCATATGCCATAGCTAGGTGAGCAACTCCTTGGCCTACACGGCCACCAGTCTGACCACGTTCACCCCAGTTCCTTTTTCTGGGTGGCTTAGGGCACATCTGTCTCAGATGCCCTACCTCTCCGCAGTTGAAGCACTGCCTAGTCTCCCCTTTGAATCCAGTGTTATCTGGGTTGGATACCACCAGTGCAGACTTCTTCCCTGTAAGTCCACCTATCCCAGACTGTAGCCTGATACGGCTCTCCTCCTGTATCATGGCCGAGACTGCCTTCTCCAGTGGTGGGATCTTCGTCTGGGCTAGTAACAATGTCGTCCTCTGCTCATACGCTGGAGCCAAACCTCGGAGAAACAACATGGTCCTTTTCTGCAAAGAGGCCTCGCGCTCCTTGCACTCCGGGTCCTTGCAGCTCGCTAGGGGCGAGAAGTGATCGTGATCAAGCCACAAGCGCTCCAGCTCTGTGGCGTACTCCTGTACAGTCCTCTCTCCCTGGACTATAGCGCTGATCTCCTTCTCGATCTGGAATACCCTCAGGTTATTCAACTTCTTGATGATCTCCTCCATCGGATTTTTTTCAGTCTTCGTCATCGATCCAACTTATATTCTTGTGGTGCGCAACGAAAAAATCCGGCAGCACTTCGACAGCACAACAAGAGAGATAGATCAATAATAATTCCTGTTTCACTAAGGAAACAAGAACCAAAAGCAAGATATCTCAACAAAGTGAGATATCAACTCTTCTCTCATCAGTTCTAGGACTGACTTGTCGAGGGAACCTAAATAAGCTATTACAATTAAGAACCAAATAAATCTTTTAATCAAACTACTTAATCACAAACCCCATCTTTTAAGTTGATTCCCCTCTCTCCCAGCAACAAAAGAAACCCAAACAGAACAATCCAAAAACCAACAGTTGATTGCCCTTAAAAGAAGAGACCCCTCCTTTTTCAGTTCTTGAGGATCTCCTTCAACTCCTTTTCAGCAGCAAGAAAACCAAATAAAAATTAGAGCAAGGGCTTCACTGATTTCCTCCATTAACCGAACAAAAAAACAACTAACAGTGATCGTCGGCTACGAAAGAGCAGCAGCAGCAGCTTTCGAAGGGGGAAAAAGCAGTCGCCCTTCTTCTCCTGCTCTCCGGATCTCCTCGCTCTCTCCCACTCTCCTTCAACACACCCAAAAATGATCCAAAGGGGGGCGATCCAGTGATCCAGAGAGGGCGATCCAGGTCCGATGGCTTCACATCAGCGATCCAAAGAGAGCGAGGGCGAGTCCGTCCACCAGTCCTTGATCCACCAGCCTGGCGAGGATCTCTTCGTCCACCTACAGAACCCTAGATCTCGGCAGAACCTCCAGTCCTCGATCACCAGTCCTCGATCAGCTATCCTCGATCTCGGCAGAACCCTAGATCTAGCGAGTCCGTCCACCAGTCTGCGACGGCGGCAGCAGCAGCGCTGGCGGCGGAAGGGGGGACTTGAGATGGCTCAGGCAACCTTGATCAAGTCGATAGCTTCAAGAGGAGAGAGTAGAGGAGAGGAGAGGAGCCGTCACATGGCTCTGATACCATGTAGAAGTTTGGGGTTAAAATTAGGGTTAGTTTCTCTCATTGAGAGACCCCTCTTTTATATTAATACATTCTTACAACTAGGTCCTTACAACATTGACTAATTCACTTAGTATCTAAATAACTCAACATATATATATATATATATATATATATATATATATATATATATAAAATAATAATAATAATAATAATAATAATAATAATAATAATATTAAAAAAATCTACCCGTGTCGTCGTGTCCTATTTTTTTGGGTTTTGCCGCGTCCGTGTCGTGTCCGTGTCGCCGTGTCCGTGTCCGTGCTTCATAGGCTGTGATTAGTCACCACTTTTTTGAAAATTGTAGTCGTTCAAGGAAAATTTTAGGTCTCATCTCCAAATGCTTTTATTTAGTGGATCAGATTGTGGATTTTCCTGCCTCATTGCCGGTAATAATCGAATTGATGTTGGACCCTTACAGATTGGCTATGGAATCTGAATTTCATATGCATGGAAAAAACATGTTCACTTGTTCAACGTGCCCGCCATTTATCACAGGAGATTGTATTTGCTTGAATTACCTTCATATATTCCACAACAGGCTAGCTAAATGCATAAGCTAAGTTGGCTCGAATCTTTTAGTATTTTCCTATTTAGCATGTGAGTCTACTGTTCAGGCAGATCATTTTTCAGTCAGAATGTCACTAAGAACCTTGAAAGAAGTTTCAGAAATGGAAGGAAGGAGTGAGAAAAAATGGATAAAGCACTTATATTCATTAAGAAACTGAAAGCAGCCTCAGAAGCACAAGGGGAGAAAGTACGGAAGAAAGTGATGTAGATAATGAAGAAGACTACTAAAAGGAGATATAATAAGATACAAATTTAAACAATTGATATACCATATATCTAGGTCTGGAGCCTATAAAGAAACCAACAACACGAACCTCATTTCTCATTCCATCAATTTACTTATCGCTCAAACATAAAATTTGTCCAGTTAATCTTAACGAAGGAAACAATGGTATCTTGATGTTTCGCATCCATAAGAGTCCATGGAAGCTAATTGTTAAACTTTGTGCGCTGTCCAAACTCAAATAACTGATATATTCCCCCAATGGCACCGAGTTCTTCTTGTTTGTGCTTTCAGTCTTGTTGGTCTTGACTTCTTGTTTTGAGATTAACTTATTTAGCTGTAGCATACTTTTTGTTGTTATGTAAAGCGGTATGATATCATTAAGAACATATTGGATTTTTGTTATCAGTCTCTAGTGTCCACCTGATAGAAGATAGAAGTTTTTCTGAGTTGGCGTGTTATGCTATACTTATCATGGCTTTGCAAGGTCACTATAGGCAATGAGTATGCATCATATCAAAACCGGTTGTACCGTTCTGATTATGTGGAGTGAGGGGGTATTGGTGTTTGTACACAAATGTGATGGTAGCAAACACTGTTTTAAAAAGCCTCCTCCTAGTCCGCCTAGGCGTACACCTAGGCCTAGGCGGTACCTAGACCGCCTAACTAGCGCCTAGCGCCTAGGCGATACTTAGACTGCTCACCTAGATTTTGGGAGTGTTTATGGGAACATTGTCTCCTTGCGTGAACTGCACCCTTCAGGCTTTGATCGTGATTTTCTGTGTTGCAACCTCCACGTCCTTCAACCTCCTTCAAACTCCTTTAACCACCAAATATGAACACTTCCACTATTTCCTCTAACCTTCAGCAAAACCTCCTCGACCATCACTTAAATGAATAAATAAATCTGCCGAGACACCAGTCCGACACCTAAGCTTTCTATAGCATTAATATTTACTATCAATTATTGTAATTAAAAATAAAAAATAAAACCTCCTAGGCTCTAGGCGATGGGTCCAACGCCCAGGCCTCTTAGCATTTTCTATAACCTTGTTAGTTTGGCTATTTAGTATTTAAGGATGCATCGTTTATTGTGGATCTAAGATTGTTGTCTTTTTTTGTAAATTTATATGAATTTAATACATATAATTATCAATTATTATAATTAAATAATTTAAAAAATAGCCAAACGTCTAGACGTACGCCTAGGCGCCTAGGTGCTAAGCGCCGACTCAAACGTCTAGCCCGTCTAGCGCCTTCTGTAACATTGGTAGCAAAAATAATTAACAAAGAGTTGGTTCTCACAGAAAGCATGAGTTAGTAGCGCGTTATCGAATATAAAATTATTAAATTATTCTAAAAAAATCTTTAAGGATCCCAAGCTGTCTACCTTTATCTCTTGTTATTAAAAAAACATTAAAATAAGCCATAAACAACAAAGACTTGTGATTGGGTGGCTTAATTGCACTTAAATATCTTATAGTTTCCCCTACTTTGCACATGTATATCCTAACTTATTTTTAGCAGCATTTATATATCCTAAACTTTTTAGAAATTTCACTTATGTATCTATACTTTTTTTTAGTAGTACTTTTGTATCCTAAATTTTTTAAAACTTGCACTTAATATCTTTTAGTTTTTAAAACTTGCACTTATATACCCTATGTCATGCAAACTTAAGGAAATTTACGTGCAAGTTTTAAAAACTTTAGGGCTTTTAAAAATCTTTAGGGTATATAAGTACTACAAAAAAAGTATATAGATACATAAGTGCAAGTTTTATAAATTTTAGGGATTTTAAGTGCAAGTTTAAAAACTTTAGGGTATATAAGTGCTGTCAAGAACAAGGGAGGGTATATAAGTGTAAGTCTTAAAAGCTTTTAGATACGTAAGTGCTGTAAAAAACAAGTGAGGGTATATAAGTGCAAACTAGGGAAAACTATATGGCATTTAAGTGCAATAAAGTCTTGAGAAGTATTTATTGTACTACTAAACTGAAATCCTAACTAACATAATAATTTTTCTTAACTATCTTCATGAACATTCATTAGTATTTATCTCTAACTAAAATTGAAAATTTTATCTCAGGACACATGATAGAAACTTTACAGATATAGTATGGATTTTTAAGATCTAGCATGAACTTTCCTGTATCTTTATCAATTGATCTATTTCTTATATCTTCATGAACATTGACAGAATAACTTCTTTCCAATTAAAACTCAAAATTTTATTTACCAACGCATGGTAGAGAAACTGAACAGGAATATAGCAGATTTCCTTTTACCTTCATGAACATTCACAGGTAATTTTATCTATTAACGCATGGCAGAAAAATTGAAAGGCATAACATCAATTTTTAAGGTCTAGTATAAAATTACATGCATCTTCATCAATCAAATGATACAACAATTTTTTTTGACACAATTGGACTTCATATACCTTGATCAATTAAAATATGAAATGAAATAAACTCATGGGATACATAGTATCAGCCATATCACTAATACGAAATCAAGAAATTTGGCTGGTACTCAAGAGCTAATCTAGTATACAAAAAAGATTCGAAATAGTCTTCTTTAAGGAAAAGATTCAAAATAGCCTTATATGCTTCCATCTTCAAAGCTTTGAAAAGCAAACCATCTAGCTTTATATGAGCGTAAAGATGCTAATTTTACACGTAGGATCTTCATAACTATCAAGATATTGAGCTTGAATGGTAACGTCTTGGTCTGTACAAAGATAAACTTATATTAGTATATGAAAAATAAGTCACAAAATGAGATTTAGAGCTCAAATTGTCACATACCTTGATCATTATCAAAGGTTAACTTGAAGGGTACTGCTTGTTTTCTATGTGGAAAATTGGAATGCTAAGACAATAACATAATCACTGTTGGTGGGAACTAGTGAATAATAATCAATCAATAGTATACAAAATCCACATGAAAATTACTCTTAACATGTATGTATTTAATATTTATGTAAGATGTTTCAACTACCAATAACATTGTGGCATAAAATTTGAGATGGAATAAATCTAAATAAGGAATGAACAAACCTGACAGTGTATGGTAGATTGTAAAGAACAAGCGCATCGAATAGCTTCTTCAGAATAATCAAGAGCTTCTCTAGGCTTATCCCGAGTAGATGAGCTTTTGAGTTGATCTATTTTCTTACAACAAATTAGATATAATCGTTTAGCTATGTATAATAGAAGAGGATATAAATAACGCATTATATACCTCTATCACATTTTCTTTCTATTCAACAACTGTGAACAAACAGTTGCATTTATTGAGGTAGTGCTCTTCTGAAATCTTCTTTTTCTTCTCCTCTCAAGTGCACATTTTAGCCTACGATTTTCTATAAGTTCTTTAGGCTTTAATGCAATGCCTCTTACAATAATTCATTATGTAGATCCATCCCCCCATTCAGATGATGTAATGTCCGCTCGCATAAATGGACGAATGTTGACATCTTCATTTAGTGTTGTATCACGAATCATTTTCTCCACCATGAGAGTCACTTTATTAAGCAAACTATCAAAAAACTGCATTGCATTTGTGGAAGAAGCACTTTTCATGACAACTTTTATTGCCTTGTGACACAAGTTACTATATCTTAATAACAAATGTTTTCACTATCAGAAGTAATAACTTTTCTATATTTATCTTCCATCACTCCATCCTTAGCAAATTTGGTCCATCGCTTTAATGTATATTGATGTGGGATATGAAATATATTGTTAACACTGTTTTAAATATCGACCGATAACCGATATTATCGGCCGAGTTATCGGATTTGTGAGCTCTCCGATAGGATAACTTGGATTTTTAATCGGTTATCGTTTTTGGCAAGTTATCGGGGAGTTATCGGCGTTATCGGTACTTATCGGCCGACAAGTAAGATTTTTGGATTATCGGCCGATAAGTAAGACTATGCAATCGAATGGTTTCATCGTGCGGTCAAGATGTAAGTTTTGCTTTCTACAATTGGTTAGTGATTTTAAACATGATGATTTACATTTTGGTATGTTTATATGTCATTATGCATGGTTAGATTACATTTTTCAGTTATTATATTATATATATACACCATTCCGTATATCACTCCGATAAATACTACTTATCCCCGATATATCCCCGATTTCCGCTATCCGATAAGGATTTTGGCCGTCCGATAAATCCCCGATAACCGATATTTAAAACCTTGATTGTTAAGGTTAAGAACCTTCAAAGCGTGCAAACATAGGTACCCTATGGATTCAAAATTTTGACAACTACATTTTATAGTCATATCCAATTGATTAAGTTTAACCAATCCATGACAAGAGGAATTTAGGCTTGAAACTCTATAAGTGATCATTGCTCCATTTGAAGTTTTAAATTCACATTTGCAAGTAAGGTGACCCTTGAATTCTTCTTCATAGTCCTTGTACATGTTCCTTGTATATGACTCTGTTGTTTGTTGCTACATAGGCACATTAGCGAATACAACCAACTTAGACTGTTTTGACTCAAAATATTCATATAGTTCCTTCTCCCAAAATCGACTCAATGCCCTTTCATATTGCTTGATAAATTTTGTAAGTGTCAAACTCCTTTTAAAAAACATCTTGAAGTGCTTGTTCATAATTTCACTTCTTCGTGTTGTTGTCATTGTAGCACAAAATGAGCTCCGATGATACCTCAAAGCCCATCTTTCTAGAAGTTCAAATCAAAGTTTTAAATGTCAGAGTTGGGTTCACGTCGGACCGCTAAAATTCATGTCGGATAGCGAAAATCATGGATATGTCAAGGGATATGAAAAAAATATCAGATTATCATATCAGATGATGTGCATATGTGTAATATAATATCATAGATTAAATCTATGAATACTTAATAAATTCTATTGTCTAAGTATATAAAAAGTAAATAATTTATGATGCTTAGGGTTAATGTTGAAGGAAAGAGGTGAGAAAAAGAGAAGCCCGATATTGATAATTAAGGAGAGAGAAGATCGCTCGATATTGATGTCAGAAAAACAGTTCGGAGAATAGACCGATGAGATGTTGAATGAGATAAGAGGAGTGACGGACTGCGGTCTTTTTTTTTCTTTAACTGATCGGGTTTCATCTTTAAAAGCAATATTAATTCAATCAAGAATTTATATCCAAACCTGATTAGATAAACATAATAAAAAAATCACTTAGTTTTTAAGATTGAAAAATTGGTATAGTCCACATGTCTCCTGATATATCCAGTTGATATATTTGACATATCCCTCGATATATCCGACATAAACCCTGAAAACGTAATACACAATGAAAAGCTATGTATCGTGTTGGTTAGCCTCTAAATCCGCCATGTCGGTCGACATGTTCGACATGATGGTCGACATTTAAAACACTAGTTCAAATAAATTTTCTAACCATTTATTTTCTATAAGACTATTTTTCATTCATACTTCTCCATCGAGAAAGAAATTTCTGTTCGGATCCGCCTTTGTACATGCATCTTTTAAATTCTTTCTTGAATCTCAGCTTCGAGTTATACACATGAGAAAGAATACTTAATAAATTCTATTGTCTAAATATATAAAAAGTAAATAATTTATGATGCTTAGGGTTGATGTTGAAGGCAAGAAGTGAGAAAAGAGAAGTCTGATGTTGGTAATTAAGGAGAGAGAAGATCACCCAATATTAATGTTGAAAAACAGCACGGAGAATAGACCGATGAGATGTTGAATGAGATAAGAGGAGTGATGGATTTCAGTCTTTTTTCCTTTAACTGATCGGGTTTTATCTTTAAAAGCAATATTAATTCAATCAGGAATTTAAACCCAAAACTGATTAGATAAATATAACAAAAGTTTTTCAGACTAAAAACTAGCTGACATAGCCGACATGTCCCTTGATATATTCGATATGTCCCTCGATATATCCGACATGAACCCTGAAAATGCAATACACAATGAAAATCTCTGTGTCGTGTCGGTTGGCCCCTAAATCTGCCATGTTGACCGACATGTCCGACATAATGATCAACATTTAAAACATTGGTTCAAATAAATTTTATAACCATTTATTATCTATAAGACTATTTTTCAATCATACTTCTCCATTGACTATTTTTCAATCATACTTCTCCATTGAGAAAAATATTTCTGTCTGGATCCGCCTTCGTACATGCATCCTTTAATTTCTTTCTTGAATCTTTGGTTCGAGTTATGCACATGAGAAGCATTCTTTGCAACATTTACAAAAAATATGCCATAAACAAAGACAGTGATATGTATTTGGTAATTCTATCTCAATTGCTGCTTTCATTGCGGAAGATTGATCTGTAAATATGATTTTTGGTTGTTGACCGGACATTCCAATCTTGAATGTATTAAATAGCCATACCAATGAAGGGATTGTTTCATCAAAGAGGAGCGCGACACCAAACTACAAACACGAAGGTTTTTTGTGATGATTTATGCCAATGAATGGAGCAAAAGCCATACCATATTTTGTTGGAAGTAGTGTCAAAAGAAGCATCACCACCAAGTATTTGTAGTCAATGATTGAACGTGTATCAGCCAAAATATATTTGTGAGTTGCTCCTTATCATGCACTTGTACAACATAAAAGAATGCAGGATCTTCTGATTGCTTAACGTAAGAAAGTTTAAAAGAACTTGTGCATCTCCCTTAGCAAAATCTCCCATTCGTAGAGTCCGCTAGTGATTATGTTGATATATTGAAAGAAATCCAACATTTTTGATGCCTTGAGATTCTTCTATAAAATAGTCATACACTTGAGTATGTCTTAGACCAGCATTATTCGTTCACTCAATTAATTCACGTTGTGTGGGAAAATTTTTTCTTTGTGATCTAAGCATGTGAGCCTTATCCGGACTTGCTAGTGGATGATTATGATCAAGAACAACCTTACTTACAAACCATGTCCCATCATGATCGACTCTAAATGCAATTTGTGCCAAACAATTTGTTGCCAAACAATTTGTTCTTTCGATTGCACGTGGTTGCTCTGTTACGTAAGTAGGATGGTCTTTACGTAGGCCTTCTTTACTACAAACTAAAAGATGATTACGAATTGTTCCATTACTTCTTTTAGCTAAGCTTCCCTTTCTAACAATAAAACCCTTTCCCTTTACATATGAATTATAAAATTCATAAGATTCATTTTCTGAGTAGAGTTTCATACCAACTTTTGGTTGTGCCTTTGAAATATCACTTTTCATCAAAAACTCAGCCACTGATTCATTCACAATATCAGATGATATATTTTCATTCATTTTGAAGCTACCATTTTTCTTCAAAAGTTTAAGATCACAAGGTATGTTATGTTGATCGTGAACTTCAAACTTATCATGGCTACTGCTTGAACCCATATTTTTAGCATTCCTGAAAATACAACTATTAAGCTACATACACTTTTTTTTTATTAAAGTAATTTACTTAAAAATAATCTCCAATTAGGTAATTATTTTTACAATAATATTCAAGACAAATTAGATGATATATACAATATTTTGATTAAAGTTGTGGAAGAGAAAAAAAAGGGAAAAAATGTTTTAAGGCCCCAAAATAAAAAATCTGTTGTGACTAGGCCCTCCATATTATTTTTTGGGTGACAAAGCCCCCAATATATAAAGTACTTGTGTTTCAGCCCCTGTTTACCTTTCTAACACACAACAGTGAGAAATTTTTTTCCAAATTCCAAAATTACCCTTAACTCATTACCCAAAAACTACCAGTCCCTCCTCTCTCTCTTTCCTCTCCTCTCAGGCTCAAACCTCAGCGAAATTGGGCGGAGGCGGCGACGAGAAGAAGCCGCCACCGTCGGTGAACGTGTGAGGAGGAAGCGGGGCCAAGGGCTGACTGGGGGAGGGACCGTGTAGCTTGAGAGGATGTCAGCACTCGCAAATCTGTGAACAGTTAGGTTTCAGGTTGGGCATTTATAGTCCAGATGCCGCGCTAAATTCCTCCTCAGAAGACAAATTCTCTTCATCATCTGAATCCTTGTCTTTCTCCTTCATATCAACGTGGCGTGAATCTCTTGTCTTTCTCCTTCATATCAACATGGCGTGAATCCTTTTGTTTGCCCTTGTGCATAACAAGTTTAGGGCTTAGTTTGCAGTAATCTGCATAGTAAATTAGTTGCAGATAAATTCCGATTATTCAGACTACTATACAATGATATAAGGATTTAGATCAGTCAGACTAGCATGCTCATGTCTTCCACATGTTGAGTTTTTTTACTCGTGTATTCGCATCAAATTCTTGTTTAGGTTTTTCTCAAATAAAGGAGTAATCGATAGCCAATCTCATTTGATAGGAAAAGTCAGAGATGATAATAAGCTGAGTTCAGACCTTCAGATAATTCAGCAAAGGCTTGCGATGACAACTGAGATTGAGGCCAATCCTATATTGTCGTCCCGAACTGTCACGCCCCGGTACCAATTTTGATCATTTGGAGCGTGACTCGGTC